>CM075674.1:62570000-63032500 GCA_037962975.1 Clitoria ternatea
CAGTGGCAAGGCCAACTTAGAGAAACCCTCAATGAATCTTCTATAATAACCAGCCAGGCCCATAAAGCTCTTTATCTCCGAGACCGACTTGGGTCTCTCCCACGCCATTATAGTTGCGACTTTCGAAGGGTCTACCGAGACACCTTCCTCGGAAATCACATGTCCGAGGAAGTGGATCATATCCATCCAGAAATCGCACTTTGAGAGCTTTGCAAACAACTGCTTCTCCTTCAACACCTGAAGTATCGCTCGGAGGTGTTCTTCATGCTCCTCAGGAGTCTTAGAGTAGATTAGGATATCATCAATGAAAACTACAACAAATCGGTCTAGATATGGGTGGAATATGTTGTTCATGTAATTCATGAAGACAGCAGGGGCGTTTGTCACACCGAACGACATCTCTACATACTTGTAGTGGCCATACCGAGTCCTAAAGGTAGTTTTTGGAATGTCCGAGTCCTTCACCCAGATTTGGTGGTATCCCGATCGTAAATCGATCTTGGAGAAGACGGAAGCGCCACGCAGCTGGTCAATTAGATCGTCGATTCTGGGCAATGGGTACCGATTCTTAATTGTGAGTTTGTTTAGCTGTCGGTAGTCTATACATAGTCTCATTCTGCCATCCTTCTTCTTAACAAGCAGTACAGGTGCGCCCCATGGTGACACACTCGGCCTAATGAATTATTTTCCGAGTAACTCATCCACCTGCTTCTTCAACTCAGCCAATTCTATTGGGGACATTCTATAAGGTGCACTGGAGACTGGCTCGGCTCCAGGGATCAGGTCTATAGAGAATTTGACTTCTCTATTGGGAGGGACACTTGGTACATCCTCGGGAAACATCTCTGGGAATTCACAGACAGTCAGAATTTCGTCCACTTGGGATTTACTCTCACCCTCGGTTAAACAAAGCATCATAAACAGTTGAGCTATACCTTGTGCCGTGTAGTCCTCATTGTGTTGCCTCGGGAAGATTACCCTTCGGTTTCTACAATCCACTAACACCTTGTTGGCTGAAAGCCAATCCATGCTGAGCATGATATCAAGGTCCTTCAAAGGCACGCACACAAGATCGAAGGTAAAACTCCGATCGTCCAATACAAACGTTACATCCTTACACATCGTTGATGTCCACACCTTAGGGTCAGTCAGGTTGGCTACTTCCAAAATCCGATCCATATCCACAGTCGGTAATCGCAATCGTCTCACACACTCATCAGCTACGAAGGAGTGGGTGGCTCCAGAATCAAAAATTACACTAAGTGTATATTTACCGAGTAGGCACTTACTTTGTACTAAGTCGTTCGCCTGTGCAGCTTCCTCAGCACTGATGGCGTAGACTCTCCCAGCAGCTGGTTGATCGGTGTTTCTCCTCCGATTATTTGGGGCAACCATCATATTTCCTCTGGCTCTATTGCTTCCGCCCCCCGAACTTTGACCATCGTTCCTACTGCTCCTCACCTGGAATCCTCCCTGACGCACATTGGTACTTGTTTGACGGAGTCGGGGGCAGTCAGGGCGAATGTGCCCCTTCTCCTGGCAATGAAAACACTTGACATCTGCACTATCGCAATTCTAAGCAAAGTGGTCGCCACCACATTTAAAACACTTGCCATATTTTGGTCGTCCACTCATCTGCCTCCCCTGGTTACTGCGATCTTGATATCTAGTAAAGGGTCCATTTCTTCCCATGTTACCTGGCCTCTTGAAGCGTGACTGTTGAGGCCTCAAGGAGGAACCTGCTCTACTGTTCTGGCCTGAGTGGGCCTTGTCATCTTCTTCAAATATTCTACACTTATTCACCAATGCAAGGAAACTCCTAATCTCTTGGTATCCGTAGGCTCTCTTAACATCTGACCTCAATCCATTCTTGAATTTAAGGCACTTGGAGTTCTCCGTCCCCGGTTGTTAGAAGGGTGGGTAGAATAGACACAATTCTTCGAATCTGGCCGCGTATTCTTCCACAGTCATGGAACCCTGTTTCAACTCCATAAACTCTAATTCCTTCCGACTCCTTACTGTGTTGGGGAAGTACTTCTCTAAGAAGCATGTCTTGAAATTGTTCCAGGTCAGCTGAGTATCACCGTCAGGAAATCGGTTTCTGGCTATCTTCCACCAGTTCTCCGCCTCGTCTCGCAGTATATACACTGCACATTCTACCTTCTGGGCCTTGGTGCAGCGAAGACTCCCAAAAATCCTTTCCAGCTCTTGAGTCCATTTAAAAGCTGCCTCAGGGTTACGCCCTCCTTGAAATTCACTCGGCTTCCTCTTCAGGAAGCGGTCCAGCACTTGGCCGTCCTCATCTCGAGGCTGGCCCTGCCTCTCAAACACGTCTGTAAAGCGTTGGAATGCTGTGGCTATAGCCTCTATGCTTTGGCGATGCGTCATCCCTTATCCTGAAATTAACACCCCTTCAAGGATAAGTATACCGAGTCACTTACTACCGATCGTATCTCAGCCTAATATTCAGTAACTTAGCACATTATGCCATTCCTATATGTTACACAATCAGTCGGACCAGGAGGAATAACCTTCTATCCATAAATCAATATCATAGTATCAATCAGGTTCAACAATATCACAATAATGATGACCATTCGATCATGATATACACAACCGCCCACACTCGGTAAGCATACCTTGGCCTTGGACCTTTCGGTCCGCTCTGATACCAAAATGTAACACCCTAATTTTTAATTAAATAAATTAAACCAACAGGGAAATTTTTCCAAATTCTAAAGTTAATAAACCATACATAATCTGCTCGGATAACAAAACCGGGCGCAATAAGGAAAAAAAAGGAGGGGAAGAAGACAAGGGAAATGGGCAATGCACAGCAAAAAGGGGAAGCACTTAAGCGAAACTACACCCGGCATCCAGTCACTCCACTCGGTATTTTCCCCACTCGGATTTCATACGTATGGTTCACTCGGGAAGGTCCACTTCTTAATTTACTCGGATTGACCCTAATACATACTAGTTTCATCCAGACAGCCTATCACACTCCGTGGCTTCACCCGATCGGATTATATATATATATATATACTGGCAACCCGAAAATGATCCCCAAGCCGCTCACTCGGAATCCACAGAGACTTCTCACTCGGAATAACTTTCATGCCCATCATACCACTCGGGACATTTCACTCACTTTTCACTCGATGTCCATAATATTTCCTACTCTGATTTTCCCACTAAGTCAAGGCGCGCTCGGGTTCTCTAGCTACTTACTAATTTATTACTATGGGCCCACTTAAAGTCTTAGGTGTCGTTCCCTAGTCGGTGAACTCTCACTCGGCGGATTCTCAATCGGAAATCGTTGATTAATCTCCACTCAGAAAATCTCGCAGATATCACTTAAAGAATTCAAACCAATTCCCGCTCCAGGCTATATGACCTCACTCACTCGGTGCTACCCGACTCCTCATCACTCGGAGAATCTTCTTATCTCGCTTTCCCCAACAACAACTTAGCTCCGCTTCTACCCATAGTCACACCGACCTCATACGCTCGGAAGTATACCTGTACACCTATATTTATCACTCAGACATCACTCATAGTGTAAGATAAACACACAATATATATATATATAGATGTATTTAAATAATTACAAACGCATCATCATGTTCTTTTCACCTGAAAGTGTTCAAGTTCTGATATAAAGACTAAAACCAAAATACGAGCCGGCCAAGGCTTAACAAGACCTTATACACAGTATATACGTATACACATATATTCAACAGCGCTCGGATGCTCCGCTCTATACTCGGCTCCTTCTTCATCCTTTATTCCGAGAGATATTCACTGAGAAAAAAAATGTAGCCACAGTAGGGGTGAGCTTTTACATATAAAATGACAGTCTATGACTCGGTATCAATGTCAGTACGCACACTTACGTTCACCTGGTCGCATTCAGATTAAACAAAGGCCATGCAATTTAGAATAATATCAATACCACACTCTCACATACATACTACATAAAGTTCATCCTTATTCACACATACACATACTTTCGCACACTCGGAATTCATTCATAACACTCAACACATGCCACGCATACTATCCTAATCAACATCATATCTACATGCATGCCTGCGGATCCGACTGAAGTAATGACTTTCATTTACAGTTTTCCCCTTACTGGCCGCTCGTCCATCAGCTCTTCCCGCATGGTACCGGCCTTCCATTGACGTCTCGAGACTCATCTCTAGCTCCCACGGCTACCACGAGCTCTCACAGGATCTAGCCAAGGTCTGTAGCTGGAAGCCATTCCTTCGGGGCTCTTGACCTTCCACGGGTCACCCCATTCCTACATATGCAGCTTATGCGTTTTACCAGCAAGCATCATTACTCAACCGATACCTCCTTCGTAACCACCAAGGTAGAAACCGATTCAATATAGTCCCTATATTTACTTTGTCAATCACACCAGTACAGCAATCAACAGTTCAGAGTAATAACATCGGACGAATCAACGAACAGCCACATATTCATGTCTCACGGTATTAACAGAGATAGAACCATGCATCTCACTCGTCTATATCAGAAAGATTGACAGACTACATTACCACCATCTTGATTGCATGTAGTTATTGTATAATTACTAACAAGACACTACTGTCATACACATGGAATCCAAGATTATCAATCATGCATAACATATAGTCGTCACAGACACATGCACACACTTAAAGCAGTACATTCATCCGGTACCATTCGTGGACCATGCATTTGACATGCAAGCGCCCCCTACCTACTGAAGGAACTTAAGAAGCTCTTCTGCTCTTCGACGTTTGGTCTGACGCCCTTTCTGACTCGTCCATCCCCCCTTCGCACCGTCATACCCTGCAATCGGCTCGGGGATGGGGAGTTGTTCTTCCTTTCTTTAGTGATCGTCCTTCACCAGTCGGAGGGGCTATGACCTTTCTCCAGTACCGTCGTCATGATCCCCAGAGACGAAGAATAAAAATAGGGGAAGAAAAGAGGACGAAGACGAAGAAGAAGAAAAGAGAGGATGAAGCAGTAAGGAAGAATGAATACCACGGTGATACAGGGTATATGTATATGCATGCAAAGAGAAGGGAGTGGGATAGGAAAACGTGAATCGCAGTCCACTCACGTGACTCACCAATCACAGGTAGCCATCTTTTACCAACTAAATTAATTTGTCATTATTCCTTAAATTAAATTGATTATAATTAACAATTATCTTCCCACCTTGAAATCAAGGTCTTAATGGTTTATTTCATTCGATATTTGACTTCAAAATTGGGATGTTACACTGTTCCCTTTCTCCTTAAGAGATAAAACGAGGGCGGGGTTGTATTCTCTTCCTGAAGAATCCATCACAACTTGGGAACAACTATCCAGTGCTTTTATCAACAAATGGTATCCAAGGAATAAGACTGATGTGCTGAGAAAACAAATCATAAATTTCTCACAAAAAGATGATGAATCCTTGTATGAAGCCTGGGAAAGATACAAGGAGTTGCTAAGAGAATGTCCTCACCATGGGATAGAAAGGTGGTCAACAATCCATATTTTCTATAATGGACTAACTTCCACACAAAAGATCTCTTTAGATGCTGCAGCTGGAGGAGCCTTCATGAGTAAAAATGTTGATGAAGCTCAGAACCTGATTGAGGAAATAGCTTAAAACACTCACCAGTGGAACCCTGAGAGAGGATTACCTGCTAAAACACCAGGTAAGTACTCTGTTGATGCTCTTTCCCTACTTTCTGCCAAAGTTAAAGCATTAACATTAAAACATGATAAAATAGGGTCAACAGATGCTACTAATATTGTTTGTGAAGTTTGTGGTGTTTCAGGACATGGAGTTACAAACTGCCATTTAGCAATGACCCTTAATCAAGAACAAGAAATGCACCAGGTGGATGCTATTGGAAACTTTGGTGGAAATTTTCAAAATAACTATAGACCTCCACAAGGTCCACCTGGCTTCCAAAATAGGCCACCTCAATTCCAAGGTAATCAAAGTAACTACAAACCTCAACAAGGGCCCTATATTCCACAAAAGTCAAAGTTAGAGTCCTTGATGGAAACATTTATAACTACTCAACTTAAACAAAATGATGAATTCTCTGATGTAATAAAGAACTTAGCTTCAAAAGTGGATTCTCTTGCCACCCACAACAAAATATTAGAGAATCAAATTGCTCAACAAGCTTCTTACTCTCAAAGAGCACCAGGAATATTTCTTGGAAAACCTGAGGCTGGACCATCCAACCAAACCATGGCTGTCACTCTTAGGAGTGGTACTCAATATGATGGGCCAGTTGGCAAGACTGCAAAGAAAGAAAAGAAAGTGGATGAATCTTCATCTCATCCAGTGATTGAAGAAGAGAAACCACAAGAAAAGAAGGAGGAGGTTAAGCCATATCAACCTCCCATTCTATTTCCTCAGCGCTTGGCTAAAGCAAAGTTGGACAAACAATTTGGTAAGTTTCTTAATGTTTTAAAGAAATTATATATCGATATTCCTTTCACAGATGCTTTGCAGCAAATGCCCACATATGCAAAGTTCCTGAAGGACATTTTATCCAACAAAAGAAGACTGGAGAAAGATGGTACAGTGGCACTTACTGAAGAGTGCAGTGCTTTAATTAAAAGAAAGCTTCCACCCAAGCTCCAAGATCCAGGTAGTTTCTCTATTCCTTGTATGATTAGAGATATGAATATAGATAAAGCATTATGTGATTTAGGAGCGAGTGTAAGTTTAATGCCATTATCTGTTGCTGAAAAGTTAGGATTGAGTGAGCTAAAACCTACTAGGATGTCTTTACAATTGGCTGATAGATCTGTAAAATATCCTGTAGGCACGAAATGCTTACTGTAAAGGATAAATCCGAGTGAATATAGGATAATCCGAGTGAATGGCATAGTGATTGCCGAGTGAATGGTATGGTGATTGCCGAGTGAACGGCATAGTGATTGCCGAGTGGATGGCATAGGATTGTTGAGTGGATGTGGTATAAGCCGAGTCATCTGATTGTTGTTATATTGCTGAGTGCACATGATGTTGAACGCAGATTTCTGAGTGGGCAATCGAATGAATATAAGTTGAATTTATATGCATACGTGTTATTGAGTTATTGAATATGAACACCTTACAGGGTGCCACAAGGATGTAATCCCGAGTGAAGAGGACGGGGTCCTAATGTTGAATATGATGAAAGACCCAGGTTGGACTCGGGCAGTGCCTGGGGCACTAAGCGTGAAATAAGACGCTTGATGAAATGCCGAGTGCATTGGCGTGGAACGCCGAGTGAATGAAATCGTATGCATCCGATTCGCCACTGGAATGCGTTGGACTCCTATACCGATCGGCAATCAGATGACAACATATGGTGAATATGGCTAAGTCCTGGAGCTGGGCTCGGACAGACTCCTTGAGCATGGCTCGGAGTATGAATAATGTTGATATAGTCTCGGGGTTGAGAGAAATCCGAGTGAGCCAGTATACTTGTACTGAGTGAATTAAGCTTTATAGCCGAGTGAAATGGGTGAAATCCCGATCGGAAGATGCTTGTGATTGTTCATGTTGAATGGCAGTGTTTATATGCTGATTGATGTTGTGTGCTATGGCATGTTGTGGATTCTGTGATTAATCCGAGCCAATATCTGTCATTTAATATGTAATGCTCACCCCTACACCATTTTTTTAGTGTTTGCAGGTCGGTTTGGCATGTTATGATGGCCTTAAACCTGAGTGATGGGTATTTATGATGAGGCTGTATGAATAATGTTATATTCCGAGTACATTTAATGTACTAAAGCCTTGGCCGGCTCATAATGTTAATGTTGTATAACGTATACAAATATATATGTATAGAATCCGAGTGGATGAACATAATCATGAATATGAAATATATGTTTTGGGATCCAAGTGTATGTTAATCTATATATATACTTCAAGTGATGGTATTATATGCATACCGATTGAATGTGTTGATGAATGGAATGTGTAAAGATAAGAATCCGAGTGTATGCGCGTGTATATTCATATATGTTCTGTTAATAACATGGTTATGAATCGGTGGAAGAGTATGGCTGTTTGGCAGTCGGACTTGGAATTAGAGAATATATCTATACAATGGATTTATGTTGATTTGATGCTTCCTACCGACTAGGAAATGATGATGTATGAATATCTCTAAGTTGATGAATCCTGAGTGGAATATATATGGCTTAGTTTCTTTTCCGAGTGAGTCTTATGTATGGGACTCCATATCCGAGTGTAACTTATGTGTGAGCCTCTTACTGTGTGATAATGACTCTTGAGGATTCCGAGTGAAGAATATATGGTGAACCCCGAGTGGGGAATGGTTTGTGTTTTCCGAGTGAAACCTAAGGGAATCCCTTCCAAGGGAAGAGTTGTTGTGATAACTTAGATTGGGGATATATTCTAAGTATGAAATATACGTATAACCCGAGTGAATATGGGTTCCTATTCTGAGTGAATAGGGTAATATGTAATTTGAGTGGCTAAGTATGGGATGAGTCCGAGTGGGACTTGACTTATTGGTTTCCCAGAGTGGTTAAGAATTTCATTTATCCGAGTGAATTACTTGGGTAATTCCTCTGAGTGTTGAGGAGTTTGGATTATTCCGAGTGGGATTGATTTTGTAGGCTATTCCTGAGTAATTAATGGTTAAGGGATTATCCGAGTGAGAGTAGGCATGAATGCCGAGTGTGTGGCCGAATGAGTATTGGTCGGCAATGATATTAGTTACCGAGTGGAATACCACTCTGATGATGAGTTGGTTAAGAATGATTAAACCGAGTGATTTATGGCCAAGAGGAAGCCTATGTATTCTCTGAGTGATAGGGTTCTAATACACCGAGTGCTAATGGTTGATGTTTTCCGAGTGACTCGAGGTTGAATTACACCGAGTGGTTTGATTGGATAATATCCGAGCGTGAGGGCTTATGGAATCCGAGTGGGAATACCCTCATTTCCCGAGTGGATCTTTATGTTGTCACAGTGGATAAAAAAAATGAGAGACTGAGTTATGGGTTACCGAGTGAGGCAATTGTTGGGGTAGTTCCCGAGTGTTTGGAATTTCCTTATACCGAGTGGACTAAGTCATTACCGAGCGATTGAAACCCCTGACTCCGAGTGAATGAATGTCTCGGTTTCCCGAGTGATGGGAATGCCGAGTGTGGCTTCTCGCTTCAGCGAATGAAGGCTTCGCTTCAGCGAGTGTGTGTTGTTTTGGAAGGCTTTCATATTCGGTTTCGCTTAAGCGAATGGTGGTTCGCCCGAGCGAGTTGCGCGGCCTCGCTCAAGCGGAGTCGGATCTCGCTTGAGCGAGTGGGTGCTGTATCGTGGGCTTCGCTCAGGCGCTGTTGTTCTTCCGCTGACTGCCTTTCTTGGTCCGCCTTTCATTGCCTTTGCCTTCCTTTCTTTTTCTCCTTGGCCGTGGGACCAGCTCTCATATCTTCATATATGGGAGTGTTTTTATTATGGATCCAGGTTATGCTTTAATTAATTCACGAAATTTTCCCTCTAAAATCAGGGTGTCACATTCTGGTATCAGAGCAGACCGAAAGGTCCATGGCTAAGGTTTGCCTACTGTGTGGGCGGTTGTATGCAATATGACCGAGTGTCATCATTGCTTGTGAGCTATTATTGGATTTTATGCATGCTTGTTGATCGGACTAGAACCCATAAGTGGAATTAACTGAGTGACTAAGATTTCAAGAATTTCCTAGTATATTGAATTCGGATTATGGATATTTGATTGTACCATTCCTTAAATGATGATTTATACCCTTGGCATGAGAACTCTGCTTGATTAATGTATATATATGATGAGATTGATTGATGGCAGATTCTTAGTTTAAGAATTTGAAGATAATCATGAATGAATAAATGTGAAATCAGGTATATGTTAAATTGAGATTGTGTCTCGGTTTCTGAGGTGTGAAAACTGAGTGATTGATTAGTTGATGTCGGACCACTAGGTGGGGTAACCTAATTGATTGGGCGTGATCAAGTATGATTGGAATATTATTGAAATGGATATATGAGAATTTAGAAAACTGGGTGTGAAATTGATGAAATTGGATATCTGAGGATTTGGGTTAGACTCGGTCTTGTGGTTGAAAACCGAGTGAACTGTTGATTGAGTTGTTACCCGGTGTTGTATATTTGAGTGAATGTAATGCAGTATTGGCTTAAGGCTAAGTTATGATCGGTAAACGAATGATGAATTGAGGGATTGATTGGCTGATTGACCATGATTTTATGATGAGTAAGATTAAAGAAGGAATTTTTACTCGGTTTGGACTGGAAACCGATTGCCATTACGCCATTTTATGGTGAGTGTGGTTGGCATTTGATGATTATTATCATATGATTCACACTAGAATAGGTGTATGGGCTGGATGTATGCTCTGTATGGGTCGGAAATCTATTGATGATATGCATTTTACTATGATGATGATTGATGTTTTCCGACTGTTAGCATGTGATGCACCAGTGTTGGTGCGTAATAGTGGAAATATGTTGCTTATAGATCAGCATTATCCGAGTGAATTTGGTCGGTGTGAGTGAAAAAGAATGTGAGGATGCTGTTCCAATGTGACTCTTCATGCCATAGGTATTGTGGCAGTGTACATTTTGCATTGACTTGATGCAACTGTTGTGACCCTATAGGAATGAGGCATCATCCTATAAGTTGGATGCAGCAGTTCATAGGTCGGGCAAGTGAGACTGTAGCTGCTTATGGGGATGGCTTGAGTCTATAGGACTGCTCCAAGCAAAGATGTGAGTGTGATGAGTGTACAGTAAATATTAGTGTATCAAAATGTGGATGGGTGAATGAGAGGAATATAATTCCGAGTGAAATAATTACTGAGTGAAATTAAGATGTTCCGAATGAAATACCCTTAAGAGGGTGGAGCTTTTCTGAGGTGAAGTAAAGTCTTGAATTTGGTGTACTGCTCGAGTTGGAATGTTTCCGAGCAGTGAATACCCGAGTGGGTGATTTCCGAGCCAATTGGTGACACTTCCGAGTGGAAGGTGTTAAGAGTGGGCTATCTCAGAATTTCTTGTGGTATGGTCGGTAACCACTTGAGAGATGGAGCTGTGCCGATTGGAAATTGTCTGGTCGGTGAATGCATGGAAAGCATTGGTTTGTAAGCTGTTTTGTGTGCCATGCAATGATATGCCGAGTTGTTTATTAAGGTATGTTATGATTGAATTTCGAGGATGAAATTCCTTAAAGGTGGGGAGAGTGTAACATCCCAGATTTTTAAATAATTATAAAATTTAGATTAAGGTTATGGATTGATGGAATTAATGGTTAATTAAGGATTAATTGCCAATAAGAAAAATTATTGAATGATGATAATAATAATATTAATAATACAAGAATGAACCATGTGCCTTGGAAGCTGGTGGGCCCGGTTCTCTCTCCATTTCTCTCTCTTTATGCACGCTGGTGGTAGGTGGTGCCTTAGGAGTTTTGGTTTCCTTTCTCTCCCTTGTCCACGTTGGATGGGAGTAATCATTGCTAGGGAAATGGCATTAAATACTGATGGACTTGCATTAAATGAGGATGGGATATTGAGATGATGAGAGTAGGACGCTATTGGGGGCTGAGATGATAAGGCTTCAGCTCTACGTTTTCTCCTTATTTTCCTTCATTTTTCTCCTTGGTGGCTTTTTGGAGGAGAGAGATGCTCCTCCTTCTCTCTAGAATTCATGGAGCTTCTGCTTCATCTTCTTGCCTCCTCCTTATCTTCATCTTCCTCCACTCAACGCTGTGTTGAGTTCGAGTGGAGCTGCATGGTGATGGTGAAACAGCTTGTGGCTGTGTGTGTAAGCTGGGTTGCACCTTGCTGTTTTGGTGCTTCTTCTTCCTCTTTTCGTTCCTCCATATGATGGGTTGTATGAGGCTCAGTTCGGAGAGCCTGCAGCAGCTGGGTGTGTGTGCATGCCTCGGTTTGTGGATGCATGATGGTTCACAGATGACGAGGTTGAGCTACTCTTGTGAGGATGAAGACATGCATGATGCATGAAGGCATGGTGGTCCTCCACTGTTGGTGAGGACTGACTCTTGATGCTGTTCTTGTGATGGATACAGCGTTGGAGTTCTTCACTGAGCTGGGTGAAGACTAAGTTGAGTCTTGATGACTCTTTCCAGTGTTGAAAGCCAAGCAGGGTGCTGCTGTGGCTAGACCGAGTGGTCCTGTGACTCCTGGAAGCTTCATCCAGGTAAGGGGAGCTATTGCATCTTAAGTGTATAGTTTATGGACGGACTTCCGGGTGACTTCATTGCATTGTGTTATGTTTTGTTGGATGTTGTATGTTGTTAAGTTGAACCCGGATTGTCGTTTGTTATTTAAATAGTGCATGATTATCCATCCAAGAGATGCATGATGTTATTATGATGATGATTAGATTATGATGCTTGAGATGCATGTATGTTGATGTAGAGTGCATGTGTGATCCTCTATTTGTCCCTGGATGTGTTGTACATTTGAATGCATGTGAACGTTATTGATGCATATGTGTATGCTGAATGCATGAATGGGGACTGTTATGATGGATGCCGAGTGGGCTTTATAGAGGAAGGCACGAAATGCTTACTGTAAAGGATAAATCCGAGTGAATATAGGATAATCCAAGTGAATGGCATAGTGATTGCCGAGTGAATGGTATGGTGATTCCCGAGTGAACGGCATAGTGATTGCCGAGTGGATGGCATAGGATTGTTGAGTGGATGTGGTATAAGCCGAGTCATCTGATTGTTGTTATATTGCTGAGTGCACATGATGTTGAACGCAGATTTCCGAGTGGGCAATCGAATGAATATGAGTTGAATTTATATGCATACGTGTTATTGAGTTATTGAATATGAACACCTTGCGGGGTGCCACAAGGGTGTAATCCCGAGTGAAGAGGACGGGGTCCTAATGTTGAATATGATGAAAGACCCGGGTTGGACTCGGGCAGTGCCTGGGGCACTAAGCGTGAAATGAGACGCTTGATGAAATGCCGAGTGCATTGGCGTGGAACGCCAAGTGAATGAAATCGTATGCATCCTATTCGCCACTGGAATGCGTTGGACTCCTATACCGATCGGCAATCAGATGACAACATATGGTGAATATGGCTAAGTCTTGGAGCTGGGCTCGGACAGACTCCTTGAGCATGGCTCGGAGTATGAATAATGTTGATATAGTCTCGGGGTTGAGAGAAATCCGAGTGAGCCAGTATACTTGTACTGAGTGAATTGAGCTTTATAGCCGAGTAAAATGGGTGAAATCCCGATCGAAAGATGCTTGTGATTGTTCATGTTGAATGGCAGTGTTTATATGCTGATTGATGTTGTGTGCTATGGCATGTTGTGGATTCTGTGATTAATCTGAGCCAATATCTGTCATTTAATATGTAATGCTCACCCCTACACCATTTTTTCAGTGTTTGCAGGTCGGTTTGGCATGTTATGATGGCCTTAAACCCGAGTGATGGGTATTTATGATGAGGCTGTATGAATAATGTTATATTCCGAGTACATTTAATGTACTAAAGCCTTGGCCGGCTCATAATGTTAATGTTGTATAACGTATACAAATATATATGTATAGAATCCGAGTGGATGAACATAATCATGAATATGAAATATATGTTTTGGGATCCAAGTGTATGTTAATCTATATATATACTTCAAGTGATGGTATTATATGCATACCGATTGAATGTGTTGATGAATGGAATGTGTAAAGATAAGAATCCGAGTGTATGCGCGTGTATATTCATATATGTTCTGTTAATAACATGGTTATGAATCGGTGGAAGAGTATGGCTGTTTGGCAGTCGGACTTGGAATTAGAGAATATATCTATACAAGGGATTTATGTTGATTTGATGCTTCCTACCGACTAGGAAATGATAATGTATGAATATCTCTAAGTTGATGAATCCTGAATGGAATATATATGGCTTAGTTTCTTTTCCGAGTGAGTCTTATGTATGGGACTCCATATCCCAGTGTAACTTATGTGTGAGCCTCTTACTGTGTGATAATGACTCTTGAGGATTCCGAGTGAAGAATATATGGTGAACCCCTAGTGGGGAATGGTTTGTGTTTTCCGAGTGGAACCTGAGGGAATCCCTTCCAAGGGAAGAGTGATTGTGATAACTTAGATTGGGGATATATTCTAAGTATGAAATATACATATAACCCGAGTGAATATGGGTTCCTATTCCGAGTGAATAGGGTAATATGTAATTTGAGTGGCTAAGTATGGGATGAGTCCGAGTGGGACTTGACTTATTGGTTTCCCTGAATGGTTAAGAATTTCATTTATCCGAGTGAATTACTTGGGTAATTCCTCTGAGTGTTGAGGAGTTTGGATTATTCCGAGTGGGATTGATTTTGTAGGCTATTCCTGAGTAATTAATGGTTAAGGGATTATCCGAGTGAGAGTAGGCATGAATGCCGAGTGTGTGGCCGAATGAGTATTGGTCGGCAATGATATTAGTTACCGAGTGGAATACCACTCTGATGATGAGTTGGTTAAGAATGATTAAACCGAGTGATTTATGGCCGAGAGGAAGCCTATGTATTTTCTGAGTGATAGGGTTCTAATACACCGAGTGCTAATGGTTGATGTTTTCCGAGTGACTCGAGGTTGAATTACACCGAGTGGTTTGATTGGATAATATCCGAGCGTGAGGGCTTATGGAATCCGAGTGGGAATACCCTCATTTCCTAAGTGGATCTTTATGTTGTCACAGTGGATAAAAAAAATGAGAGACTGAGTTATGGGTTGCCGAGTGAGGCAATTATCAAACAAATTTTCAAAACCCATATTTTCTTGATTGAGTGAATCTCATAGTCATTAATATTCTAGAACTTGTTTTTCAACCGATTCAAAATGGTTTTTGATTGTATGTCTTAGGATGATAAAGGCACAATTAGGTCTCATTCTTAAGCCTTAGAATTTTTGCACAATTTAACCCCTAGTTGCCCCTTTTGAGCCTGAAAGTGAAAATTTTTTTTTGAAGCCTTTCATTGACTGATCTTCTCTTAATGGTAAAAAAGTTGGAAATTTAGTGGAGCAAAGAAATAAAAAAGGACTTAAGAAAAGTATGGTATTGAATGCAAAGAAAAACAAGAAAAAGAAAAGAAAATCAAAAGGATGATGTTGAATGAATTCCAAAAAGTCCATAAAAGTTCAAAAATTTGCTCTGTTAAATTTATGATGGTAATTTAAATCATTCATGACTGTTAAATTAGATTTAGTTTGCTTAGGATTTTAATCATTATGCATTGTATTTCCTTAATTTTTGTGATTTTCGCTTTCTTTCCACTATATTCTACTTGGGTGTTTTATTTTGCAGAAATTAATAAAATTAAGGAACAAGTACAAAGATAATCTAAGGGTCAATAACAAGAGAAAAACGACCATCAAATGATAAAGAAACAAGAAGAACAAGCCCCGGTGAAAAAAGAGAAACAAAAGCATGAAAATGGGCTATTAGTGCGCTATCTATTAGTGCGGTTGTAACAGGAACTGCACTAATAGGGTGTGAATCGATTTACACATTATAAAAGTGCCAGGGAATGAATTTTTAAAGCATGAATCGATTCCCCCTTGCATGAATCGATTCACATGTGAAAAATGGCCCAAAATTGCAAAAATATGCATGAGGAATCGATTCCTCACTACATGAATCGATTCCTACATGCATGAATCGATTCCCCTCTTTCATGAATCGATTCCCAGGCTGTTTTTTATGCCATGAATCGATTCCTCATGCCATGAATTGATTCATGATACTGGGAATCGATTCCCACCTTTATGAATCGATTCACATGCTGCTTTTTATAGAAAAATACCCTGGAGGAATCGATTCATCACTGAAATCATGCACCGAAAATCATTGGAAACAACAAATAAGCAAATTGGAGACAGCTAGAACAGCTGGAAATCACATGCACCGAAAGTTCCAACTTGTAACGCGTTTTCTTAGTTGGCTTTCTCCCTTCCTTCGCCTATAAAAGGAGAAGCAATCCAAGCAGAGAAGGCATCTCGTTCTCATTTATTCACTTCGTTCCTTTCTTTTCTTTTCCTTCGTTTTCCTCTCTGTCCCGTTTCTTTCTCTTTTATTTTCTTTTTCTTTCTTTTATTTTAAGAGTTGTGAGAATTGTGAAATTGAGTGTTCCAATTTGTAATTGGTGGAGGAATATTGCAACAAGGAAATACAGTGGTAAAATTATTTTGAGCTTTTGGAGAAACCTGTAAGTCTTTATTTTTACCATGTCTTGTATGTTTTACTTTTCCATCATGTTTATGAATTTGAATTATTTTATGAGTAACTAAATCTTTTATCTTGGGATGAAAGGGGTATGATAATATTTTATGATAATGTTATTTTGACTTAGAATTAAATAAATTTCTGTTTTCCATTTAGTTCAATTAATGCTCAATTCTCTTAGTGATTCCTAATAAGAACCTAAGTGATAAAACTGTATACTTACGGGTATATTAGTAAGTTTAAGTAATTAATAGAATCGAGAGATTTATTGTTACTGGAAAATTTTTGAACTAAGCCTAAGGTTTTGAAATACTTTTTGTGACCTCGGTAAAACCGTGAAAGTAATCAAAATCTTTTGGGGAATAAATAAGGGATTTTCATAAAACGATAATGGGCCTTTTCTAAGGATTAAGCAGCGCTTTCCATAGGTTAGGTACATTAATAGGATTCCAAGAGGAACATATTAATTAGCTTAAGGAAGATCCGCCTTGGAAAACTTAATTTGATTCTTATTTATGAAAAGTTAAAATTCATTAACATAATATAGAGTCTTGATCCCCCGAAATCCCAAGATACTCTCAACTCTGATTTTTAAGTGTCAAGTAAATTTTGTTTCTAAATTTATTTTTAATTTGTGTTTTATTTTACAAAAACATTAAAAATCAATTGTATGGATAATTAAATTTCAATATGCTGGTACTTTGACAAGAGTCCCTGTGGAGAACGATAATCTTTTATATTACGCGACATAACCCGTGCGCTTACGGGCCCTGTCATAACTCCTTCTAGATTGATACAGTTTAATAAATCTTTGTGACCCCTTGGCTTTTTCGTTTCAATGCTGGCAGCCTTCGATAAAACTCATGTATGTCCCTTTTTCGTTGCTTGAATCACTCCATTCTCTTTTCTATGGATCCTTATCATAGAAGTCTACAATTTTCATGAAGAGCACAAAATCAAATTCCTAAGGGAGAATTAATGGTAAATTTATTTCGAAGGCCCTAGCTGATCCAGAAAGCTTTTAGAGCATCCTGTCATAAATCAGGTATATCTCGAGTTACAAAACTTGGATCATTAAAAATGATATATCAAATTAAATAGGAAAAGAAGTCCTAAAAACTTAATGAAGGGCTCTAAATCAAATTCCCACTCCATAAATCCTAAAATTTAAAACACTACCAATTCATATTTCTCCAGCAATAACTTACACTAGGTGCAGTATTTTCCACATATCTTTCTCATATGACCATCAAATTGAATGAGGCCTTCACCAAAGTTTTCCTAACTCAATTCTTCATAACTTTTATGAAGGACTCAAAGCCCAAATCATAACATATTTGGCCCAGAAAATTAATCTATAATAGGGATAAAAATATTATCACAGCCCTGCACTCTTTTAGTATTTGGGCCATATCTCACTCAATTCTTGATGGATGTTTCTGTGCTTTATATGTATATAAAGAGAAAAAAAAGTTCTACAACTTTGAGGTTTATCCCATTTTCAAATTTGGCCTATAAAGGCCCCAAAAATCCCTCACGTCGATGCCCCTAGAGTGGACACCTCAACCTTTGCATGAGAATGGGCCAATCACATTGCACATGCATGGCCACTTGTCTCCTTCACCTTAAGTCCTTCCCTAGCAAGTTCAGACCCCTTGCTACATGTCCTCTCCATCCTCTACAACATGCCACATGCCCCTCTTGGTGTCAATATTCAGCCTACTCCTTGCTTAACATGTCTTGCCACTTGTCTAGCAAGCTGAAAATTCACATGCAACAAAAGATGACTAACCACCATCTTACCACCTCTCTTCTCCTCCCTTCACGGCAACAAATCCATCACTTTTCCTCTTCACTTTCTTCTTCTAGACCACAAAACAGCCACCAAAACCCCTTCCTCAACCATAAACAATCATGGCCACCACAAGAACCACCACTAACAACCACAAAAAAATTCTTTCTCTTTCCTTTTCTCCTCTAAACCTGTGACCCCCTTCTCACTAAACAACCATCTCCTCTTTAATTTTCTTCAAGCTTGGAACCCTCAAAATCCATCTAGAAATTCCTTTGCCTTGGCATCTTGAAACCGTGACTATCCAAGGCCACCAAGGCAAGGATTTTTACATTTTTGTCTCTTGAACTTGTTGTTTCTTTTCTTATGCCAAAACAGTTTTTGTTTCTTGATTTTGTGGCATTTTCCTCACTGATTTGGAAGCCAAAATCGTGATTTCATTGTCCCCTCTTGGTTGCATATGTAGTTTTCCTCAAGATCGGGAACTTAGACGACGATCGGTGGCGAATGGTGAAAAATTATGGAATAAACGATGCATTTTCGGTAAAATGATCTTTTGGTTTCAAACAATTTCATGGTTGTTTGTGATCTTCCATGGCTGTTCACAACCCTCTAGTTGTCTAAAATTTTTGCATGTCACGTTTTTAGCAACATAAGGACGATCGACGATGATTGACAGACGTTTCGGAATACCCGACAAATTTTTGACCAACGGATCATTTTCCTTCCTCCGGGCAGCGAGCTTTTTTTATGGTAAGGGGGGTCTTACCTCGTTTTGATTTTATTTTTCATTGTCCTATAATATTGCATGAGTATCCGGGAACCACCGTTTTAAATTTCGTCGCAATCCAACGGTAAAATCTCAAACCGCAAAGATTTTCGTAACCGACCATTAAAATTATTACGTTTTTAATTTAGTAAGTATTTTAGAAATTAAATTGGCATAATTTGACGTTCACGTACTCAGGGGGATTTTATCGCGATCGAACAAGAAAACAAAAAATTTAGCATTTAGCGGGCTCGGTTTCATTCGATATGGTTGTATTATTTATTTTAAATTTTCAATGTTATTATGTAATTTGTAAATTATTTCACCGGTAATCCCCGCTATTAGAAATTAATATTACCATTAAGCACTCCGGAGTTGTTTGGAAGATATCGCGCACTTCGTAAAAATTTACCGACCGAACGGTTACGACGTGTTATGTTACTAAGTGTTAAAAATGGCATTGCCTAAGTGGTTAGAAGATTTTATAGAAATTTATTAAATAAATGAATAGATTCTTTTATGAAAAACTTTACTAACAAGTAACTTGATAATTATGAAAAAGGAAATGGAAATACAAGAAGTCTTTTAGTGTAACAAATTTTGGAATTTAGAAGGAGAATTTCGTGGCAAATTTTAGTGACCATTTTGTGACCACTTGAGGTAAAACTAAAAAGTGACTTTAAGCACTTGATTAAATGGAATGAATTTGAAATTGAGTAAGAAATGAAATTTTGGGTTAAATATTTTAATAGATTAATTAGGCTAAGAATGAAAAGAAATAGCTAGAGTCTAACTTGGAGTAAATTATAGAAAAAGATTTTTATGAATTAATTAGGGAAGGAATTACGTACCTAAATAAAATAAGTCTAAAGTTTGGAAATCTAATAAAAGAAAATAATGTTAAAAGTTAGAAACCTAAGAAACCATTAAAATGTAAATGAAAGGAATTAAAGAGGTTTTAGGCTTAAAGATATTAGTTAGTTAAATAAAGAGAAGATTTTAGGATTTAGACTTATAATAAAAAGGGACCTTAGGTAATTTTGAAGTAAATGGTACAAACGCTCAAATAATTTAGAATAAGTTTAGAAGTTTAAAGAAGAGACAAGCATTAGAATTTTAGAATATTGATAACTAATGATAGAAAAGGACATGTAAGAGATTTTTGAATTTAAACTGCAGACTAGCAATAAAAAAGAGCAACTTATAAATTAGATAATGACTTTTAGGGAGGAAATATCCTAATTAAGCATTAAAGCATAGAAGCTAGGATAATGACTAAATCCTTAAGTAACAAATTGTCATTTTACAAATAATCAATCTTAGTTGATTAAATAAAGGTAACTAAATAAATTAATAATGACAGAAATAGAGAAAGAGTGCTAAAGGATAACGATTGAAAGTTAGGGGGGGATATCACTAAGGGTAAACTTATGTGCATAAGAAATTAGTAACCTAGGAAATAAATTGTTTAATTAGCGAAGTTTATTGACGAAAGAAAATAAATACTAAAGGATGACTTAAATTCCTTAATTTAAGAGTAAATTGAACTCTCTAATTACTAAGAATTAGAATTAAGAAATAAAAAGGAATATACTAATAAATAATTAGAGGATATGAGAAAAGCTAAGCTATTCCATAAAACCTTGTTGGTTAAAGTATAAGACCTAAGTATCTAAGTTAAGCTACAGAAGTCACATAGTAGTGAGTTAGACTTCATGATTAAACATAAGGAGTTAAAATCATGTAACAAAATAATTAGTGCAATAATAATAATAAAGGAATAAATAACTTAAGGAGAGCAATAGAATCCCAACTACTCCATAAGGTATTTTGAGTAAGCATGTACGATCTGATGTCTAAACTAGTGGCAAATTAATGTACGAATTAGTATACCAAGTTTAATGCCAACAATTACCTTTGATTTTCTGTAAATAATACTATTGAATGAGTATTGGTGTAATTATGTGAATTGAGTAAAGTATCTTATAAGTATATTGTAATGATGAATGTTGCAACACCCCGAATTTCCAGACTCAGATCCCGATGTAATCAAGATAATAATTAATAAAAATACGGGTAAATTTTTCGCGTTTGAAGTATTTCTAAACACCATCGACGATTACATCAAGACCCGAATCACAGAAAACCGAAGCGTACAATTTTAATAAACTAAACCTGGATCTATAGCTAGTTCGCCCATAACGGTATACGAAAATAATAGAGTTTACAGCGGAAGAAAAATATGTATACCGGGCAACACCTAGTCCCATATATGACGATATGAGAAAAGGCTAGGCAAAACATGCAAACACCAAACATAATCTTATTACTATATTTCATTCATACACGTACAATAGACGCATGCATTGCCTAAGATATTCTATAATTATATATATGCATATACATACGGGAATCTTCTCCCAATACACTGTAAATCATATCCTACATTTGACTTATTCATTTTACAAATTCAATACATAAAAATTCACAAATGATGCCAGCCAAGGCACTTCATCTACCACTATTTACCTTCCCAAGACTTTAATTTAAAATCTGAACTCATCCCATGGCAACCTGCATCACAATGCTAAAAAGGAGACCACATGGGAGAGTGAGTTCACATTCAAAATGACGAATAATATATATATTGTGATCATGTGTATATGCATACAATCATCATGTGTGTTTTGCTATAAAACCATTAAAATCATCATTCATTCATCATAACATTATTATAATAGGCATACAAGCCTCATGAATTACAATTCATATCATAAACAAGCACAAGCACATACATAATCATATACACAATCACATAGCCACTTATCAATAAGGGCATTCACACTTATCATCATCAATTCGTTAAGGCTTCACTCAAATTCCTTCTCGCAAGGGGTTTTTCATCACTCGTGGTCATCCCATCTCAAATGCCATGCTCTTATGGCAAATGCATATGTCAGCTATTTAATGCATATGCAATGGATCCATTTCTTACCATTAAGTGATCATATCCACCATACCACTCATTTCACAACAATATCATAATTCTATCGTCACTCAGGGATACACCCTTCGTGGCACCCCGCAAGGTGATATATTCAATAATAGGATAGCATCCTCTTTACTCCGGGATATATATATTCAACAATAGGACAACCTCCTCTTCACTCCGAGATATACCCTTCGTGGCACCCCGCAAGGTGATATATTCAACAATAGGACAACGTCCTCTTCACTCCAGGATACCCTTCGTGGCACCCCGCAAGGTGATATATTCAACAATAGGACAACATCCTCTTTGTGTTTTGAAAGTGATTACAGGTTCAAGGATTTTGATAATGACAAAGCATTCTTGAAGAACTCCTTGCAAAAATAAAGATATGGAATCAGACACGCAGCTAATCGATTAGGCAGCCTCATCTAATCGATTAGGCAGCTTCTGTTTTGAAATAATTGCATCAGGACTTCAATCTAATCGATTACAACATTTCAAATAATCGATTACAGAGCTGGAATTAAGATAATCGATTACATGAATGGCTTAATCGATTACCAAAACCAAAAATGGCATTAAAGGCATCAGGTATAAAAGCTAATTGATTAAGAAAATTAAGCCAATCGATTAGAAGGCTACTGGAATGAAGCTAATCGATTATCAAGACTGTATAATCAATTACAAAGCTGGGAAGATAAATTAAATGCATCAGGTATCACTGCTAATCGACTACAATGCAAAATGCAATCGATTATGAAGCTTCTGACTTGAAGATAATCGATTAGGTCATGGCAACTAATCGATTACATAGCGAACAGATATGAAAAATTTGAAGTGTAATCGATTACAGCTTAAGCCATAATCGATTACGATAGTGGGAAAACACATGTTAGTGGGAAACCAGCACATTTCTCCACCACTCCTTCAGACCCCCACTATGTGCAACGGCTAGGAAGACCAAGGCGCTCACCAAGCTCTCTAATGACTCTATAAATGTAAGAGGAACTCAAGCACAACAACACACAACAACAAGCTATCAATCTTTACTTACTATTATGCTTAGTAAGCCCTTACTCTTGTATATTCTGAATTTCCTTTGTGTATCCTCTCTTCTTGAGAGTTATAGAATTAAAAGAACTTTCACTTGTACATCTACTCTTTTGAGAGAGCCACTTGTTTGTAAACACTACACAAAACACCAAAGTTCACTCTAGGTTGAGTGGTTACAAAGGTTGGGGTTCAACCTTTGGGATATTGTGAGATTGAGAGATTGGGTGGGTTGCCCTTATACTTGTGAGGATTGGGTTCTTGAGTGTGGGACACTAGGAAGCTGCAATTGCTCAAAGTTGTATCTCTATTCTACAATAGTGGAAATCCTCTAAGTGGGTTGCTTAGAGGCGAGACGTACACCGGATTGGTGGAACTCGTTAAATCGGTTTGCAAGCTCCTCTTCCCTACTCTTTTACTTTTATATACTGTGTTTAATTGGCTTATGTTGATTGATTGTGGCTTGCATACTTAAACTTGTTTAATTTGGTAAACCTTGAATACTGCACACCAAGTGTTTGTCAAATTGTCTTAACTATATTTACCTTTGTTTTGCCTTGCACATTTCATTAATCTTGATTTCACTTGCATAATCTTGTAAATTTGAACATAAGAATCAAGTTCAAAGGCATTCTAACTAAAAGTTTTAAAAACTCAATTCACCCCCCTCTTGAGTATTGAGGCCACTTGAATAACAAGTGGTATCAGAGCTTGACTCTTGGTAAAATAAGCTTAACAACTTTAAGAGAACAAATGGCCTCAAGTTCTCAAAACCTCTTTCCCGAGGGTGGTGCTATAAACAGAGCTCCCGCTTTCAATGGAGAAGGCTATACCTTTTGGAAAGAAGGAATGAAAATATTTATTCAATCTATTGATCGTAAAGTTTGGAATGCCATTGAAAATGGTCCTTATACACTCATGCATATTGTCAATGATAAAAGTGTTGAAAAACCTATGGAGGAATGGTCTAGTGATGAAGAAAAGAAAGTACAATATGGCTATAAGGCTAAAAATCTCATCACTATGGCATTAGGTCCAGATGAATTTTTTAGAATAATGAATTACAAATCCGCCAAGGAAATGTAGGATACTCTTCAAGTAACCCATGAAGGTACAAATGATGTTAAAGACTCTAAGATTAGTACACTAACTAGTCAATATGGGTGCTTTAGATTAAACTCTCATGAATCAATTATTGATATGTAAAAACGGTTCACTCTCATCATTAATCAACTTATTACACTTGGAAAGACTTACACTAACAAAGAGCTCATTCATAAAGTGTTGAAAAGTCTTAACAGAGAATGGCAACCACTAGTTACCGCCATCAAACAATCTCCCAACATAAACGAGATGTCCCTTGCCACATTATTTGGTAAGTTGCAGGAACAGGAACAAGAACTGAAAGAATTAAAGATGGCGGAAGAAGAAGAAAAATCTTCCAAGAAAAAGGGACTCGCTCTCAAGGCCATGTCCACAAATGAAGAAGAATCCGGAAGTGAACTTGATGAAGAAGATGAGTTTGGACTATTTGTGAAAAGCTTTGGGAAATTTATGAAAGGCAAACGCTTCCAAAGAAGCTTCAAAAACCCAAGTAAGAAACCTATCACTAAAGAAAATTCTTTCTCACCCAATTGTTTTGAATGTGGCAAGGAGGGGCACTTCAAAGCGGACTGCCCAAATCTAAAGAAAAAGGGCAAAGAGAAAAGAGGAAGAAAGATAGCATATATAGCCTGGGATGAAAATGAGATAAGCAGCTCGGATGACTCGGAAAATGAAGAAGCAAACCTTTACCTCATGGCCAACCACCAAGAAGAAAATGATGAGGTAAACTTCCATGACTTAGATAAGGATGAATTACTAGATGCTCTAGAGGAATTGTATGATAAATTTGTAAAAGTATCCAATAGACTTAAGATGTCTAGAAAAACTAGTGACACTCTAGAGATGCACCTTATGGAAGTTTGTAAAGAGAATGAATGCTTAAAAGAAGAATTGGAAAATGCTCAAACATGCTCCAAGAACAAACCGTGTGATTTTGCTAAGAAATGTGTTGATCTAGAAAATAAAGTCCTAGATCTAAACAAAACCTTAGAGAGGTTTACAAATGGTAGAGATAATCTAAATGTACTACTTGGAAATCAACGATGCATGTTTGACAAAACTGGTTTAGGGTACAATTCTGTTAAAAAGGAAAAGCATTACAAGAACTTCTTTGTACCTCCTATGAAATCATCCTCGCCCTTTATGAAATGCAACCATTGTGGATTCAAAGGTCATAACTCTTCAAATTGCAATGTTAGAAAATTAGGGCCAAAGGTTATAAGAAAGGTGTGGGTTCCCAAAGGGACATTACCACAAGCTAACCTTAAAGGACCCAACATAAAATGGGTACCTAGTTCTCTAAACTGATCTTGTTTTGTAGGTATGCTTCAAGGCAAGCAACACCCATTGGTATTTGGATAGTGCATGT
Source organism: Clitoria ternatea (assembly GCA_037962975.1). Taxonomy (NCBI): domain Eukaryota; kingdom Viridiplantae; phylum Streptophyta; class Magnoliopsida; order Fabales; family Fabaceae; genus Clitoria; species Clitoria ternatea. The sequence goes on from CM075674.1 coordinate 62,595,374, forward strand.
TCAAAGCATATGACGGGAGACATAAGCAAGTTTACATCATTCACTCCCAAAAGAAAAGGAAGTGTCACCTATGGAGACAACACCAAAGGAAGGATTCTAGGCATTGGAAATATTGGTAAGAATTCTTCTACCTCTATTAGTGATGTGCTGTATGTTGAAGGTCTTAAACACAACTTACTTAGCATTAGTCAATTATGTGACAAAGGATATAGAGTTTTGTTTAAATCAAATTATTGCATAATTGAGCATAAAACTAATAAGGAAGTTAAGTTTGTAGGCCAAAGAATTGATAATATTTATATGATTGATATGGATAGTTTGTCTTCAAATGATGTACAATGCTTCATGACTAGAGAGGATGAAACTTGGCTATGGCATAGAAGAATAGCTCATATACATGTAGACCACTTGAATAAACTTGTTTCCAAAGAATTAGTAATTGGTTTACCAAAGCTTAAATTTGAAAACAAATTTTGTGATGCATGTCAAAAGGGAAAACAAGTAAAGGCATCCTTTCAATCGAAAAATATTGTTTCCACCCAAAAGCCTTTACAACTTTTGCACATGGATCTCTTTGGACCTTCCAAAATCAAAAACTTTGGTGGTAATTACTATGGTCTAGTAATTGTAGATGACTACTCTAGATATACATGGACCTTGTTTCTTGCTCATAAGAATGAAGCATATCATGCATTCAAGAAACTTGTTAAGATTATCCAAAATGAGCAAAATTCAAAAATTACATCCATTAGAACTGATCATCGGGGAGAATTCGAAAATCAATCTTTTGAAAAGTTTTGCGAAAAACATGGTATAAATCATAATTTTTCAGCTCCTAGAACTCCACAACAAAATGGAGTAGTAGAAAGGAAAAACAGATCATTAGTGGAGCTTGCTAGAACCATGTTAAATGAAAACAATATTGCAAAACATTTTTGGGCTGATGCGGTAAACACCGCTTGTCATGTTATGAATAGATGTTTAATAAGGCCTATCTTAAAGAAAACCCCCTATGAACTTTACAAGGGCAGAAAACCCAACATTTCATACTTTCATATATTTGGATGTAAATGTTTTGTGCTCAATAATGGGAAAGATAATCTAGGTAAGTTTGATGCTAAAGCTGATGAAGCAATCTTCCTAGGATACTCTCAATCCAGTAAATCTTATCGAATCCTCAACAAACGCATAAATACCATTGAAGAATCTATTCATGTTAAATTTGATGAAAATAGCCATAACCCTCCGAGAAAGGAAGATGTTGATGATCTTGCCGGTGCACTTCAAGAAATGCACTTGAATGAAGAGGAGGAAATCAACAAGAAAGAAGAAACAACACAAAATGAGGAACCACATCAATGGATCACATTGAAGGATCACCCATTAGACAAAGTCATAGGAGAAATGACTCAAGGTGTAAGTACTCGAAATGCTATTAGAAATACTTGTAATCACCTAGCGTTTGTATCTCAAATACAACCCAAAAACATTGTTGTATAGCATGTTTATATGAGTTGTTTACTATCTGTGGTATGATTTATTGAAACTGCAACCTTCCTGTGAGAAAGCTGCATAAATTGTAAATTTTTGGACCATATAATCGATTATATAACACCTCTTAATCGATTAATAAGCCTTTGTTTCATTGATAATCGATTACTCACTGACATCTAATCAATTATAACGTTTCTGTTTTATGCATAATCGATTACCTCTTGATCCATAATCGATTACAAAGCCTCTGTTTCAGGTCCAAAACGATTCATCTTCCCACTAATCGATTACCAGACTATCTCAATCGATTAGGACGCTTCTGTTTCTTCACTAATCGATTACGCAACTGCCATAATCGATTACCCTCTGAGCGAAACGATTCAAACTCCCCAGAAACAGTGAGCTAATCAATTACCTCATCCTCATAATCGATTAGCATCGGAACTCCAACAGTCAAACGCAGGTTCCCGAGGACTGCTCGACTTCCTCCCTCTGTTAACTCATCTCCCTCCTTTCTAAACCTAATTTCTATCTATAAATACCCCTTTCTTCACCCTCTCATCTCACACTACCTCTTTCCTCTTCCTATCTCTCAAAGTTCTTAAGAAATCTCTTCCTCTCTTCATTTTTTCTCTATATTCCTTGTCAATGGCTTCCTCCCACACAATCAAGAGAGCTAGGTCCTCCATGGCTCAAGCCAACAACCCCCTAGACTTCTCTAGGTTCTTCTCATCTCCTAGAGATATGTTAATAATTTCTCTGAAAAAGATATCATGACCCCCCACTACACCATTGCTGAGACCTTCGATAACCATAGCCTCACCTTCACCCAATGCCTTCACCACTACAACCTTTTTCCCTTCCTCACCCTTAAGGAAGAACAATACTATCCTGAACTCATCCGCGTTTTCTACTGCAATCTCAAACTTGTCAATGGGATGGTCAAATCAAAGGTCAAAAATGTGACCATCAAGCTCACCAACGCCCAGTTTGCAGAAATTTCTATGCTGCCGCTTAACAATGCAGATTTTGACGGAGGAGAACCCAAAGATGAATGGGCCTTCAATGCTCTCACTGCCCGTCAATCCTTGTGGAAGGTTGATCGCCCAAGGAGCAATCATAAACTGGTGAGACATCTGACCATGAACAACTGCATCCTCCACTTTTTCCTGGTCAAGATGTTGGTTCCCCGTGGTGGGAACTATGCTTTGGTGGAAGAGGATGATGTCCTTTTAATGTGGGCTATGCTGAACCACAAAGAGATAAACTGGGTTCAACCGGTCAAGTTCCACATACGCCATGCAAAAGACCAACAAAAGCTTCCATATGCCATTCTACTCACCAAAATCTTCAAACATTACGGAGTAGACTTGGCTGGAAAATTGTCAGAAAAAGTACCTCCAAAAGCCTACATTGGCACTCACCACCTAACCAAGATGGGTCTTTTTTTTCTAAACGGAGCATGGTACTCACGAATGGAAGGCATTAATGCCAACATTCCCTTTGAAGCTCCTGCTGATGAACCAGCCCCTCCTCCTCCTGCAACTCAAGCTTCATCATCTGCCCTTGCTAACCTATTTGCATCCCTCTATGCTCACCTTGATCGCCGCTTCGACCGTATTGAAAACTCTCTTCAAGAGTTTTCCATGACTGAGCAACAACATTTTGAGCTAATACAACAGCGCTATGAGGAGCTGTCTCATCAAATCTCTGAACTTAGATTTTTTAACCCAGATAATTAGATCCGTTTTTATGTTATTGATCATTGTGCTTTCTGTTTTTCTGCTTCAGTTTTTCATCATTTCCTTAAAATGTACTTTCCCTTCAGTTCTTAATGACTAAAATTTATCTTTCTTAATATGACTATCATTGCTTTATTTGTTTTTGATGATTACAAAGGGGGAGAAGAAGTGATAGCTTGTTCATCTATTTTTGCTGCTAAAAATTATCTGAAATTATCTGTATATACTCTTAAAGATAGGGGGAGATTTAGCTGATTCAAGAGATAATGTTGTAAGGGATAACTTGTAATCAGATTAGTTAATAGATAAGGCAGACTCTGATAATTTGATTAAGAGATAAGGATTTTATGCAAAATTCAAATGTTGTTGCATAAACAAACTTAGAGATAAAGATTGTTGTTTCAACTAACAACCCTCAAGAGATGAACATTGTTGTCATCATCAAAAAGGGGGAGAATGTGTTTTGAAAGTGATTACAGGTTCAAGGATTTTGATAATGACAAAGCACTCTTGAAGAACTCCTTGCAAAAACAAAGATATGGAATCAGACACGCAACTAATCGATTAGGCAGCCTCATCTAATCGATTAGGCAGCTTCTGTTTTGAAACAATTGCATCAGGACTTCAATCTAATCGATTACAACATTTCAAATAATCGATTACAGAGCTACTAGAATTAAGATAATCGATTACATGAATGGCTTAATCGATTGCCAAAACCAAAAATGCATTAAAGGCATCAGGTATAAAAGCTAATTGATTAATAAAATTCAGCAAATCGATTAGAAGGCTACTGGAATGAAGCTAATCGATTATCAAGACTGTATAATCGATTACAAAGCTGCAAAGATAAATTAAATGCATCAGGTATCACTGCTAATCGACTACAATGCAAAATGCAATCGATTACGAAGCTTCTGACTTGAAGATAATCGATTAGGTCATGGCAACTAATCGATTACATAGCGAACAGATATGAAAAATTCAAAGTGTAATCGATTACAGCTTAAGCCATAATCGATTATGATAGTGGGAAAACACATGTTAGTGGGAAACCAGCACATTTCTCCACCACTCCTTCAGACCCCCACTATGTGCAACGGCTAGGAAGACCAAGGCACTCACCAAGCTCTCTAATGACTCTATAAATGCAAGAGGAACTCAAGCACAACAACACACAACAACAAGCTATCAATCTTTACTTACTCTTATGCTTAGTAAGCCCTTACTCTTGTATATTCTGAATTTCATTTGTGTATCCTCTCTTCTTGAGAGTTATAGAATTGAAAGAACTTTCACTTGTACATCTACTCTTTTGAGAGAGCCACTTGTTTGTAAACACTACATAAAACACCAAAGTTCACTCTAGGTTGAGTGGTTACAAAGGTTGGGGTTCAACCTTTGGGATATTGTGAGATTGAGAGATTGGGTGGGTTGCCCTTATACTTGTGAGGATTGGGTTCTTGAGTGTGGGACACTAGGAAGCTGCAATTGCTTAAAGTTGTATCTCTATTCTACAATAGTGGAAATCCTCTAAGTGGGTTGCTTAGAGGCGAGACGTACACCGGATTGGTGGAACTCGTTAAATCAGTTTGCAAGCTCCTCTTCCCTACTCTTTTACTTTTATATACTGTGTTTAATTGGCTTGTGTTGATTGATTATGGCTTGCATACTTAAACTTGTTTAATTTGGTAAACCTTGAATACTACACACCAAGTGCTTGTCAAATTGTCTTAGCTATATTTACCTTTGTTTTGCCTTGCACATTTCATTAATCTTGATTTCACTTGCATAATCTTATAAATTTGAACATAAGAATCAAGTTCAAAGGCATTCCAACTAAAAGTTTTAAAAACTCAATTCACCCCCCCTCTTGAGTATTGAGGCCACTTGAATAACACTCTTCACTCCAGGATATACCCTTCGTGGCACCCCGCAAGGTGATATATTATGATCGCAACCATATTTCAAAATTATGCCATGCCATGAATGCAAAATGCAATAATGCATATGCCAATCAACCTCGTAAGGATATCTCACCCTCTTACATGGGGATATATTTTAATCTGGCATTTTTAATCAATAACATACAATCATTTATAAAGCCCCTCAAGGCATATCATTCATATACTTGGCATCTAAATAGCCACAATATCATTCTCACATTAATTCATGCACAGAATTCAACACGGCGTGTTAACAGATACATTTCATGTTTATAGCATCACATGCTAGCCAATACAATTCAAGTTACATATACAAGATTTCACTTGTATCAAACACAATGGCTTAACAATAATAATAATCATCGTTGACACTTTTTCAAAATTCATTGAGTTCTAATAATTCATTGTCATTCAATTTTCCCCTTATTAGTCCAATCATCAACCAAGGTATGTCATACAATCACATCATTTACTTTTCATCAAGGTTCATAATATATCAATAAAGGGGAAGCATACATGTTTTTATAACATATAATAGGCATACACATACCTTTCCGAGGCCTCAAGCCATTCCCCAATCACTACTAAGACACACCACACATATACCTTTAGTGAATCCGTTCGTTTTTCCATAATAATAGAGGTTTTGGGCAACAATGAGCCTGTGATAACTTTCAACATTGGGACATGGTAAGAGTTCATTTTTAGCCTTAAAAATAGAGGGACATGTCATAAATATCACCTATTGGTCTCAATTTGACCACCACAAAGAGTTGGGTTCAAAACCCTCTTAAACTTGTATTTTTTAATGCAGTGGGTTCGGTATTTTAGGCCTCATGAGAGTTAGAAAACTAAAATTTATGTGAGACCAATTCTCACACCCCTATAACATAATTACCTACAACTTTCATGAAGAAGTCGAGGGCCAAAAATGTCATTAAGATGTCCAAACTGGCCAAAAACAGCAAGAAAAACAGAGCAGTTGGAAATTTTCTGACAGTGGGGAAACCCACTGGCCGTGGATCCCACTATCTGGACCACCCGAAATGGTCATTTTTCCTCCGTTTTAAGGCAGAACAATCCACTGGCAGTGGGAAAAACCCACTGGCCATGGATCTCCCTGCTGCAACCACTTTTCTGCATCTTTTTGACCCTTATAATTTTGCCAACTTTGGGACCCCTTTTCACTAGGCTATTCAATTCCAATTTGCATGAAATGTTATACACAACTTACCTACCCTAATATCAATTATGTGGCAAAGTTTCAAGCCTAAATTCCGTCTCAATCAAAATCTAAGCTATAGGGTAGTTTTATGCATATTTTAGGCATTTTACATGACATACCAAATTACAAATGGTCTTATTTTGGTCTAAACTTTCTATGGAATTATATTCACATATATAAATGTGACTTGTTCCTACAAGACTCATCCTATGATTCATTTCCCATATCGAAGTAGGTTCCAATAGCGTTTCAAGCCCTTTTGGGCTAACCAAGCATGTCATTTATCTAAGTCACATGGAATTCTCAATTCACAAGACATACATATATTTCAACCCCTCATGGGTTATTCATCAACAACACATCACTCCCTATCAATGGGATACTAACATTCATCATCAACATATATACAAATATATCATTCTCAAGAATCCACCATTTCCAAGCATAATATTCATCACATTATCCATTATCTTATCATTCAACATAATCATGACAAGGCAAACATGAGCATCATCACATATCATAATCATCAATTATATAACTCATGCATTTGAAATGTAAACTCCTCTCCTACCTTGAGGGAAGAGCCACAACCAAATGTACGCTCTGAAAGCTCCGCTACATAATCCGGAATGCAATCTACATACCATATACATGTGCATTTGCATAATCAATAACCATCATAATTCTAAACAAATACTAGCTTATCATAAAGTTCAATACCAAGTCCTAAACTTGCTAAACACCAATTTATACAATCGTGTTAGGCTTCGGGAATTCTTTTCCCAAAGCCAAGATCCTCTAGATCTTAAAGACCAACTAAACCCAACAACATCATCATCTCATCCATTACATAATGTAATCTCAAATCACATCAATCCTTCAAATGTCATCATTGTCACTTAAAGCTTAACACAAGTTATCCTTGCTTCTCTTAAACCATCCCTACTATCAAACTCTAATGGCAACATCATAGCCTATCAATTCACCAACCAATATGTATATCCATTGATTCCACCATTAAGGGTTATCTACAATGTTCATCATTGTTTATCACTATAACTAACAACATACATATTAAACAACACTCATTCACTTCCAATTCAACCTTCAAGTTACAATATATGCATTTTCCCAAATTCTTAAGGCAAGGGTTTTCATCAAAACCCAACAACTATTACCAATACTCATTAATCACCCTAAATAGCCATCTTTCATCATTAATATCATTCTCTAATATCATTAAACCTACACTCTACTCACATTTCACATTTCCCCTAATTTATTAAAGTTAGGGTTTCACTAGAACCCATCACCATCATAAATGCTTATAAATTTTCTATCACCTTTCAATATTGACTTTAAGTACCATATTAAATGCTCATAAAAACTCAAATTTAAGCCACCCCACCTTAGGGTTTCCATATTAATGGCTTCATTCATTACCCCACTTGCATTAAACCTTCACCCAATAACTAAAACCCCAAACCTAGGGCACAAAGCTCATAAAAGATGATGAGGAACTTACCTCAACCAAGAGACAACATTGAGTTTCCAATGGAGAGAGAGATCCACATGAAAATAGAGTAGGAGAAGGAAGGAGAGACTTCAAGCTTCCATGAAATGAAAATGGTGGGAAGATAGATTCCACTCTTGTCTTGGTTTTTAGAAAGAAAGTATGAGAAGGAAAATAAAGAAAAAGAAGAGAAAGAAGAAGAGAGGATGAGAAGTGAAGAAGGCAAGTGTATTTGCCTTAGAAACCCAACGTGAGAAGAAGAGAAGGGGAGGGTTTTGGTTTTAAATTTCATTCCCTTCTTGAAAATCTTTCCGTTTTATAACAAACAGGCTCTCAGTTCGGGCTCAATACATTATCTAAAAATTATTCTGAAGGTATATTCGGATTCCCAATAATATTCTTAACAGCCCTGACCAACGGCATCTCAATCGGAGACACCTAGTCTGACACCCATATTTTAACCTGGGTATAATTTTAACTCTTAAGGCCTAAATAAATTATAATTAGCCCTCATAAATCTCAATTTAATTACTCCAACATTTTTGGGACATTCATAACCCATTTTATACTCATTCAATATTTATTCTTCCTATTTAATCTTTTTTTTTTTAAATTTGGGATGTTATAAATGTTGTGTCTGATAATTGCTATGTAATTATGTACATGAATGAATATGTGTTACTTATATGAGATGAGTACATGCGCTGAAATGTATGGATTGTGATGTTGTACTTGTATAATGCATTGAATGAAAATGTTGAAATAAATAAGAAAAGAATGAATGAAGAGACATCCCGGTAGGGATCCTAAGATGAATAAATTATGAAAATAATGTGATGAGGTCGGATCGGATCCAGTGTGATGATGGGCGTGGTAACGTCAATGTACCCATGATTTTTGGAAAATATAAGATCTCATTTCATTTCTAAGCGTCAGATGATACCGTTATGAATTGAAGAATTTTGAGAAAAACAAGGAAAAGAATTAATTGAAATTTCAAGAAAAGAAGAAGTCCGATGTTAGAAATGAAATGGAGCCATCAAAAAAAGGACCCTACAGATGACTAGTAAAAGAAATTGAGTATTGTATGCGTCACATATGGAAGTTAAGGAGGGATGTTGGAACAATCCCCTAGAGCATACAATGATGGGTACACTGAAGAATTTACCGTACCTCAATACCTAAGGGCAGTCTAGGGAGTATAATTAGAGGCGGGAGTTCCAAGTGGCATCGGATTCGCGCTCGTCGCCGGACAACCCGTAGCAAATTCTGGTGTACTTCGACAAGAGGTGGGATTTTCTATGACCGTGGAGTGCCCGTTCTGTGGTGATGTGTAATATGTGTGATTGGCCATTGATGTTGGGACTGAGAGTCCTTACCCATTTATGAAAACTAGAACGAGGAGAGCTCTGGTTGCTCTAGATGGGCAGGGGAGATAATGTAACACCCTAATTTTTAATTAAATAAACAAAATCAACAGGGACAATTTTCCAAATTTTAAAGTTAATAAACCGTACATAATCTACTCAAATTAACAAATCCGACCCATCGAGGAGAAGAAGGGGAAAAAGACAAGGGAAATGAACTCTCGCACAGCGAAGGGAAGAAACGCTTAAGCGAAACTACACTCGGCATCCTGTCACTCCACTCGGTATTTCCCCCACTCGAATTTCAGTGTATGGTTCGCTCGGGAAGGTCTACTTCTTAATTCATTCGGATTGACCCTAATGCACCCCAGTTTCTTCTAGACAGTATATCACACTCCACGATTCCACTCGATTGGTTTATATATATATATATATATATATATATTGGCAACCCGTAAATGATTCCCAAAGCCGCTCACTCGGAATCTATGAAGACTTCTCACTCAGAATAACCTTCACGTCCATCACGCTACTCGGGACATTTTACTCACTTTTCATTCGGTAACCATAGTATTTCCTACTCTGACTTCCCCACTAAGTTAAGACTCACTCGGACTTCTCTAGCTACTTAATAATTTATTACAATGGATCTACTTAGAGCCTTAGGTGTCATCTTCTGATCGGTAAACTCTCACTCGGCATCACACTGTCTCATTCACTCGGGATTACCTAGGCTTCCTTCCACTCGGAGGGAGTCACTAACTCTCTTCCCACGTCAACACTCGACTCTAATTAGGCTTATAGTTACACTAACCTCTCACACACGACAAGTACGCGTACATATATTACTCGGATCTTCATGCGCAGTATAGGATTTCCCGCAACATAATAAATATAATTAATTACAGGCATCAAGATCATGTTTTCTACCCCAAAGGGTTCAGGTTCTAATAACAGGAACTAAGGCTAATCCATAAGCCGGCCAAGGCTTAACAAAACACATAATAGTATATACATAACATCTATTCCCATGGTGCACCAGCACTTCACTCGGCATTCAGCTCCTCATTCACTCCTCATTGCGAGAGATATTCACTGAAAAATTGCCACAGTAGGGGGTGAGTATCTTAAATATTAAGTGATAGATACTGACTCGGGTTATCATTAATCATGCAGCAATCTAATGCACACGGCTAGTATTAAACATGCATATAATCATTCAATGACATCACAATCATGCATAGCACAGATTTCATTCGGCATAGTCAGTGCATGTACACAGAATAGTTCACTCGGTTCCATATTCGTGTGTAATCGGTTTTCGACGTTGCAACATAGGCTCCCATCCTTTTTGTACATAGCTCTCAGCTATCAATTCAGCTCCCAGCTGCTTGGCCATTTTACGGGTACCCAACCGTTTGCCCACAAGGTGACTCCAACGCTCTCAGCGTCAACAGAGGTGTTCACGGGCAGCCCGAGTCCCACTCGGAAACTACCTTGAGTCCCACTCAAGGATTTCACAGCGTCCCATGCTTTTCAATTAACCAATAGTAGTGTCCCACACTACGTGCTCCCAGCACAATGCATCCCATGCGCCACACGCAGATTCATCACACAATACAGAATTCATACAACTTTTCACACAGTCATACATACTTCACATGCAGTCGGTAACACGCATTCTCAGAGCTCAATATATTGATTTAACACATATACTTCCATGCAATCAGTATCATTACTCAAGTAGATGAATACAGTAACACGTGCTTTCCATGCAATTGATATCAACCAATATCAGGATACAATAAGGTATTCCACGCAACACAAGCATAACATGCAATCGGTATTCAGCAGTATCAGGACTCAAACTACGCATGCATCAATATGAATATTATCAGACTCACTACACCAACACTCGATTGCATGCAGTCATCATTTTATATTTATAACGACTCACAAGTCACATAAACCACACAGTTATCATCGTCAACAATACATCACACCCTTGCCATGCAATCATTCGATATTCTTTAAGCTATCGACGTGCATCTTAGGGATAATGCTAAACATGCAACACTCAACTCCTACTTATCATGCACCCGGGTATTGCACACTCCACATGCAAGTATAACACACAACAGAATACAGAACAACAATCATCAACGCCCAGAACCCGTCCATAATCCATGCGTTTAACATATAAGGTACTCCCCCTACCAACTACGAGACTCCGACAGACTCTTTTGCTTGGGTGTTGGCCCTCTTCCTTGCTGCTTCGCTCGACACCTTCACTCGTTTAGCCTCTACTCGAACACTATTGTCTTCCACGCTTGGCTCGGGTACAGGGGCTGTTTCTTCTTCCGCTCTGATGATCGTCTTTCCCTCGTATAAGGGAGCTCTGACTCCTCTGCAGCACTGTCAACGTGACTTCCGTAAGCAGAAAATGTGAACAAAGGGCCGAGAAGGAGAAGAAGAAGAAGAAGAAGAAGAAGAAGAACGAGAGAGAAATAGAAGAAGGAAGAAGAGAGAAATCGTAGAGGGAATTCTGAAGAATGAATGGCAAGGGACCATCGACCAAACATATATATACATGCACAAAGGAATGGAAAGGTGGGGTGGGAAAACGTGAAGCAGCAGTCTGCTCACGTCACCCAGTCCCATCAGTAACCACTAATGGCTAATCACACTTAATCAGCACTCATTTGATTAATTAAGTTAATGGTAATTAATAAACAATTTCCCACTTCTAAAATTATTATTTTAATGGCTTTATTTCACCCGGTACTTCGTTTAAAATCGAGATGTTATAGTTCTCTGATAAGTCTTGAAAAGACTTAATTATTCCACTGATTATTTAACATAATTTACTAAGTATTGTCTAGTTTTATTATTATTATTTAATAATTTGATAAGAATTCATGTTGTAGTTAATTATTTCAAAAGTATGTTATCTATGTAAGAAACCGATTGAAAATTTTAATTAAATAAGGAATTTTGAAGTATTTACAAATTTACTAAGCAGCCAGTGTATAAATGCTAGGCAAGTAGCTGTTTATTGGTGCAGGAACAGGGCGGACTCGAGATAAGAAGAAAATTCCGAGTGAAATCCTACAGAGCCGAGCGAGATTTGATAAATCCGAGTGAGACTTCTTCAATTCCGACTGAAAAGAGTCCAAAGACCGACTGAGTGAGACTTCAAAGACACTGACTCCAAAAGAGAACAAGGACTTGGAATATTGCATGAAGAACCCGAGTGCCAACTACAGAATACCGATTGAATAATTAACTCGCCCAAGCGGGAGTTAAATCCGCTCAAGCGAGGGTCCAAGTTCGCTCAAGAAAAACAAGACTACGCCCAAGCGAGACTTCAAGTAAGCTTACTTAAGAAGACTCCCAAGACACCGGATCCAAAAGAGAAGAAGATCGGAATGCTACATAAGAAACCGATGTGCTTATTCATTATTTAATCCGTCCTAGTGTTAATCCGGACTCAACCAAGCGAAGTTTAATCCGCTCAAGTGAATACTTAGCAGCTGAAGCATCAAGGCAGTAATTTAAACACTGTTCCCTCCCTCCAAAAACACACTTGGTGCAGTACTGTTCCGCTCCCATTGCCTTCTTCTCTACTACTGCAACCTCAAGCTAACTTAAGAAGTGAGCTGTCGATTAGCTGGTGCTGAGCTGTACATTAGCTAAGGTTGAGCTGGATCCTGTTAAGAGCTGAGCTGTATTTAGTTAGTTATTTTGTAAACTATGAAGGAAGCAGTGTTGGTCATTAGCTGAAGTGGTCCGAAGTTTTTAGTTAAGTTAGTTAGTTTAGTTAGATGTCTATATATATATTCATGTACATACTCTGTAGGGGGTGTGGAGATAAAGAGACAGAGAATACATAGAACACATTCCTTTTCATTCTAAACTTCGAACTATCTCTCACTACATTTTCATCTCTCTAAACTCTCTCTTCCATGACGTTCCACAATCCTTCGATGGAACCGAAGTCTATGGAGTTCTAAATCCCTAAGGTTGGGATTGTGAAGGTGAGCAATGGAATCTTGAAGCTGTGAGCAAGTAGATCGGCTTCGAAGATCCTGAGGCGAACAAGCTAAGGAGTGGAGCAGAATCGCTGGATTGACAAATCCAGAACTGATGAAGAACTTCATCAGTGAGGAATCATGGTTGAAGCTTAGGTAACTTCCAGCTTTCTAACTAGTTCAGGCCTAATCAATTTAGGTGAATAGTTAGAGTTCAACCTCCAATTTCGCATTAGATTCTTAGGTTAATTGAGCACTTAAGGAATTAAGGTTCATTGCTTAAGGATTAGTGTTTTTCACCTAAGGAATTAGGGAATAACCACAAGCGGATTGTCCTCTAGATTGTGAAGTTCGATTATACTTAATTGCATGTTTCTTGAGGAGATTGTGAGCCGAAGCAATCCTGACCTGTTTTCTTTTAATCACTTTCCACATTTCACTTTAACTCTGTTTCTCAAAATATAAAAACAACTATAAAACACTAAAACCATAAAAACCGAATGAATTTCATGTATTTTCTGTTGGTTCAGCTTGTACTAGTCCTAGATTGAGGTACTTACCACAATCCCTGTGAGACGATCAAATATACTACAATTTTAACGACTGGTGCGCTTGCCATAAGTATGAATCCGAGAGTCACATTTCATTTTACTAAGATTTCACCGCCAATTTAATGACTCAGGATTTCAGCATCAAGTTAATGGCGCCGTTGCCGGGGATTGTTGAGTAATATCAACAATCCTTGGACCGGTACTAGACTGAACCATTTGCTTTTGTTTCTGTGTGCAGTCAATACGTATTTTTCTTAGTAGTTATTGTTTCAAGTAGTCGTAGCTGTTAGTTGTTTTGTCGTGTTAACAATTGTTGTATGCAGTCAAGGAGCAGAGGAGAACCCTTCTTCTTTGATCCTGATATCGATTTGTTAGAACGTAGATTAAGAAAAGAGAAAAAGCAAAAAGAAGAAAAAGAAATGGAACAGAGGAGAGTTACACTAGGTGACTACTCCAGGCCGACTGAAGAAGGATCGCAAGCTAGCATCCTTAGGCCACCGATTGCAGCTAACAATTTTGAACTAAAACCAGCTTTACTGCAGTTGGTAAGAAATGAACAATTTGGAGGAAGTGAGGTTGAGGATCCAAATTTACATTTAGCAACTTTCCTCCAAATTTGTGATACAGTAAAAATGAATGGAGTCCCTGAAGAAGCGATCCGACTAAGGTTGTTTCCATTTTCTCTAAGAGACCGAGCAAAAGCCTGGTTGTAGAGTCAATCGAGAGGCAGTATTTCTACCTGGGAGGATTTGCAAAGGAAATTTTTGATTAAATACTTTCCTCCTTCTAAATATGCAAAGCTGCGTAATGAAATCACATGTTTCCAGCAAAGGGAAGGTGAGTCCTTGATGGAAGCATGGGATAGGTATAAAGAAAGTCTGAGGAGATGTCCTCATCATCAGATTTCCGATGTACAGCAGGTGACTATTTTCTATAATGGTGTCAGGCCAGCTACCAGAGTCTTAATAGATGCCTCAGCTGGAGGCTTATTAACAACTAAAACTGTAGAAGAAGCTATAGAGCTGATTGATGTGATGGCTTCTAATGAATGCCTGATTAGTGAGAGAAACCAAGTCCCTAGGAGAGGAATATTAGAATTAGAAGCACAAGATGCTTATTTGGCTCAGAGCAAACTGATGACTCGGGCTTTGGAAAAATTAAGCATTCAAATTTCAGAACTCCAAAAGCCGAGCCAAGTTTCTATGATCAGTTGTGATTTTTATGGTGGAGACCATGAAAATGGAATGTGTGATCCAGTTGTGCCTTCCGAGCAAGTGAATTATATGGGGCAGCAACAGTATCAAAGGAATTATCCTTCTAATTCCTTTAATCCTAATTACAGGAGCCACCCCAATTTTTCCTGGCAGAAAGGTCCACATCTGAATCAGAATATCCCACCGAGTCAACCCACAAATAGACCACAACAACCTTCTCACCCTCCTGTTAAAGAAAAATCCGAACTCGAGAATGTACTTTCTCAGTTTATCCAGGCCACTCAGGCCAGTTTTAAGAATCAGGAAGCATCCATAAGGAATTTAGAAAATCAAGTAGGACAGCTTTCTAAACAATTAGCTGAGAGGCAAGCAGGCAATTTCCCTGGAGATACTGAGGTAAATCCAAGGGAACATTGCAAGGCCATAATTACTAGGAGTGGAAAAATTATTTCTCCATCTCCGGGTCAAGAAATAGGTTCAGAAAAAGGAAAAGAAATAATACAAGAAACCGAGCAGGACAATAAAGATGAAGTAGAAAATAAGAATGAATCAGAAAAAGAAAAAGAAAATAAAGTCCATCAAAAGAAAAAGAAAAAGGTTGATTTGATTCTGGAGGAAGCTTCTAAGCTGACTCCTGAAAAACTAAGGAATGCTCCATTTTCGCACAGGTTTAAAAAGCAAATAGAGGAGCAGAAGTTTGCTAGGTTCTTAGAGGTCTTTAAGAAACTTCACATTAATATCCCTTTTGCTGAGGCATTGCAGGAGATGCCTTCTTATGCAAAATTTTTAAAAGAATTATTGTCTAAGAAGAGGAAGCTTAGGGGGGATGAAATGATTACTCTCACTCAAGAGTGTAGCGCAATCATTCAAAAGAAACTTCCCCAAAAGCTAGAGGATCCTGGATCTTTCACAATACCGTGTGCAATAGGGGATATTCATGTAGGAAGTGCTCTCTGTGATCTAGGAGCCAGTATAAACCTGATGCCTTTATCTTTAATGAAAAAACTGGGAATTAATGACTTGCAACCGACTCGCATGTCCTTGCAGTTGGCTGACAGGTCCATTAAATATCCCCAAGGCATGCTGGAAGATTTGTTAGTAAAAGTAGATAAATTTATCTTTCCAGCAGACTTCATAGTGTTAGATATGGAAGCTGACCGAGAGATCCCTTTGATCTTAGGTAGACCCTTCCTAGCTACTAGTAGAGCATTGATTGATGTGGAAAAGGGTGAACTCATGCTGAGAGTTCAGGAGGAACAAGTAATTTTTAATGTCTTCAATTCCATGAAACATCCGACTGAACGGATGGATTGCCTAATGATCGAAGAGGTTGAAAATTACCAGACTCCCTTACTGTTTAAAACTAAGGAAGAGGCTTTACAAACTTTTTTAGAGGATGACTTTGATTCCGAGACCGAGTCAATTGACTTTCACTCGGAAATACTGGACCTACTGGAAGTTTTGGAAGTAGGTGATTTCGAAAAGAAAAATGATTTGGAAAATACTGAAGATGAGAAAGGAAAGGAATTTTTGGAAGAAAAATGTGATTTAAAACCTTTACCTTCTCATCTGAAATATGTTTTCCTGAGAGGAAATGACACTCATCCTGTAATTATTAATTCCGACTTAAAAGAAGAGGATGAGAATAAACTAGTTGGGGTATTAAAGGCTCATGAATCTGCCATTGGCTGGAACATTTCTGACTTGAAGGGAATCAGTCCATCCTTTTGTATGCATAAAATCCTGATGAAGGATGACTATTCCCCTGTTGTTCAGCCACAACGCAGACTGAACCCCATTATGAAGGAAGCAGTGAGAAAGGAAGTGGTCAAGCTCCTTGATGCGGGAATCATTTACCCGATCTCGGACAGCACTTGGATTAGCCCAGTCCAAGTGGTGCCCAAGAAGGGAGGAATGACGACTGTAAGAAATGACCAGGGTGAAATCATTGCCACTCGGCCAACTACAGGCTGGAGGATGTGCATTGATTACAGAAGACTGAATAACTCTACTCGGAAGGACCATTTCCCCCTTCCATTTGTTGATCAAATGCTTGAGAGGTTATCAGGACATGAGTACTATTGTTTTCTTGATGGGTACTCGGGTTATAACCAAATTGTGGTTGACCCGAAGGATCAAGAAAAGACTGCCTTCACATGTCCCTATGGAATTTTTGCATACAGGCGCATGCCGTTCGGCTTGTGCAACGCTCCAGCAACCTTCCAAAGGTGCATGTTGGCAATTTTTGGGGATATGGTGGAGAAATTTATTGAGGTATTCATGGATGACTTCTCGGTATTTGGGAGTAATTTTGACACATGCCTCAGCAACCTAGCTAAGGTGCTACTGAGATGTCAAGAGACTAATCTCGTTCTTAACTGGGAGAAATGCCACTTTATGGTTAAGGAAGGGATAGTCCTTGGCCATAAGATTTCTGCTGAGGGCATGCAGGTCGACCGAGCAAAAATTGAAATTATTGAAAAACTTCCTCCTCCGATCAATGTGAAAGGAGTAAGGAGTTTTCTAGGATGTGCTGGGTTCTATAGAAGATTCATAAAAGATTTTTCAAAAATAGCTAAGCCTTTGACCGATTTGCTTGTGAAAGATCAGGTGTTTGCATTTAATGAAAACTGTGTCAAGGCATTTGAAAAATTGAAACAAAGTTTGACTTCAGCCCCGATCCTTGCATCACCCGACTGGTCTTTACCGTTTGAATTGATGTGTGATGCAAGTGACTTTGCAATCGGAGCTCTACTGGGTCAGAAAAAAGAGAAATTAACTCATGTGATTTATTATGCTAGTAAAGTGTTAAATGAAAATCAAATACATTACACCACGACTGAAAAAGAAATGCTTGCTGTGGTGTATGCATTTGATAAATTTCGTGCATACTTGATTGGTGCCAAGGTCATCGTATATACAGACCACTCGGCAATCAAGTATTTACTAGCTAAAAAAGAGTCTAAACCGAGACTGATTAGGTGGGTTCTGTTACTCCAAGAGTTTGACTTAGAAATACTAGACAAAAAAGGAGTAGAGAACTCAGTTGCAGACCAATTGTCTCGTCTGGAAGTTGAGTCGGATTCTGTCTTGATAAAAGAAGAATTTCCAGACGAAAAATTGATGGCCATTATAACTGGGCCATGGTACGCTGACATGGCAAACTTTAAAAGTGCATCAGTGGTACCTGATGGTTGGACATCCCAAATGAGAAAAAAATTCTTTCATGATAGTAAGGCTTTTCTTTGGGATGATCCATTTTTGTTTAAAATAGGCATAGATGGAGTAATCAGGCGCTGTGTGCCTGAATCCGAGCAAGAAAGGCTCTTGTGGCACTGCCACAATTCTTATTATGGAGGCCATCATGGTGCCTCCCGTACCGCAGCAAAGGTGTTACAGAGTGGCTTTTACTGGCCAACTATCTTTCAGGATTCTAAGGAATATGTCAAAAGGTGCAATAAATGTCAAAGGAGTGGAGGTCTCTCCGCAAAAGCTGGCATGTCTTTGACGAATATTCTAATTATGGAATTATTTGACGTTTGGGGTATCGACTTCATGGGACCCTTCCCTAAGTCGTTCTCCAACGAATACATTCTTGTTGCTGTGGACTATGTCTCCAAATGGGTGGAGGCAATTCCAACCAGAACCAATGATGCACAGGTTGTGCTTAGGTTCATTAAGAAGAATATTTTCTCTAGGTTTGGAGTTCCGAGAGTAATTATTAGTGATGGGGGTTCACATTTTTGCAATAAGATAATGGAAAAAGCCCTGCGTCACTATGAGGTTTTACATAAGATATCCACTCCTTACCATCCACAGACTTGTGGACAAGTCGAATTGTCAAATAGAGAAATCAAGAGAATTTTAGAAAAAGTGGTCAGAAAATCCAGAAAAGATTGGTCGGTAAAATTAGATGATGCATTGTGGGCTTACCGAACAGCTTTCAAAACTCCGATTGGCATGTCCCCGTATCAACTAGTGTACGGTAAGGCTTGCCATCTCCCTGTGGAGTTGGAACACAAAGCGTGGTAGGCCATAAAGCTATTAAACATGGACTGTGACCAATCTCAGGAGGAAAGAGTTTTGAAACTCCATGAATTAGAGGAGTTCCGACTCAACGCTTATCAAAGTGCCTCCATTTATAAGGAGAAAACAAAGAAATGGCATGATAAGCGAATTAATAAGAAAGAGTTTCAGAAGGACGACCAGGTTTTGTTATTCAATTCCCGACTGAAACTCTTCCCTGGAAAACTTAGATCCAAGTGGTCCGGGCCTTTTACTGTAAATGAGGTTTTTCCTCATGGTGCAGTCGAACTGAAAGATCCGACTACCGATCAGTTTTTCAAGGTGAATGGCCAGCGACTCAAACTCTACTTTGGAGGAGAGTTTGATAGGCAGAAAACCTCCTTGTTACTGAAGCCATCTTCGTAGATACAATAAGGTCAAGCTAGTGACCTTAAAGAAGCGCTCTAGGGAGGCAGCCTTATGTCCCGATTGTTTTGTTTAGAACTTTGAATAAAATAAAGTTGTGAAGTTGAAGAAGGAAATCCGAGTTTGATTCTTCTATTTTCGCTCAGGCGAAGCGCTGGTAGCTTGGGCGAGCCAATGCTGATTGTTGTTTCGCACTTAGAGGAAAAATTGTACTAAGTTAAGTGAAAATAGTACACTCGGATAATTGTTACTTCGTCGTAACCCTTCTTCCCGACTGAACTTCACTCCGCATTTTTCAATAAATTTCTGCGAATAAAAAGGAAGACTTGGAAGGATTTCTGATCGTTGATGTAATGAACGGGTCAGATAGTGAAAAGTGACTTATTTCAGTCGGCTTTTCACCACTCGGATTCCTCAGTCATCACAATCAGTATTGTATCCATTAGTCTTATTTGCACGCAGCCTTTTCTTCATTCATCCACTCGGCTTTCTCTAGTAGTCGGTTTCTTCCACTCGGCTCCCTCACTCCTCACTCAGTTTCTTTCATTTGTCTTTCACTCGTCTTTCTTTTCATGTATTCTGTTGTCGTTGATTCATTCGTGCTTTCAATCCACCAAAGTTCTTCCTCGGTTTCATCACCCGATCTCTCTGCATGTGTTGCTTGTTCATCCAGCCTTTCATTCACTCATTCTCTCGTCTACTCATTTTGTCACTCAATCGTCGCCTTCTTCTTCATCCATTCGGTATTCCGATTCACTCGGACCCCTATGCAGTCATTCTTATATTCACTCGTTTTTCTCACTCAGTCGCTCCATATCATTCTGACTTTCGTTGTCACCTCATTTTTCACTCGTTTTTCATTTACTCGGTCTTCATTTCATTCGGTCACTCTATTTCATTCATCCTTCATTCCCTAGTTAATCCTTCACTCGTCTTCATTTTCTCATTCTTCATTCAATCAGTATTCTTTCCATCCAGTATATCATTCACTCGTTCTTTCAATTTACTTTAGTTTTATTGTGTTCCTTACTCATCTCTCAGTAAGTCTCTCATTAGCTCGTTTTACATTCACTCGGTTTATTTCAGTCAGTTTTCTTATCCTTTCGTTTTTCTACTCGTCTCTCTCTGTCTTTCGTTCACGTATGTGTAATACACATATATTGTTCACTCGGCCATTGTTCGCTTGTTTCCCTCACCGCACTCTTCCCCGACCTCTTCTACTCAGTATATCCATCCACTCAGTTTCCAATATATTGGTTCTTTTATCTCCTTCTTCGTCTATCTTTCACTCTTGTTTGCTCGCCCGGTCGGTCAGCCATTCTTTCCTGTTCTCTCACTTGTTTTTCTATTTGTCCGACCTCTCGCTGTTTGATCATTCGTTTTTTTTTCACATTTACCCGGTTTAATCCACTCGGTATTCATCTACTCGTGTTTCATTCACGATTATCACACTCAGTATTTCCAGTCACTGAATTTCCTGTCATCTCGCTGTACTTTTCTTTTTCATTTACTCGGTATTTCATTCATTCCATTTTTCACCCCTGTCATTTGTTCTTCGCCCGAACTCTCATTGTCATTCACTCATTCTTCATATCTCTGATCTATATCACTCAGTTTCATCCACTCGTCCTTTCTTTCGCTCAGCCTTACTCTCATTCGTTCTTTCTTCCACGCACTTCTCTGTTCACTTGTATCTCACGATGGTTGTTCACTCGTCCATTCATTGTCACACTCGGTTCTCATACACTTATCTCCATTCATTCATTCTTTCATTCTGTGACCCATTCGGTATTCATTCACTCAGTACCCTTTTCATTCAGTGTTTTATTCACTTTTTCTCACTCACTCATCACTCAGTTCCTTATTCACTAGGTTTCTCGCTAGTTCACTCGGTTATCATCCTTTCACCCTTTCACTCTTTTTATTCATTATTTATTTATTCGAGTTTTCCTTTATTCGTTCATACTTATATTCGTTTCTTTTATTATTCGTTTCTTGATTCACTCGTATTCCATTACAATGGTTCACTCGTTTTTCATGCACTCTATTTCATGTATTTAAATTTTTCATTTACTATTTTGTCTTACGGTCTGTTCATTTATCCATCTTCCATTCTCCTATGTCCATTTGGCATCACATTGGTATCATCCCACTCTTCCTCGATCTTCAGACCCCTCTAGTAATTGAGTATTCAAAAATAATAATAAATAAAAATAAAAAATAAAAAAAATAAAAAAAAATCCAAAATATATATAATAAATAAATAAACATAATAATAATAATAATAGTAGTAATACATTTAATAAAGTAATAATTAAAGTTGACCGCATTTACGCGTTTCTGGAAAATTGAATTCATCGTTATAAAAGAGAAACCTTTCAGTTTCCAACCCTCAGTACCTGTGTTGAACTTGAGCTGAAGACGAAAAGACACTTTCTGATTTCTAAGAAAGGTATCACCTTTCCACTTCTTTCACTTCGCAGTTCGTGGTTATTATCTTCTTGTTTCATTATTATTGTTTTCCACTGTTCATAAGCCATGCATCTCACAGTTTGGTTTGTTATTTTTCTGTTGGATTTCTGCTCTTATTTTTGTTTAATTAGGTTGTTTATCATCGTTATTTTAACATTCATCATGAAAAGAAGATTTCAAAGACTTCTGCAGAAACCTAGACCAAACTTCGCAGAAGGAAGTGTGCGAAGGAAACAAATAGATAATGAAAGAGAAGTGGCAACCATCACTATATCTGATTCGTCTGTCCATGTCCCTAGTCGAAGTCAGGAGCAAAGGGATGTATCTCCTCTGGTTCAAAGGAATGTATCTCCTGCCAGTGAGGAAAATGAGTCACCAGAGGTTGAAAGTATTAAGGCTGTTGAAAACTGTGCTGAGAAGATTAAAGCCGCAGAACCAGAACGTCCCAAGCAATCTGTAGGAGTTGGTTCTTCTTCTTCTTCTTCTTCTGACATTCTTTTGGTGTTACAGGAATTACAGGTTGTGAAGAAGATGCAGCTTGAAATTTATGATCGGGTTTTGAACCACGATCAGATGCTCAGGAAGATTGCATCGAAACTGAGGGTTGAACACTCATCAGAAATGGGAGCCCCACCTGATAGAGATGCGTGGTTAGCTTCCATTGGATTCACGATTCCCTCCCAGCAGGACAAGGATGATGAAAATCAAAATGTTTAAGCAGTTGTGCCACGTTTTTATAATGTTTTCTATGTATTTAGTTTGAAGCTATTGTAATTGCTTGCTGAACAGTAAACTTATTTTTATTTTTAATTATGTAATGAGAATTTTACTTTCTTGTTCAATTGTTTGTTTTATTCGGTTTTTCATATGTATTGGTAAACTCCATGAGTCCCAATCTGATTACGCGTTTCCAAGCACTGCCATTCAGGTAAAAGGGAAGTATTCTAGTATCCCGACTCCTTATTTGATTTTCCGAGTCTTTATTTGATAAAATATGATAATTATATTTAATTTCAAAATCCATCTTCATAATTTAAAAAGTTTGCTGATTCGTTAAGCTGTAGTCGGATAAATTAATTGATCGGTTTTTGCTTAACTCATGATCTCTGCCCTTAACTATTCTTCATCATTAATTAAAATGTTTACTCGGCATGCTAGTTAGCAATCTAGATGTATGATCTTACATTAAGTTTGGGGACAAGACTGGCTAATTAACTGTTATAATTATATGAGCTTTTGAGCCTGTTTTATCTTTTCCGAGTGAGCTTACATGCTAGTTAGTGAGACAGAATTTGCCTCAGTTATTGCTAATTGTAGTATATCAACCAATCGGAAATGATGAAGGCCTTCTTTGATTATTTAGCCAGGGCCAAAAATAACCTTCCTAATATATTAATCATCCTTTGACCCAATAATTATGTTTGAGCCTGAGACCCTTTCATTCGTTTTATGCACCTAACGTTACAAGCCTATTTATCCAAGAAAAACCCAACTGAATTACCCTTGATGTTCCATTGGTGAATTACTCGGTTTTTGCTTATTGCTAGGGACTAGCAATCTCTAAGTTCGGGGATGAAGAGTGTGCCTAACAGTAATTAAGGACACACTCCGACCTTGATTATGGATAAATATGTAGAAAAATAAAATGAAGAAAGGCAAAGCCGAGAGAAAAATGAACAAAGTACTGAAAAAAAAAAGAAAAAAAAATTTAGATCGGAAAAGATGGAAAGAAAAGAAAGAAAAGGAAAAGAAAAGTCCGAAGGACTGAAAAAAGAAAGGAAGTGCAAAACAGCACGAGTTATTAAGTAGCATCCAGTCGGAAAAGTTAAGAGAGTTGTTAGTAGAAGGCAAGTAAGTTAGAATCGAGGCGAAGCATCAGTGGACACATCTTGTAACCTATCTATGACTCAGAAAAACAATAATTGAGCCTGTAGCCAAGCCCCATTATAAGCTTAAAAAGCCCTTACTGATCCAATTGAGTTGGCATATTTCATGATGTTTAGAACTGTTGCAAGCCTATGTTGATCTAACAAGTATGCAGGTGCTGAGTGCATTTTATTTACCCTACACACCGAGAGAAGAGTTAAACACCGACCAGTGAGGAAAGCATCAGCAGCTTGTCTTCCAAAGGAGGTGTAAGTTTTTATACTTTTAGAAATTGCGAGAAGAAAGCATGATCGGTATTCAATAATTAGAGTATGAATTAAGTTAAGGAAAGGTTGACTATGTTGATCAATTGCTAATTGATAATTAATCTGAATATTTACTTGAGGACAAGCAAAGTTTTAAGTTTGGGGATGTGATAAGTCTTGAAAAGACTTAATTATTCCACTGATTATTTAACATAATTTACTAAGTATTGTCTAGTTTTATTATTATTATTTAATAATTTGATAAGAATTCATGTTGTAGTTAATTATTTCAAAAGTATGTTATCTATGTAAGAAACCGATTGAAAATTTTAATTAAATAAGGAATTTTGAAGTATTTACAAATTTACTAAGCAGCCAGTGTATAAATGCTAGGCAAGTAGCTGTTTATTGGTGCAGGAACAGGGCGGACTCGAGATAAGAAGAAAATTCCGAGTGAAATCCTACAGAGCCGAGCGAGATTTGATAAATCCGAGTGAGACTTCTTCAATTCCGACTGAAAAGAGTCCAAAGACCGACTGAGTGAGACTTCAAAGACACTGACTCCAAAAGAGAACAAGGACTTGGAATATTGCATGAAGAACCCGAGTGCCAACTACAGAATACCGATTGAATAATTAACTCGCCCAAGCGGGAGTTAAATCCGCTCAAGCGAGGGTCCAAGTTCGCTCAAGAAAAACAAGACTACGCCCAAGCGAGACTTCAAGTAAGCTTACTTAAGAAGACTCCCAAGACACCGGATCCAAAAGAGAAGAAGATCGGAATGCTACATAAGAAACCGATGTGCTTATTCATTATTTAATCCGTCCTAGTGTTAATCCGGACTCAACCAAGCGAAGTTTAATCCGCTCAAGCGAATACTCAACAGCTGAAGCATCAAGGCAGTAATTTAAACACTGTTCCCTCCCTCCAACAACACACTTGGTGCAGTACTGTTCCGCTCCCATTGCCTTCTTCTCTACTACTGCAACCTCAAGCTAACTTAAGAAGTGAGCTGTCGATTAGCTGGTGCTGAGCTATACATTAGCTAAGGTTGAGCTGGATCCTGTTAAGAGCTGAGCTGTATTTAGTTAGTTATTTTGTAAACTATGAAGGAAGCAGTGTTGGTCGTTAGCTGAAGTGGTCCGAAGTTTTTAGTTAAGTTAGTTAGTTTAGTTAGATGTCTATATATATATATTCATGTACATACTCTGTAGGGGGTGTGGAGATAAAGAGACAGAGAATACATAGAACACATTCCTTTTCATTCTAAACTTCGAACTATCTCTCACTACATTTTCATCTCTCTAAACTCTCTCTTCCATGACGTTCCACAATCCTTCGATGGAACCGAAGTCTATGGAGTTTTAAATCCCTAAGGTTGGGATTGTGAAGGTGAGCAATGGAATCTTGAAGCTGTGAGCAAGTAGATCGGCTTCGAAGATCCTGAGGCGAACAAGCTAAGGAGTGGAGCAGAATCGCTGGATTGACAAATCCAGAACTGATGAAGAACTTCATCAGTGAGGAATCATGGTTGAAGCTTAGGTAACTTCCAGCTTTCTAACTAGTTCAGGCCTAATCAATTTAGGTGAATAGTTAGAGTTCAACCTCCAATTTCGCATTAGATTCTTAGGTTAATTGAGCACTTAAGGAATTAAGGTTCATTGCTTAAGGATTAGTGTTTTTCACCTAAGGAATTAGGGAATAACCACAAGCGGATTGTCCTCTAGATTGTGAAGTTCGATTATACTTAATTGCATGTTTCTTGAGGAGATTGTGAGCCGAAGCAATCCTGACCTGTTTTCTTTTAATCACTTTCCACATTTCACTTTAACTCTGTTTCTCAAAATATAAAAACAACTATAAAACACTAAAACCATAAAAACCGAATGAATTTCATGTATTTTCTGTTGGTTCAGCTTGTACTAGTCCTAGATTGAGGTACTTACCACAATCCCTGTGAGACGATCAAATATACTACAATTTTAACGACTGGTGCGCTTGCCATAAGTGTGAATCCGAGAGTCACATTTCATTTTACTAAGATTTCACCGCCAATTTAATGACTCAGGATTTCAACATCATTCTCCCCCTCTCAGAAGAATTTCATCCTCGAAATTCACTCGGTGACTCACCTTAGTAAACAACTCGGGGTACTGTTGCCTCATGGCATCCTCGTGTTCCCAGGTATAAGAGGTATACCTGTTCTGTTGCCACTCGACTTCAACCAGTTGCACGTCCTTACTCCTTAAACGCTTTACCGATCGGTCCACGATTTTAGTCGGTACAGTCACAGTGGTCATGTCTTCCTTGATTTCCATTTCGTCATCAGGCATTGTGTGAGTAGAATCGGGTAAGTACTTCTTTAGTTGGGATACATGAAACACATTATGCAATCGGGATAAGTGAGTCGGTAATGCTATTCGGTATGCCATGGAGCCGACTCGTTTCAACACCTCATAAGGCCTAATGTATCGGGGGCTCAACTTCCCACCTTTCAAGGCTCGCCCGACTCCTTTACTCGGTGAAGTCTTCAAAAACACTCTGTCTCCGACTGAAAACTCTAATGGTTTGGTTCGTTTGTCATGGTAGCTCTTCTGCCTATCCTGAGACGCCTTCATCCTTTTCCTTATCACTCGGATCTGTTCTGATGTTTGCTTTACAATTTCTGGCCCCAATAGCAGACTCTCACCCATTTCCGACCAGCAAAGTGGGGTTCGGCATCTTCGACCATAAAGTGCTTCGTAGGGTGCCATACCGATACTGTTGTGGTGGCTATTGTTGTATGTAAACTCGATCAAGGGAAGGTACTGCTCCCAATTCCCACCGTGCTCTAACACACACGCCCTTAGCAACTCCTCCAGGCTTTGAATCGTTCGCTCGGATTGTCCATCCGATTGGGGGTGGTAAGCGGAACTTAGCCAAAGTTTCATACCCATTTCCTGGTGTAGGCTGGTCCAAAACCGGGATGTGAACCTAGGATCCCTATCCGATACAATAGAAGTCGGTATACCATGCAGTCGGACAATTTCGTGAATGTAAATCCGAGCTAACTTATGCAACGGGTACTTCATGTTCACAGGTAGGAAGTGTGCACTCTTCGTTAGTCGGTCAACAATGACCCAAATCGCATCATGGCCCGCTCGGCTTTTTGGCAATCCCATGACAAAGTCCATAGCAATTGAGTCCCATTTCCACACGGGAATCTTCAGGGGTTGCAATGCACCATACAGTTTCTGGTGCTCGACTTTCGACCTTTGACAGGTGATACACCGAGCCACGTATTCTGCCACATTCCTCTTTAATCTGGGCCACCAGAATTGTGCCCTTAGATCGTGGTACATCTTCGTGGTACCTGGGTGAATACTGAGTAGGCTCTTGTGGGCTTCATCAAGCACCATTCTTCTCAATTCTCCTCCACCCAGCACGTATATCCTGTTTCTCACCCAGAAGATCCCATCTGATCCCTCGATCAAGGACAAATCCTTACCCTTGGCCTGCGTCTCCTTCATCTCAGCCAAGTAGGAATCTGACTGCTGCTGCTCGTACATGGATTTCAGGAATTCATTGGCGATCCTCAACGTACCGATCGTTATTTTCCGAGAGGAGGGGACGTCAACATGTAAGTTCATGTCTCAGAACTGTTCCAATAACTCTACTTCCCTTACCATCAACACTGCTATATGAAGGGATTTCCGACTCAACGTGTCGACAACAACGTTTGCCTTACCCGGATGGTACTTTAGCTCGAAATCATAATCTTTTAAAATTCCATCCATCTCCTCTGCCTCATGTTCAGCTCCTTTTGGTCGAATAAGTATTTGAGGCTCTTGTGATCACTGTATACTTCAAATCTGGCCCCGAACAAATAATGCCTCCAGCTCTTCAATGCGAAGACTACGGCGGCCAGCTCCAAGTCGTGGGTCGGGTAATGCTGTTCGTGGGGTCTCAATTGCCGAGAGGCATACGCTATCACTTGGTCTTTCTACATTAGCACGCATCCTAATCCGAGTCCTGATGCATCACAATAAACCATGAAGCTCTCTTGTAAGTCAGGTAATGCTAATACTGGAGTAGTCGTCAACTTGTCTTTCAGCTCTCAGAAACTGCTCTCGCACTTGGAACTCCACACGAAGGGAATGTTTTTCCGGGTCAATTTAGTTAGTGGCAAAGCTAGCTTAGAAAAACCTTCAATAAACCTCCTATAATAACTGGCCAGGCCTATAAAGCTCTTTATCTCTGAGACCGACTTGGGTCTCTCCCACGCCATTATAGCTGCCACTTTCAAAGGGTCCACCGAGACACCTTCCTTGGAAATCACATGTTTGAGGAAGTGGATCTTATCCATCCAGAAATCGCACTTTGACAGCTTTGCAAACAACTGCTTCTTCTTCAACACTTGAAGTACCACTCAGAGGTGTTCTTCATGCTCCTCAGGGGTCTTGGAATAGACTAGGATGTCATCTATGAAAACTACTACAAATCGGTCTAGGTATGGGTGGAATATGTTGTTCATGTAATTCATGAAGACAGCAGGGGCGTTTGTCACACCGAACGGCATCACTACATACTCGTAATGGCCATACCGAGTCCTAAAGGTAGTCTTTGGAATATCCGAGTCCTTCACCCGAATTTGGTGGTAT
The DNA here is from genome assembly GCA_037962975.1 of Clitoria ternatea. Lineage (NCBI taxonomy): Eukaryota > Viridiplantae > Streptophyta > Magnoliopsida > Fabales > Fabaceae > Clitoria > Clitoria ternatea. The sequence goes on from CM075674.1 coordinate 62,624,135, forward strand.
CCCGATCGTAGGTCGATTTTCGAGAAGACTGAGGCTCCACGCAGTTGGTCGATTAAGTCGTCAATCCTGGGCAACGAGTATCGATTCTTAATTGTGAGTTTGTTTAGCTGTCGGTAATCTATACATAGCCTCATGCTGCCATCCTTCTTCTTAACAAGCAGCACAGATGCGCCCCATGGCGACACACTTGGCCTAATGAACTGCTTTCCGAGTAACTCATCCACCTGCTTCTTCAACTCGGCCAATTCTGTTGGGGACATTCTGTAAGGTGCACTGGAGACTAGCTCGGCTCTTGGGATCAGGTCTATAGAGAATTCGACTTCTCTATCGGGAGGGACACCCGGTACATCCTCAGGAAACACCTCTGGGAATTCACAGACAGTCAGAATTTCGTTCACTCAGGCTCTACTCTCACCCTCGGTTAGACAAAGCATCATAAACAGTTGAGCTATACCTTGTACCATGTAATCCTCATTGTTCTGCCTCGGAAAGATTATCCTCCGGTTTCTGCAATCCACTAACACCTTGTTGGCTGAAAGCCAATCTATACTGAGTACAATGTCAAGGTCCTTCAAAGGAATGCACACCAGGTCGAAGGTAAAACTCTGATCGCCCAATACAAATGTTACGTCTTTACACATGGATGATGTCAACACCTTAGGGCCAGTCGGGTTGGCCACTTCCAAAATCCGATCCATTTCCACAGTCGGTAATCTCAAACGTCTTACACAATCATCAGCTATGAAGGAGTGGGTGGCTCCAGAATCAAAAACTACACTAAGTGTATATTTACCGAGTAGACACTTACTTTGCACTAAGTCGTTCACCTGTGCAACTTCCTCAGCACTGATGGCATAGACTCTTCCAGCAGCAGGTTGGTCGGTGTTCCTCCTCTGGTTGTTTGGGGCAACCATCATATTTGCTCTAGCTCTGTTGCCTCCGCCCCCCGGTCTTTGACCATCGTGTCCACGACTCCTCTCTTGGAAACCTCCCTGACGCACATTTGTATTTGCTTGACGGAGTTGGGGGCAGTCAGGGCGAATGTGTCCCCTCTTATTACAATGGAAGCACACCATCTCACCATCGTTAATGCAGTCTCGAGCATAATGATTTCCTCCACACTTGAAACATTTTCCGTTCCCCATAACTGGTCATCTCTCTGGCTGGTTCTGACCCCCAAATCTGGAATAAGGTCTGTTCCTACCAGCGTTGTTTGGCCTCTTGAAGTGGGATTGCTGGGGCCTCAAGTAATGGTTTGCTCTGCTGCTCTGGCCCGAGTAGGCCTTGTCGTCCTCCTCAAATATCCTACACTTATTCACCAATACGGGAAAGCTCCTAATCTCTTGGTATCTGCAAGCTCTCTTAATGTCTAACCTCAACCCGTTCTCAAATTTAAGGCATTTAGAACTCTCCGTTCCAGGTTGTTGGAAGGGTGGGTAGAATAAGCACAATTCTTCGAATCTTGCCGCGTATTCTTCCACAGTCATGGATCCCTGCTTCAATTCCATGAATTCCAGTTCTTTTCGACTCCTGATGGTGTCGGGGAAATACTTTTCTAAGAAACATGTCTTGAAATTTTCCCAGGTCAGCTGGGTATCATCGTCAGCTAGTCAGTTTCTGGCTATCTTCCACCAGTTTTCTACCTCGTCTCGCAGCATATACACTGCACATTCTACCTTCTGGGCCTCAGTGCAGTGAAGGCCCCCGAAAATCCTTTCTAACTCCTGAGTCCATTTATAAGCTGCCTCGGGGTTACGTCCTCCCTGAAATTCACTCGGCCTCCTCTTCAGGAAGCGGTCCAGCACTTGGCCATCCTCTGCTCGAGGCTGGCCCTGCCTCTCAAACACGTCCACAAAGCGTTGGAATGCTGTGGCTATAGCCTCCATGCTTTGACGATTCGTCATGACCTATCCTGAAATTCACACCCCTTCAAGGATAAGTTTACAAGGTTACATTCTTCCGATCGGAACTCAGTCTAACATTCAGTAACTTTAGCTCATTATACTATTTCTATATGTTATACAATCAGTCGGACCAGGAGGAAAACAACCTCCTATCTACAAATCAATATTACAATATCAATCAGGTTCAACAATTGCCACAATAATGATGACCACTCGGTCACAATGCACACAACCGCTTACACTTGGTAAGCATACCTTAGCCTTGGACCTTTCGGTCTACTCTGATACCAAAATGTAACACCCTAATTTTTAATTAAATAAACAAAATCAACAGGGACAATTTTCCAAATTTTAAAGTTAATAAACCGTACATAATCTACTCAAATTAACAAATCCGACCCATCAAGGAGAAGAAGGGGAAAAAGACAAGGGAAATGAACTCTCGCACAGCGAAGGGAAGAAACGCTTAAGCAAAACTACACTCGGCAACCTGTCACTCCACTCGGTATTTCCCCCACTCGGATTTCAGTGTATGGTTCGCTTGGGAAGGTCTACTTCTTAATTCATTCGGATTGACCCTAATGCACCCCAGTTTCTTCCAGACAGTATATCACACTCCACGATTCCACTCGATTGGTTTATATATATATATATATATATATATATATATATTGGCAACCCGCAAATGATTCCCAAAGCCGCTCACTCGGAATCTATAAAGACTTCTCACTCAGAATAACCTTCACGTCCATCACGCTACTCGGGACATTTTACTCACTTTTCATTCGGTAACCATAATATTTCCTACTCTAACTTCCCCACTAAGTTAAGACTCACTCGGAATTCTCTAGCTACTTAATAATTTATTACAATAGATCTACTTAGAGCCTTAGGTGTCATCTTCTGATCGGTAAACTCTCACTCGGCATCACACTGTCTCATTCACTCGGGATTACCTAGGCTTCCTTCCACTCGGAGGGAGTCACTAACTCTCTTCCCACGTCAACACTCGACTCTAATTAGGCTTATAGTTACACTAACCTCTCACACACGACAAGTACGCGTACATATATTACTCGGATCTTCATGCACAGTATAGGATTTCCCGCAACATAATAAATATAATTAATTACAGGCATCAAGATCATGTTTTCTACCCCAAAGGGTTCAGGTTCTAATAACAGGAACTAAGGCTAATACATGAGCCGGCCAAGGCTTAACAAAACACATAACAGTATATACATAACATCTATTCCCATGGTGCACCAGCACTTCACTCGGCATTCAGCTCCTCATTCACTCCTCATTGCGAGAGATATTCACTGAAAAATTGCCACAGTAGGGGGTGAGTATCTTAAATATTAAGTGATAGATACTGACTCGGGTTATCATTAATCATGCAGCAATCTAATGCACACGGCTAGTATTAAACATGCATATAATCATTCAATGACATCACAATCATGCATAGCACAGATTTCATTCGGCATAGTCAGTGCATGTACACAGAATAGTTCACTCGGTTCCGCATTCATGTGTAATCGGTTTTCGACGTTACAACGTAGGCTCCCAGCCTTTTTGTACATAGCTCCCAGCTATCAATTCAGCTCCCAGCTGGTTGGCCATTTTACGGGTACCCAACCATTTGCCCACAAGGCGACACCAACGCTCTCAGCGTCAACGGAGGTGTTCACGGGCAGCCCGAGTCCCACTCGGAAACTACCTTGAGTCCCACTCAAGGATTTCACAGCGTCCCACACTTTTTAATTAATCGATAGTAGTGTCCCACACTACGTGCTCCCAGCACAAAGCATCCCATGCGCCACACGCGGATTCATCACACAATACAGAATTCATACAACTTTTCACACAGTCATACATACTTCACATGCAGTCGGTAACACAAATTCTCAGAGCTCAATATATTGATTTAACACACATACTTCCATGCAATCAGTATCATTACTCAAGTAGATGAATACAGCAACACGTGCTTTCCATGCAATTGATATCAACCAATATCAGGATACAATAAGGTATTCTACTCAACACAAGCATAACATGCAATCGGTATTCAGTAGTATCAGGACTCAAACTATGCATGCATCAATATGACTAAAAATTCATCGTTGGAGAAAATTTGTTACTTCCTTTGGAAAAAATTAATGAAATTTCTTGGACAACCTTACAATGCCTTTCTAAGAATGGCTGTAAAAAATCTTACAAAAATTCATTTGCTTTATTTTGTCATATTTTGGTGGGCATTAGTCCTTAAATTTGACTAAAAATTCATCGTTGGATAAAATCTGCTCCTTCAAAATGAAAAATCTGATGAAACTTCAAGGACAACCTTACAATGCCTTTCTAAGCACGGCCCCAAAGAATCATAAAAAACTTAAACTACATGATTTTCTCATATTTTCGTAGGTATTAGCCTTCAAATTTGGCTAAAAATTTATCGTTGGAGAAAAACCTGCTCCTTCAATTGGAGAAATCAGATGAAACTTCAGGGAGAACCTTATAATATCTTAATAAGCATGGCTGTAAAAAATCATGCAAAACATTAACTACAAGATTTTCTCATATTTTCGTGGGTATTATCAGCCTACAAAGTTGGCTAAAAATTCATCGTTGGAGAAAATTTGTTCCTTCAATTAGAGAAATCTCATGAAACTTCTCGAAAAACCTTACAATGCCTTTCTAAGCATGGCCACAAAAAATCATGCAAAAATTTAGTTGCTTGATTTTGTCATATTTTGGTAGGCTATACCTTCCAATTTAGCTAAACAGTCATCTTTGGATAAAATATGCTCATTCTATTGGAGAAATATTATGAAACTTCAAGGACAACCTTACAATGCCTTTCTAAACATGACTGTAAAAAATCATGTAAAACTTTATCTGCACGATTTTTTCATATTTTCGTGGGTATATTAGCCTTCAAATTTGGCTAAAAATTAATCGTTATAGAAAATCTGCTCCTTCCCTTGGAGAAATCTAATGAAACTTCTGGGACAACCTGACAATGCTTTTCTAAGCATGACCATAAAGAATCATGTAAAACTTTTACTACACGATTTTCTTATATTTTCGTGGGTAATCCCTTCAAATTTGGCTAAAAATTCATCGTTGAAGAAAATTTGTTCCTTCTCTTGGAGAAAACTAATGAAATTTCTTGGACTACCTTATAATGCCTTTCTAAGCCTGGCTGAAAAAAATCTTGCAAAAATTTATTTGCTTGATTTTGTCGTATTTTGGTGCGCATTAGTCTTCAAATTTGACTAAAATTTCATCGTTGGATAAAATCTGCTCCTTCAAAATGAGAAATCTGATGAAACTTCAGGGACAACCTTACAATGCCTTTCTAAGCATGGCCCCAAAAAATCATGAAAAACTTAAACTGCATGATTATCTCATATTTTTGTAGGTATTAGCCTTCAAATTTGACTAAAAATTCATCGTTGGAGAGAAACCTGCTCCTTCAATTGGAGAAATCTGATAAAACTTTAGGGACAACCTTACAATGCCTTAAAAGCATGGCTGTAAAAAATCATGCAAAACTTCAACTGCACGGTTTTCTCATATTTTCGTGGGTATTAGCCTACAAAGTTGGCTAAAAATTCATCGTTGGAGAAAGTCTATTCCTTCAATTGGAGAAATCTGATGAAACTTCTTAAAAAGCCTTACAATGCCTTTTTAAGCATAGCTATAAAAAATCATGTAAAAATTCAGTTGCTTGATTTTGTCATATTTTGGTAGGCATTAACCTTCAAATTTAGCTAAAAAGTCATTATTGGATAAAATATGCTCCTTCTACTAGAGAAATATTATGAAAGTTCTAGGACAACCTTACAATGCCTTTCTAAGCATGACCGTAAAAAATCATCTAAAACTTCAACTGCACAAATTTTTCATATTTTCGTGGCCTTCAAATTTGGCTAAAAATTTATCGTTAGAGAAAATCTGCTCCTTCCCTTGGAGAAATCTAATGAAACTTCTGGGACAACCTGACAATGTTTTTCTAAGCATGACCATAAAGAATCATGCAAAACTTTAACTACATGGTTTTCTCATACTTTCGTGGGTAATGCCTTCAAATTTGGCTAAAAATTCATCGTTGGAGAAAATTTATTCCTTCCCTAGGAGAAAACTAATGAAATTTCTCGGACAACCTTACAATGTCTTTCTAAGCATGGCTGTAAAAAATCTTACAAAAATTCATTTGCTTGATTTTATCGTATTTTAGTGGGCATTAGTTTTCAAATTTGACTAAAAATTCATCATTGGATAAAATTTGCTCCTTCAAAATGAGAAATCTGATGAAACTTCAGGGACAACCTTACAATGTCTTTCTAAGCACGGCCCTAAAAAATCATGAAAAACTTAAACTGCATGATTTTCTCATATTTTCATAGGTTCTTCAAATTTGGCTAAAAATTTGTCGTTGGAGAGAAACCTGCTCCTTTAATTGGAGAAATCTGATGAAACTTTAGGGACAACCTTACAACGTCTTTCTAAGCATGGCTGCAAAAAATCATCCAAAATTTTAACTGCATGATTTTCTCATATTTTCGTGGTTATGAGCTTTCACAGTTGGCTAAAAATTCATCGTTGGAGAAAATTTATTCCTTCCCTTAGAGAAATCTGATGAAACTTCTTGGACAACCTTACAATGCCTTTTTTAGTATGGCTGCAAAAAATAATGCAAAAATTCAGTTGCTTGATTTTGTCGTGTTTGGTAGGCATTAGCCTTCAAATTTGGCTAAAAAGTCATCGTTGGATAAAATATGCTCTTTTCATTGAAGAAATATGATGAAGCTTCAGGAACAACCTTACAATGCCTTTCTAAGCATGACCGTAAAAAATCATGTAAAACTTCAACTGCCTGATTTTTTCATATTTTCATTCGTATATTAGCCTTCAAATTTGGCTAAAAAATTCATCGTTAGAGAAAATCTTCTCCTTCCCTTGAAGAATATGACGAAACTTCAGGGACATCCTTATAATGCCTTTCTAAGCATGGCCGTAAAAAATCATGTAAAACTTTAACTACACGGTTTTCTCATATTTTCGTGGGTAACATTTTCAAATTTGACTAAAAATTCATTGTTGGAGAAAATCTGTTTCTTCCCTTTGAGAGATTTGATGAAACTTCTCAGATAACCTTACATTGCCTTTTTAAGCATGGCAGTAAAAAATCATGCAAAAATTCAATTGCTCGATTTTATTGTATTTTAGTAAGCATTAGCCTTCAAAATTGGCTAAAAGGTCATCGTTGGATAAAATATGCTCCTCTCATGTGAGAAATCTGACGAAGCTTAAGGGATAACCTTAAAATACCTTTCTAAGCATGGCCACAAAAAATCATGCAAAACTTCAACTACACAGTTTTCTCATCTTTTCGTGGGTAGCCTTCAAATTTGGCTAAAAATCGTTATTGGAGAAAATTTGTTCCTTCCCTGGGAGAAATCTGATGAAATTTTAGGGACAACCTTACAATGCCTTTTTAAGCATGGTCATAAAAAAGCATACAAAAATTCAACCACTCGATTTTCACATATTTTCATTTGTATTAGCCTTTAAATTTGGCTAAAAATTCATCGTTGGAGAAAATCTACCCTTCGCTTGGAGAAATATGATGAAATTTTAGGGACAACCTTACAAAGATTTTCTAAGCATGGTCGTAAAAAATCAAGCAACACTTTACTTGCTCTATTTTGTCATATTTTGGTGGTCATTAGTATTCAAATTTGGCTAAAAATTCATCGGTGAAGAAAATCTGCATTTTCCCTTTGAGAAATCTGATGAAATTTCAGGAAAAACCTTATAGTGCCTTTTAAGCATGGCCGTAAAAAATTATGCAAAACTTCAACTACACAGTTTTCTCTTATTTTTGTGGGTATTTAGCCTTCAAATTTGGCTAAAAATTCATCATTGGAGAAGATTTGCTCCTTCCCTTAGAGAAATTTGATGAAACTTCACGGATAATCTTATAATGCCTTTCTAAGCATGGTTGCAAAAAATATGCAAAAATTCATTTGCTTGATTTTGTCGTATTTTGGTGGGCATTAGCCTTTAAATTTGGCTAAAAATTCATCGTTGGAGAAAATCTGCTCTTTCCTTTGGAGAAATCTGAGGAAACTTCAGGGACAACCTTACAATGCCCACGAAAATATGACAAAATCGAGCAGTAGAATTTTTGCATGATTTTTTAAGGTCATACCTAGAAATACATTGAAAGTTTGTCCTTAAATTTTCAACAGATTTCTCCACAGTAAGGAGCATATATTTCTCCAACGATGAATTTTTAGCCAAATTTGAAGACTAATAATGCCCACAAAAATATAACAAAATTGAGCAGTTGAATTTTTATATGATTTTTTACGGCCATGCTTAGAAAGGAATTGTAAGGTTTTCCCTGAAATTTCATCAAATATCTCAAAGGGTAGGAGCAGATTTTCTTCACCGATGAATTTTTACTTAAATTTTAAAGCTAATGCCTACGAAAATATGACAAAATTGAGCAGATGAAGTTTTACATGATTATTTGTGACCATGCTTAGAAAGGCTTTGTAAGGTTATCCATGAAGTTTCATTAGATTTCTCCAAGCGAAAGGCAGATTTTCTCCAACAATCAATACCCACAAAAATATAAAAAAATCGAGCAGTTAAATTTTTGCATGCTTTTTTGTGACCATTCTTAAAAAGGCATTGTAAGGTTGTCCCTGAGGTTTCATCATATTTCTCGTAAGCAAGGAGCAGATTTTCTCCAAGAATGAATTTGTAGCGAAATTTGAAGGCTATTGTCCATGAAAATATGACAAAACCATATAGTTGAAATTTCGCATCATTTTTTACGGCCATGCTTAAAAAGGCTATGTACAGTTATCCCTAGAGTTTCATTAGATATTTCTAAGGGAATGAGCATACTTTCTCCAAGGATAATTTTTAGCCAAATTTGAAAGCCGATGCCCATAAAAATATGACAAAACTGAGCGGTTGAATTTTTGTATGCTTTTTTACGGCCAAGCTTAGAAAGGCTTTGTAAGGTTGTCCCTGAAGTTTCATCATTTTTCTCTAAAGGAAGTGGTAGATTTTCTTAAACGATGATTTTTTAGCTAAATTTGAAGGCTAATACACACAAAAATATGACAAAACCTAGCGGTTAAATTGTCATTCTTTTTTGTGGCAATTCTTAGAAAAGGATTTTGAGGTTATCCCTGGAATTTCATTAGATTTCTCCAAGGGAAGGAGCATATTTTCTCCAACGATAAATTTTTAGCCAAATTTGAAGGCTAATGCTCACGGAAATATGACAAAATCGAGCAGTTGAATTTTTACATGATTTTTTACTGTCATCCTTAGAAATGCATTGTAGGGCTATCCTAGAAGTTTTATCAGATTTCTCCAAGGGAAGGAGAAGATCTTCTACAATGATGAATTTTTAGCCAAATTTAAAGGTTAATCCCATAAAAATATGAGAAAATGAGCATTTAAATTTTTGCATGATTCCTCCCATAAAAAGCATTGTAAGGTTGTCCTTGAAGTTTCATCAGATTCCTCCAAGGGAAGGAGCATATTTTCTCCATCAATGAGTTTTTAGCCAATTTTGAAGGCTAATGCCCACGAGAATATGACAAAACCGAGTAGTTTAATTTTTGCATGATTTTTGATGGCCATGCTTAGAAATACATTATAAGGTTTTCCCTAAAGTTTCATCATATTTCTCTACAGCAATGAGTGGATTTTTTACAACGATGAATTTTTAGCCAAATTTATAGGCTTTAATACCCAAGAAAATATGAGAAAATCGAGAAGTTGAAGTTTTGCATAATTTTTTACAGCCATGCTTAGAAAGGAATTGTAAGGTTGCCCCTGATGTTTCATTGGATTTCTTAAAGGGAAGGGACAAATTTGTTCCAAGGGTGCCAACGAAAATATGAAAAAACCAAGCGATTGATTTTTTACATGATTTTTTACGGCCATGCTTCTAAAGGCATTATAAGGTTGTCCCTAAAGTTTCATTAGGTTTCTCCATAGGAATGGATACATTTCTCTAATAATAAATCTTTAGCCAAATTTGAAGGCATTAGGCCAAGAAAATATTGTAAAACTGAGCCATTGAATTTCTATATGATTTTTTGCAGCCATGCTTAGAAAGGCATCGGAAGGTTGTCCTTGAAGTTTCATCAAGTTTTTCCGAGGGAAGGGGTAGATTTTCACCAACCATGAATTATTAGCGAAATTTGAAGGCATTAGCCCATGAAAATATGACAAAATTGAGTGGTTGAATATTTGCGTGAATTTTGGTGGCCATGCTTAGAAAGTCGTTATAAGGTTGTCCGTGAGGTTTGATCAAAATTCTCTAAGGGAAAGGCCAGATTTTCTCAAACGATGAATTTTTAGCCAAATTTGAAAGCATTAGCTCACGAAAATATGACAAAATCGAGCAGTTGAATTTTTGCATGATTTTTTGTGGCCATGCTTAGAAAAGCTTCGTAAGGTTGTCCCAGATGTTTGATCAGATTTCTCCAAGGAAAGGGCAGATTTTCTCAAACAATGAATTTTTAGCCAAATTTGAAGGCATTAACCCACGAAAATATGACAAAAACTAAGCGGTTGAATTTTTACATAGTTTTTTATGGCCACGCTTAGAAGGCATTGTAAGGTTGTCCCTGAGGTTTCAAAAGATTTCTCTAAGGGATGAGGCAAATTTTCTCTAAGCATGAATTATTAACCAAATTTGATAAAATATATGACAAAATTGAGTAGTTGAGTTTTTGCATGATTCTTTGTGGCCATGCTTAGAAAGGCATTGTAAGGTTTTCCATAAAGTTTCATCAGATTTATCCAAGGGAAGGGGAAGATTTTCTCCAAGCATGATTTTTAAGCCAAATTTGAAGGCATTAGGCCCGAAAAATAAGACAAAACTGAGCGGTTGAATTTTTGCATGATATTTTACGGCCATGCTTAGAAAGGCATCGTAAGGTTGTCCCTGAAGTTTTATCAGATTTCTCCAAGGGAAGGGGCCAATTCTCTAATGATGAATTTTTTACCAAATTTGAAGAATAATACGCATAAAAATATAACAAAACTGAACAGTTAAATTTTTGAATGCTTTTTTGCAGCAATGGGCTGGGGCAGATTTTCTTCAACGATGAATTTTTAGCAGATTTGAAGGCAAATACTCACAAAAATATGACAAAATTGAGCAGTTGATTTTTTGCATATTTTTTATGGTCAAGCTTAGAAAGACATTATAAGGGGTTCCTTAAAGTTTCATCAGATTTCTCTAGGGGGAGAGGTAGATCTTCTCACCTGATGAATTTTTAGCCAAATTTGAAGGCTATGCCCATGAAAATATGACAAAATCGAGGAGTTGAATTTTTGCATGATTTTTTACGGCTATGTTTGGAAAGGCATCATAGGTTGTCCCTGAAGTTTTATTAGATTTCTTTGTGGGAAGTAGTAGATTTTATCCAATGATGAATTTTTAGTCAGGTTTGAAGGCATTGGCCCAAAAAAATATGACAAAGTCGAGGGGTTGAATCTTTGCATAATTTTCTATGGCCATGCTTAGAAAGGCATTGTAAGGTTTTTCCTAAAGTTTCATCAGATTTCTCCATGGGAATGGACAAATTTTCTCCAATGATGATTTTTTAGCTAAATTTGAAGGTATTAGCCCCTGAAAATATGACAAAACTGAGCGGTTAAATTTTTGCATGATTTTTATGGGCCATGCTTATAAAGGCCTTGTAGGGTAAATACACCCTTTGGTCATCTATTTTGTACAAAAGTCTTATCCAGGTCCTCTAGGTTTTTTTTCTCCAAGTTAGTCCCCTATGTGGTTTAAAATGTTTCAATGTGGTCCTCCCATCAAGTAAATGTTAATGCTTTTTACATTATTTCCATCATCTTCTTCAATTTAAGTTTTAGGGTCCCCCTCTTTAATGCCTTCTTCCATCTTATGGTCTCCCTCTCTAAGCCACTTGCAAACTCACAGAAATTATACAACATGGCAAACTCTAATGGATCAAGCTTCAACCATGGAACCAGAGCATGTGAAGATGAGTCCCCTTTGTATGAATGCTCAGGGAGATTCAGAATTATGATGCGAACATCGAAGACACCCGCAAACTATGGACACAGATTTTGGGGCTATGTGAAATATATTGTAAATATTGCTTGTTACAGCCATATCTAATTCATGTTCTGGGTGTGTTAATCTTGGGGTTCATTTTGTAGGGTGCCTGGACTTGCTGGTGGGAGATTTGGGTGGGACAGAGGCCTGCAGGAGTTTACTTTCATATCATACCGGTAGAAGGTAATTCAGTAAGTTGTTTCAATTTGGTCCCTTATTTACAATTAATTATTTCAATTAGGTCCTCGTCGTCTTTTAGTTGTTTCAAATTGGTCCCTAAACCTGTGAATTGATACTCTCTATTAAACCTGTAATGAACAGGGTCTGCACCATGCATTAGATGAAGTTATACCTGGTGTTGAGCAAAGGTTCTGCATGAGGCACCTGTACAATAATTTAAGGAAGAGGCACCCAGGCAAGCAACTCAAGGAGCTCATATGGAAGGCTGTAAAGTGTACATATACTCAGGCATGGGAAAAATAGATGCTGGAGATAAGAGTGTGAATGAGGAGGCCTATAAGGAACTGATCAAGCTGCCACCTAGACATTACACCAGAACCGTTCTCAATGTCAGACCAAGCAAGGTCCATCTAAAGGCAAAACAAGTACTGCAAGAGGAGGCAAAAATTAACATGAAAAAGGAAGAAACGTTGATGCATAATTCTTCTTTGGACTTGTAATTCTGTTTTGTTCAGAAGTTTGCAATTCTATTTGTAATGCTGCTTTATTTTTTATTATAGTTCTTTTTGAATTAGGTTCCTTCAGTATATGTAATTTTGTTTTGGATTCTGGTTCCTTTTGAACATGACCATTTGAAGTTAGTAGTTGAAGTTATATTTTTGAATCAATCTCATCTTATATTTTCCAATCTTAATTTATATTTTCCTATTGCAATGGTAGTTGAAGTTATATTTTTCCAATTCAATAAATAACAATTTGAATGAACCTTGACTTATTTGAATGAACCACAACAACCAATGCATTGCAAAATAATGGACTTTCATTAATGCAACATAACATACAGAAAATATGAAGGATGACAAATTCCTTACTTCTTCTTTGTTGTTAACTATAACACAAAACCAAAACTGGTTCTAACCCTAAATCATAACACAAAAATAAACATTGGTCCCAGCCTTAAACCCTTAACAAAAACAGATTAAAACCCCTACAACAATCCCTAAACCTAGGAGAACACAAACAACACCAAGCCACTTGAGACATCTTCATGCCGTCTTTAATGCTTTTTGTAAAGCTATTATTCGACTACTTTGTCTTAGAATTAACATATCTTTCTTGGCTCTAACATCATCACACACCCAATGGAAGAAATTACAACTCCCATCCTTCTTGGCACCCTACAAAATGAACCCCAAGATTAACACACCCAGAACCTCAATTAGATACGGTTGTAAACAAGTAATATTTATAGTATATTTCACACATCCCCAGAATATGCGTCCAAAGTTTGTGAGTATCTTTGATGTTTGCATCACAGCTCTGAATCTCTTTGGGCATTCACACAAAGGAGACTCATCTTCACGCGCTCTGGTTCCATAGCTGAAGCTTGATCCACTAGAGTTTGCCATGTCGTGTGATTTTCATGAGTTTGCAAGTGGCCGAGAAAGGAAAACCCTAAGATGGAAAAAGGCATAAAAAATGGGGACCCTAAAACTTAAATCGAAGAAGATGATGGAAACAGTGTAAGCGGTGCTAACATTTACTTGACGGAAGGACCACATTGAAATATTTTAAACCACATAGGGGACCAACTTGCAGAATAAAAAACTAGAGGACCGGCACAACACTTTTGTGTAAAATAGAGGACCAAAGGGTGTATTTACCCGACATTGTAAGGTTGCCCTAAAGTTTCATCTTTAAAGAAAATTTGGCTAAAAATTTCATCGTTAAAGAAAATCTACTCCTTTCCTTGGAGAATCTACTCGATTTTGTTGTATTATCGTAAGCATTTGCCTTTAAATTTGGCTAAAAATTAACCGTTGAAGAAAATCTTCTCCTTCCATTGGAGAAATTTGATGAAACTTTTAGGACAACCTTACAATGCATTTCTAAGCATTGCCGTAAAAAATATGCAAAAAGTCAACTGCTTAGTTTTATGATATTTTTGTGGGCATTGGCCTTCAAATTTTGCTAAAATTTCATCATTGGAGAATATCTGCCTATTCCCTTGGATAAACCTAGTAAACTTTAGGGACAACCTGAAAATCCTTTTCAAAGTATTGCAACAAAAAAATAATGACAACCACTTAGTTCTGTCAAATTTTCATGCGCTTTCAAATTTGGCTAAAAAATCATCATTTAAGAAAATCTGCCCCTTCCTTTGGAGAAATATGATAAAACATCAGGGACAACCTTACAAAGCCTTTCTAAGCTTGGTCGTAAAAAAACATGTAAAATTCAACCGCTAGGTTTTGTCATATTTCCGTGGGCATTAGCCTTAAAATTTGGCTAAAAATGATCATTGGAGAAAATATGCCTATTCCCTTGGAGATATCTGATAAAACTTTAGGGATAACCCTACAATGTCTTTCTAAGCATGAGCGTAAAAAATGATGCGAATATTCAACTATATGGTTTAGTCATAATTTCATGGGCAATAGCCTTCAAATTTTACTAAAAATTCATTGTTGGAGAAAATCTTCTCATTCCTTAGGAGAAATTTGATGAAACTTCAGGGACAAACTTACAATGTCTTTTTATACATAGCCGCAAAAACTCATGCAAAAATTCAGCTGCTCGATTTTGACTTATTTTCATGGGCATTTGCCTTCAAATTTGGCTAAAAATGCATCGTTGGAGAAATATATACTCCCTTCCTTGGAGAAATCTGATGAAACTTCAAGGAAAACCTTGCAAGGCCTTTCTAAGCATGACCATAAGAAATAATGAAAAAATTCAACTGCTCAGTTTTATCATATTTTCGAGAGCAATTAGACTTCAAATTTTGCTAAAAATTCATTGTTGGAGAAATTCTTCCTATTCCCTTGGAAAAATCTAATGAAACTTCACGGACAAAATTCAAGTACTCGATTTTGTCATATTTTAATGCTTATTAGTCTTTAAATTTGGCTAAAAACCATCGTTTAAGAAAATATACCCTTTTCCATGGAGAAATATGATGAAACGTCAGCAATAATTTTACTAAGCGTGGCCGCAAATAAGCGTGTAAAATTTTAACCCCTCGGTTTTTCATATTTTCATGGGCAATAGCCTTTAGTTTTTGCTAAAAATTCATTGTTCGAGAAAATCTGCTCCTTCCCTTGGAAATCTGATAGTACTTAAAGAATAATCTTACAATCCCTTTCAAAGCATGGCTGCAAAAGATCATGTAAAAATTCAACCCCAAGAAATCTGATGAAGCTTTAGGGACAACCTCTAGGTAGGAGATAACAGGTAGCAGGTAGCAGGCTTCAGGTTACAGGTAGCAGCTTGTACGTAGCAGGTCACAGTTAGCAAGTAGCAAGAAGCAGGTAGAAGGTAGCAGGTAGCAGGTAACAGGTAGCAGGTAGCAAGTTGTAAGTAGCAGGTAGCAAGTAGAAGGTAACAAGTAGCAGATTGCAGGTACTAGGTTGTAGGTTTTATGTACTAATTGGTACCTTGTAATTTGTAATAGATAAGTGGATAATAGATCAACTTCATAGTTAAGGTAACAAGTACCCTGATCCATTAATAAACCCCAATCGAATTCAAAACCCCGAGTTTAAGCCCTAATCATATTAGTCCCTAAACCCTAAACAGACTGATTCCCTAAAAAACATTAAAACCTAAATCCTAAACCTTATTCATAGTTTTTTTAAAAGAATATGATTTTTTAAAACTTATACTTTATTAACACTCTCAACCACTAAACCGCGTATTAATGACTTGACCAATTCAATCACTGGTTGACTTTGTAAACTATTGAGTAAAACAAAATCATGAAATTGTTTGTTATCACCATCTAAGTAAAAAATTCTTTTGAGAGAACATGCATAAGTAAGTCTATTTTCCCTATTAATTTCTTAATAAAATATCATAGAATCTACTAGTGATCCAAGGAGTAAATTCACTAATAATAAACAAGAACTTTGTATCATGGTTTGTAGTTAGAATAAAAAACGCAAGAAAGGTTTTCCTATTCAACTTAACAATAACAAATAAATTAAACCAATAAATAACACACGCGTGTTTCTAAGTATTGTTGTAAAAATCCATGCCAAAATTCAAGCTCCGGGTAACATTTTCCAATTGCTGGGACTTTACATTAAACACCTTTCTTTTAGAAAAATCTACCTCTTCCTTTGGAGACAACTAATAAAACATTGGGGCAACCTTACAATGCCTTTCTAAGAATGGCTGTAAAAAATCATGCAAAAATTTAACTTCTCGATTTTGACATATTTTCGTTGGCATCAGCCTTTAAATTTAACTAAAGATTCATCGTTGGAGAAAAATTATGAAACTTTAGGAACAAGAAAATTGCGTGTTTCTAAACATTGCTGCAAAAAAATGATACAAAAATTTAAGCTCTGGCTACCATTTTCCATTTGCTGGGATTTTACACTAAATATCTTTGTTTTAGAAAAGTATGCCAATTTCCTTGGCGAAAACTAATGAAACTTTAGGGACAACCTTACAATAACTTGCCAAGCATGGTTATAGAAAGTCATGTAAAAATTCAATCGCTCAATTTTGTCATATTTTTCGTGCCATTATGAAACTTCATTGTTGGAGAAAAATTATGAAACTTTGAGAACAAAAAGATAACGCATTTCAAAGCATTTCTAAAATAACCATACAAAAATTCAAGCTCCTGGTACCATCTTCCATTTCTAGGAACATTACACTAAATATCTTTGTTTTAGAAAATTCTGCCCCTTTCGAGGGAGAAAACTAATTAAACTTAAGAGAAACACCTTACAATGCCTTACTAAGCATGGGCGTAAACAATCATTTAAAAATTCAACCGCTTGATTTTGTCATATTTTTTGTGGGTATTAGCCTTCAAATTTCACTAAAAGTTCATCGTTGGGAAAAAATTATAAAACTTTGGGAATAAAAAGGTAGCATGTTTCTAAGCGTTACTGCAAAAAATGACCCAAAAATTTGAGCTCCGGCACTAGTGCAAAACTACCATTTCACATCGTAGAATTCATCACGGTTTATCAAAAACCGATGTGAAATATAAGGACGGTGGAATTTTTGTAAATAAATGAAACATCAGATATATTTCACATCGGTTTTTACTAAAAGCCGATGTGGAAAACAATTTATCACATCGGTTTTCTCAAAACCGATGTTAAAAATATACGCGGTGGCAATTTTGAAATTATACACAAAGTTTTATAAACAACATTAGACAACGGTTTTTATAAAACCGATGTGACAAATGCTTAAAAAAATAAAATTTAAAATAGATATTTTTCATTTTAAATGAAAAAATTTAAAATTTAAAATTTAAAATTTTTAACTTAAATCGTTGTTGTATATTGAATTTTTTTCGTTTTGAAATGAATGGGAAATACTCTGCATTTAACTTGTATATATTTTACATTTAAATTGATAAATTTTAAATTTTAAAATATATTTTTTCATATTAAATGACTTAATAAATTTAAAATTTTAAATCACTTTCACATCGGTTTTACTTAAAAACCGATGTGGTAGGTTCCAGCGAGATATGCCACATCGGTTTTACTTAAAAACCGATGTGGAAATAAGTTAATGCAACATCGGTTATGGTTAAAAACCGATGTGGAAAATGTTAAGCACCGAACGTTACAACAACGAACAAAAAGTAGTAATTGACAAAAATTAAAAATTAAAAATTTTGATTATTTTACACATCGGTTTTAAAGAGAAACCGATGTGGTACCTTGTCTCTAAAATATTTCATTTCCCGCTCATATAGGACAGACAGGTTACAAATTTCATTTCGCGCTTATATATTTCATTGACCACATCGGTTTTTATCTCATTATCTGTGACTCATATGGAAGTGAAAAGGAGATGGCAATAAAGAAAGGTCCATGGACAGAGGAAGAGGATTCTGTTTTGATCAACTACATCAACGTCCATGGCGAAGGTCACTGGAACTCCCTTGCTCGTTCTGCAGGCACGCATTTCTTTCATATATTTGTGTACTAATTAAGTCTTGAACATTTTTCTTTCATATATATGTTAAAAGCTTTTTATATCTCCTCCTGTTTCACGTAAATGCCTAATGCCTATATATCATTCTCCTTTTTCCCTTCCTGGTGCGTCACCTATATATGAATTCGATTCCTTTAATTTTTTTTGTGAAGTCACTCGTTTTTCAACGTGTCCCCCCCTTCTTTACGTGAATGTTTCCAATATATATATAAAGTGAACCATGTACCTTACCGCGCACCATGGTTTAATTATTTGTTTCGTGTCTTGAACTACAGGTCTAAAGCGAAGCGAACGGGCAAAAGTTGCAGACTGAGATGGTTGAACTATTTACGTCCTCCCGGTGGTGCCCAATGGGCTCTTGAGAAGCAACTCGTGGCATTCGAGAAAGTTCATGTTCCTGCCAACGCCCAGCAGAGAGTCCGGGTCAACATTCATGTGTGTAAACTCTTAAGTGTTGTGGACACTTCTGGGATTCGGAGAATCCCAATTAATTTTTTTTTAAAAAAATCAAGTTTTCACATCGGTTTTATAAAAAACCGATGTTAGATCTCATACTCTTTCACATCGGTTTTATAACAACCGTTGTTATATTTTTACTATTTCACAACGGTTTTTTACAAAAGACCGATGTGAAAAATACATTTCACATCGGTTTTTTGTAAAAAATCGATAAAAACCGATGTGGTAATCTAGATTTCACATCGTTTTTTTAAGAAAACCGATGTTAAAATAATTTTTCACATCGGTTTAAAAACCGATGTGAGATGTCCCTATATTTCACATCGACCAGATCCACATCGGTTTGAAAACGGATGTGAAATTACCAAAAAAACCGATGTTAAAACCCTTTTTTGCACTAGTGCGGGTACCATTTTCCATTTGTTGGGATTTTACACTAAATATCTTTGTTCTAAAAAAATCTACTCATTCCCTTGGAGAAATCTGATGAAACTTAAGGGACAAACCTTACAATACCTTTATAAGCATGGCTACAAAAAATCATGCAGAAAAATAACCGCTCAGTTTTAACATATTTTATTGGGTATTAGCCTTCACATTTGGCTAAAAATTCATCATTGGAGATATCTGATGACTCTTCTGGGACAACCTTACAATGCATTTATAAGCATTGCCACAAAAAATAATAACAAAAATTAGCCACTCGGTTTTGTTATATTTTCATACGCATTAGCTTTCTAATTTCGCTAAAAAATCATTGTTTAAAAAAATCTGTCACTTCCCTTGGAGAAATATGATGAAACTTCAGGGACATCCTTACAAATCCTTTCTAAGTTTGGCCGTAAAAAAAGCAAAAATTCAACTACTTGGGTTTGCCATTTTTCATGGGCATGAGCCTTCAAATTTGGCTAAAAATTACCATTGGAGAAAATATGCTTATTCCCTTGGAGATATCTAATGAGACTTTAGGGATAACCCTACAATATGATTGTAAAAAATTATACAAATTTTCAACTATATGGTTTTGTCATATTGTTAGAGAAAATTTGCTCCTTCCTTTCAAAAAATCTAATGGGACTTTAGGGACAACCTTACAATGCCTTTCTCAGCATGGTTGCAAAAAAGCATGTAAAAATTTAACCGCTCAATTTTTTTTTATTTTTGTGGGTATTAGCCTTTAAATTTCGCTAAAAATTCATTGTTGGAGAAAATTTGTCCTTCGCTTGGAGAAATATAATAAAATTTCAAGGACAACCTTACAAAGCCTTTTTAAGCATGGTGGCAAAAAATCATGCAAAACTTTATTCACTTGATTTTGTCATATTTTCGTGGGCATTAACCTTCAAATTTGGATAAAAATTTATCGGTGAAGAAAATCTGTTGCTTCCCTTTGAGAAATCTAATGAAATTTCAGGGAAAACCTTACAATACCTTTCTAAGCATGGCTGCAAAAAATCATGTAAAAATTTAACTACTCGATTTGCTCATATTTTTGTGGATATTAGCCTTTAAATTTGGCTAAAAATTCATCTTTGGAGAAAATCTGCTCCTTCCCTTGGAGAAATCTGCTCCTTCCCTTGGAGAAATCTATTGAAGCTTCAGGGACAACCTTATAATGTCTTTTTAAACAAGGCCGTAAAAACTCATGCAAAAATTCAACTACTCAATTTTGTCATATTTTTATGGGCATTATTAGCCTTCAAATTTGGCTAAAAATTCATTATTGGAGAAATATATGTTTTTTCCCTTAGAGAAATCTGATGAAACTTCAGGGATAACCTTACAAGAACTTCCTAAGCATGACCGTAAAAAATAATGCAAAAATTTAACTGCTTGGTGTTTTAATGTTTTCAAGCGCATTAGACTTCAAATTTGACTAAAAATTTATCATTGAAAAAATCTGCCTATTTAATTGGAAAAATCTAATGAAACTTCAGGGACAACCTTAAAATCCTATTCTAAGCGTTGCCACAAAAAAATAAAGACAAAATTCAAGTGCTCGGTTTTGTCATATTTTAATGCTTATTAGCCTTTAAATTTTGCTAAAAATCATCGTTTGAGAAAATGTGCCCCTTTCCATAGAGGAATATGACGAAACATGCAAATAACGTTAAAAAGCTTTTTTAAACTTGGCTGTAAATAAACATGCAAATTTTCAACCGCTCGGTTTTGTCATATTTTCGTGGAATGCCTTTAATTTTTGTTAAAAATACATTGTTGGAGAAAATCTACCCCTTCCCTTGGAGAAATCTAATAATACTTCAGGAACAACCTTACAATCCCTTTCTAAACATGGCCGTAAAAGGTCATCTAAAAATTCATCCGCAAGAAATCTTATGAAGCTTCAGGGATAACCTCTAGGTAGCAGATAACAGGTAGCAGGCTTCAGGTTGCAGGTAGCAGCTTGTAGGTAGCAGGTAACAGGTGGCAGGTAACAGGAAACAGGGAACAGGTAACAGGTAACAGGTAATAGGTAACAAGTAACAGGTAACAGGTAATAGGTAACAGGTAATGGGTAGTAGGTAACAGGTAACAGGTAATAGGTAGTAGGTAGCAGGTAGCAGGTAGCAGGTAACAGGTAACAGGTAACAGGTAGCAGGTAGTAAGTTACAGGTAGCTGGTAGCAGGTAACAAGTAGCAGGTAGCAGGTAGCAGGTAGCACATAGCAGGTTGTAAGTAGCAGGTTATAGGTTGTAGGTTACAGGTTACGGGTTATAGGTTTTAGGTACTAGTTGGTACCTTATAATTTGTAACAGATAAGTGGATAATAGATCAACTTTATAGTTAAGGTAACATGTAGCCTGATCCCTTAGCAAACCCCAATCAAATTCAGAGCCCATAGTTTAAGCCCTAACCATATTAGTCCCTAATCTCTAAACAACCTGATTCCTTAAAAAACCTTAACACCTAAATCCTTAACCTTATTTATAGTTTTTTTTAAAGAATATGATTTTTTTAAAACCTATACTTTATTAACACTCTCAACCACTAAACCACATATTAATGACTTGACCAATTCAATCACTGGTTGACTTTGTAACATATTGAGTAAAACAAAATCATGAAATTGTTTGTTATCACCATCTAAGTAAAATTCTTTTGAGAGAACATGCACGAGTATGTCTATTTTCCCCATTAATTTTTAATAAAAATATCATAGAATATACTAGTGATCCAAGGAGTAAATTCACTAATAATAAACAACAACTTTGTATCATGGTTTGTAGTTAGAATAAAAAATGCAAGAAAGGTTTTTCCTATTCAACTTAACAACAGCAAATAAATTAAACCAATAAATAACACACGTGTGTTTCTAAGTATTGCTGTGAAAAACCATGCCAAAATTCAAGCTCCAAGTAAAATTTTTCAGTTTTTGGGACTTTACACTAAACACCTTTCTTTTAGAAAAATCTACCTCTTCCCTTGGAGAAAACTAATGAAACATTGGGGCAACCTTACAATGCCTTTCTAAGAATGGCCGTAAAAAATCATGCAAAAATTCAACTTCTCGATTTTGACATTTTTCGTTGGCATCAGCCTTTAAATTTAACTAAAAATTCATCGTTGGAGAAAAATTATGAAACTTAAGTAACAAGAAAATTGCATGTTTCTAAACATTGCTACAAAAAATGATATAAAAATTTTAGCTCTGGCTACCATTTTCCATTTGTTGGGATTCCACACAAAATATCTTTATTTTAGAAAAATATGCCAATTTCCTTGGCAAAAACTAATGAAACTTTAGGGACAACCTTACAATAACTTGCTAACCATGGCTATAGAAAATCATGTAAAAATTCAACCGCTCAGTTTTGTCATATTTTTGTGCCATTATAAAACTTCGTCGTTGGAGAAAAATTATGAAACTTTGAGAACCAAAAGATAACGTATTTCAAAGCGTTTCTAAAATAACCGTACAAAAATTCAAGCTCCTGGTACCATTTTCCATTTCTAGGAATTTTACATTAAATATCTTTGTTTTAGAAAATTCTACCCCTTTCGAGTGAGAAAACTAATTAAACTTAAGAGAAACACCTTACAATGCCTTTCTAAGCATGGGCGTAAACAATCATCTAAAAATTCAACCGCTTGATTTTGTCATATTTTTGGTGGGTATTATTAGCCTTCAAATTTCACTAAAAGTTCATTGTTGGAAAAAAATTATGAAACTTTAGGAATAAAAAAGTAGCATGTTCCTAAGCAATATGATGAAAACCTGCCAATTTCCATGAAGAAATATGATGAAACTTCAGGGATAACCTTACAAATCCTTTCTAAGCTTGGCTGCAAAAAAAAAAGCAAAAATTTAACTGCTCAGTTTTGCCATTATTTCATGGGCATTGTAACATCTTAAGTTCAATTTGAGAATAAACCGAGACCAGGAAAATTTTCCAAAATCAGAGGGGATTCAAAGGAAAAATGATTAGCTGAGAGTTAAGGAGAGTAGAATTAGGAGAAGAAGGAAGGGAAAGGAAATGCAACCCATCCACAAGGCAAACAGCGGATGATGCAGGACATGAGCGAACCCAACAGCGCCTACTCGCTCGGGCGAGATTCAATATCGCTCAAGTGAGACAACCCAACACGCTTGGGTGAAGCACGCATAGCTTAAGCGGAACCCAACAGAGACCTTCCTTACACTCACACTCGCTGGAGCGAACACTTAGTCGCTGAGGCGAGTGTGAACACCTCTTTTGGTCCGGTCCAAGTGGAATGAATCTTTTTTATACTGAATTCCAATTCAGAATGGTCAAATCTAAATGGGATGGCTCCAAAATAATCAGAACCGAGCAAGATGACCCTGATGGAAGCATTTCCGAGTGGAATATAGACCTGTTAGAGGCAAATCCGAGTGAAATGACTCAGATTGGATCAAATCCGAGGGGAATATAGACCTGTTGGAGGAAAATCTGAGTGAAATGACTCAGATTGGAGTATTGCCGAGTGGAGTATGTCCCTGTTGAAGAGAAATCCGAGTGAAATGACTCAAAAAGGATCAAATCCAAGTAGAATTACTCAGAATAAGTCAGTTCCGAGTGAAATGCTTCCCTGTTAAAAGTGAATCCGAGTGGAAGGCTCCCTGTCAAAGCCATTCCGAGTGATACTCTGTTGAAGGATGAATGCTGAGAAGGATTACTCTTTGACTGCAATTAATCCGAATGAAGAAATGCTAAATCCGAGCGGGAGCTTTCTGGTTGCTACTGATCTGAGTGAAAACAAGTCTGAGTGAAGGAAAGACCGACTCAGAGTGTAATTGGAAGGACAGATTTTGATTGGAAGAAAGCTTTTCCGAGTAAAAGTACCAAGTCTCCAAGTCTTGAGTGGGAAGCAAGCCCTTTCCTAGTGAAAATGCTAAGTTCCGACTGATCTGTGCCGAATGATCAATCTTCAATCGGTTTCCGAGTGACAACAACCGAATGGAAGGATTTCTGAGCCAATCTTCACTCATCCTTCAAATAAGGGCCGATTAAACCATTTGCCCAATACCGAGTTGTCACTCTTCAACCAATTCTGAGTTGTCCTTCTTCAAACAATCAATTCCGAGCCCATTTCCATCAATTTCCGAGCCAATCCTTCAAATACCGAACCCCTCATTTTTCACCCAGATTCTGAGCCATTCCATTAACCGTTCCCAAGTCATCTTTCACCCATCTCCGAGTCATCCTTTACACATTTCCGAGTCATCCTTTACACACTTCCGAGTCTTCCTCTTTATTCAGTCGGCTCCGAGTCATCCTTTAGCCAACTCCGAGACCCTTTACATTCAACTTCCGAGTCTTTCTCTTCGATTTTCAATCGACTCCGAGTCCTCCTTTACCCATTTCCGAGTCAATTTTTACCAATTTTTGAGTCATTATTCTCTCCTAATTCTGAGTCATTTTTTATCAGTTCTGAGTCAATCTTTGATCGGTTTTTGAGTGACACTTTTCAGTCAGTTCTTGGTCAGTCTTCAATTATTTCTGACTCAGTTTTTAACCAATTCCGAGTGACATTTTTACCTATTCCTGAGCCAGTCTTCAGTCAGTCAGCCCTCTTCAAACAAATTCCAAGTCACCATTTTCACCCGAATCCGAGTTATCCTTTCACCCATTCAAAAGCCAATTTTCAGTCAGAACCGAGTGACAGTTCAAACCAAGTCTGAGCCCCCATTTTCCCCAATTTTAAGTGACACTTTTCAATCAGCACCGAGTCCTCTTCAACCGGTTCTGAGTCAATCTTCACTCGGTCTGTTTGATTGTTCCAATCAGAATTACCTCGTTTGACCCCCCAATTCAATTGTATACTTTTTCACTCGGTTTTCTATGGAAATGCTTCATTCCACTCAGAATTGACTCCCAATGTGGATGAATATTGACTGGGAGGCTGATCCGAGCCATCCTCACTCGGATTTCAACTATTTTCTCTCGGATTTCTACCATCCTCTCTCGGATTGCACATGCTGACCTGGATTCCACCACCCAAGTGGATCCAGGAATCCTGGAGGTGGCTGGCAGACAAGGGGCGGAAGTGGATGAATTAAAAATTCCCACCAGCCGCTGTCCCCCACTACCAGGACCGAGTGGAAGCCTGAGCTGGCATTCCACTCAGAGTGGAAGCCTGAGCTGGCATTCCACTCGGAGTGGAAGCCTGAGCTGGCTTTCCACTCAAAAAAGCCTATAAATAGAGGGCTGAAACTTTGAAAAGGGGGCATTGATGAAGAGGAAAACTCTGCCCATCTCTCCATTCAGCAGCTCCGTCCCTCTCTTCATTCACCAGCTCCATTCCCTCTCCTCACCAGCACCTGTTCTCCTCCTAAACCAGCTCCACACCGTCCAGAATCACCACACCGTCCCTCTTCTCAGTCAGTCTCACTCGGTAGTCAACTTTCTCACTCGGTATTCCATTTTCTCACTCGGTTTTGTCCATTTTTACTTGGTTTTTCTATTTTTCACTCGGTTTTGTCCATTTTACTCGGTTTTTTCTATTTTCACTCGGTTTTGTCCATTTTTTACTCGGTTTTCTCTTCTCCCACTCGGTTTTCTCTCATCTTTTTCCTCTCTTTTCCAAACTTACTGTTTCCTTTTCTCTCTTGTAGCTTCTGCTACCCTCCCTCTTTTGTTTCGTAGTAAAAAAATATAATAAAGGGAAATAAATGTTTCCCATGTTTTCTTTCAGATCTAAATGAAACCGAAAAAAAGAAACAAGTCATTTTTAGTCAGTGTCGTACGGAAAATACTTCCGTCTATACAACCTCTTTAGGATCCGTACACGTGCGAAGAACTTTGCCTTGTACGAGTTCCCCACCTCAATGACATCCATCATCATCTCCCAAGTCTTCTTCTAAAAGACAAAACTCTCAGAACTACGTAACCCTGATTTCTTGATAATTCAAGAATACGTAGGAGCAGGACCTCAACTCCTGTCGGGCCCATCTTTCTTATTTCTTTTTATTGATTTATTTCCTCACTTTCATGTTTCTTTCATAAATTTTCTTTTTTGGACGCTTCCGTGAAAATCAATTTAGACGTGACGTCTTGTTGATTTCCCCCTAGTTTTTGCTCAAACCTCGCTATAATTCATAGGGAAGGGATACTTAGGAAGAGACGTCCCGCTTATCTCTTTCCTATCCTTGTCCCTTTTTTTTTATTCGAGGATGTCTAATTTAGGCGTGACGTCTTATTAGTATTCTCTTCCCCTCTCTGTCTTATATCGAAGTCGAGTTTAATTCGGATGAAACGTCCCGTTGGCTTCGTTTCGACATTCTATGTTTGTACAGTTCTTTTACTCTATTCCGTCGTTTTTTTAATAAAAATACAAAAAAGAGAGGAAGAAACCATGTTTTATTTAAGGCTATTTATATTGCGCTTTCAATCTTGGTACTGTTTCTGACAGGCGATGTAGGGTGCTAATACCTTCCCTACTCGTAACCGACTCCCGAACTTGAATCTCAATTTTTAACCAGTGCCTTACTGAACTTAGTTTTTTCCAATGTTTTTTCTATGGATAAAAACGTTGGTGGTGACTCCCTGTTTTCTTCTTTTCGAAACAAAAGACCGTTTCGAGGGTCGGCCGCGCCGTCGCGATCCAGGTTGCGACAGCGAGCGACTCCACTGGGGACACTTAAGAGAGTCAGGCCAGTTTGATTGAAAGCGCATGTTCTTTTTATATAGCCTTTGTTAGCTTGGATTTCTTCCCCCTTGTTTTGTTTTCTGTTAATTGTTGTGAATGTTTGTTCTCGTTTTAATTGTATCTTGTTATTTGTTTCATTATCTATGTTTGTATGTTTGTTGAACCCTAGGGTAGAGGACCATGTTACTTTCCTGTAATTATTGAACCCTAGGGTAGACGACTTTGTATATTTATTCTGTGTTTGTTCTCTGTGCAGAATAGGGTAAGGTAAAAAGGTATTGAATGCCCTTTCACACACTACACTCACAAATTACTCGCACACACTTATGAGTGGCGCCCTATACCCGGGCCCCAAATGAAACTTAAGTTAGGAGGGGTTGGTATACAGAATCGTATAGGATGTACTTCCTATCCGGTGATCGTGAGAACCCCAACTAGAGTTCGACCTCTTGTGACATATGCACCTAGTGGTTCTACACTGTTGCGTCCCTATCATGGGTAGGATCTTGGCTCTAGTGACCTTCTAGAAGTCTAGTATAAGCCACCCGGTGTGGAGAGTCACTTTTAGACAAGCCATAGGGTCTAGAAAAGACTTTCAACAAAACCCGACCTAGGCCATAAAAGGGCAAACTTTACTTTACCTTACGTCATTTTTGCTTTCCCTTTTATCCAAAAAAGTTTCTTAAAAAAATGGAAAAAATGAATTATCTACCACCTGCAGATTTGTTTAGTTTTTGAAATAATGACTCGTTTTGAAACATACAGTATTCTTCGGGTGAATAGATAATCCTCTTTTGGTCGTGCACCCTTTGAGTATCTATGGAAATTGACATGGGATTGAACTTAAGAAATAAGGGCTGTAACTGCCCGAAGAAGATGTCTGAGCTAGAGGCTCCCGCCTCAGGATGAAAGATTTCTTCTGTCTTCACAATTATCCCATATTAATTTCTATGTTTACCATACCTAGTACTTTTGAATGATAAGTTCTAAGGAATGGTCAAAGGATACTCGCCAAAGTCTGTGATTGTTTCCCACAACATTTTCCTTCTTTCTATTTCCGCCTAACATTTTTTTCTTCTTTTTTGTTTTTTTTTTAAAAAAAAGACACCAACGTCACGGGTAGGCATCCTTACCAGACCCGGCTCCAAAAGAAACTTATGGCTGAGGCAAAAGCTGTTGAAGGAAACTTTAGAATCGAGTTCGATCAGCTGAAAGAGCGAGTCGCGGAGTTAACTAAACTCTTAGAAAAGAAACTCACCGAAGGAGGCTCCTCTGCAGGTGTTGAGGATGCCCAACAGCAGCCTGCCACCACGGCACCCCCTCTTGGTTCTGACCCAGCAAGAACCCAACTCCCTAACACAACGACACCCCCTCTCACCATCCATGTCGGAAGACCTAACCCTACCATTGACGCCCAGCCACCATACGGCCAGTCTTATGCACAACAACATACATTTGTCGGTCCTAACGGTAACCCAGTACCTTTTCCACTTTATGGCCTACCACTGGGGTATTATCCCCCGCTCGCTAACCAGCAAGACACCCACGACCCACAAGCGATGAATCCCCACGTTTCATACCCTACACAGCCAAATATGCCACCACTCCACCAAACCCAAAACACGCAAGCCCATGACCCACAAACTTACCAAACCCAAAACACGCAAGCCCATGACTCACAAACTTTCCAAACCCAAAACACACAAGCCCCGATGGCCCAGCCAACCTACAACGCCCAAGCCCAAAATACACGAGCCCAGATAACCCAGCCGACTTATGCTATAGCCCAACCCCAAGGTCCCTCACCAAATACAGGCCTAGTGAACCAGTCCCACGCTTTGCCTCCATTCAACCAGCCACTCGGCTATCCGTATGGATACGGAACCCCCTATGGGACCAACCTCCAAGATACAACCCGCGCGGTTGTGGCTCCTCGAAGGGAAAGGATAGAAATTTTAGAAGAGCGTTTAAGAATAATGGAAGGCGCCGGAGGTTTTGGACTAATAGATGCTTCGGAGCTATGTTTAGTCACAGATGTTGTCCTCCCGCCCAAATTCAAGATGTCAGACTTTGATAAATATCGGGGAATGACTTGTCCAAAGAACCATCTCACGATGTACTGTCGAAAGATGGCATTTTACTCTTCTAATGACCAACTGTTAATCCACTGCTTCCAAGACAGTCTGGCAGGGGCCGCTCTTACATGGTATGCTCACCTTGAGCGGAACCATATTCGTTGTTGGAAGGACCTGGCAGATGCCTTCCTTAGACAATACAAGTATAACATGGATATGGCACCCAACAGGGTTCATTTACAAAATATAGTGAAGAGGGATAGTGAAACGTTCAAGGAGTATGCCCAACGATGGAGAGAGACAGCGGCGCAAGTGGACCCCCCATTGTCGGAAAAAAAAATAGTCGCGATGTTTATCGACACGCTCCCATCACCTTTCTACGGCAAGATGATTAGTAGTGTTTTAGCCA
Organism: Clitoria ternatea; assembly: GCA_037962975.1. Taxonomy (NCBI): domain Eukaryota; kingdom Viridiplantae; phylum Streptophyta; class Magnoliopsida; order Fabales; family Fabaceae; genus Clitoria; species Clitoria ternatea. Next base: position 62,653,385 of record CM075674.1, read on the forward strand.
ACTTCTCCGACATCGTGACTATTGGGGAAAGAGTGGAGAGTGGAATACGAACGGGTAAGATCACTCAGGGCTCATCTGGGGCGAACATGACAAGAAAGCTGGCACCTGGGAGAAGGGATGGAGAAACTAATTTCGTCTCTTCTAATCAAAAAACAACTCCGCCGAGACCATTCACTCCTACCATGATTCAAGCTCCCAATCCTTATGTGGCCGCAGCCACTTATGGCCCGACAGCTCATACTCCTCACTTCCGCCCGCCCATGGTAAGAGCGCCAATGCCGCAACCCATGCCATATCATCACCCGCAGCAAGTGGCTCGACCACCCAATCATAATCAGAACCCAAGGAATCCCAACAATGAGCGCACCCCTGTGCAGTTCAATCCAATTCCCATAACATATACCGAACTTTTTCCAATCCTTGTTCAGGAAGGTCTGTTGGTTCCATCCCCCATGAAGCCATTGCAACCTCCTTATCCAAGGGGATACGACCCAAACGCTCATTGTGATTACCACGCTGGGGCGCCAGGGCATTCCACAAAAAATTGTATGGCTTTGAAATATAAAGTGAGAGATTTGATCAAGGTCGACTGGATCGATTTTAAAGAAGGAAGCCCTAACGTGGTCAAGAATCCCCTGCCTAATCATTGAGGCTCAGAAGTTAATGCCGTGGTGGTCGATATTGGAAATAGTTTTGATAACAATGCTGATTTGGTGATCGCTTGCCCGTCGGGCCAAGAGCTCAGTAATTGGAAGGCTGTCAAATTCCCCAAGATTTTAAATGGTTCACCAGATTAATTTATCATTACCTTAATGTCTCGTTTATCCCTCTGCTATGCCTAAGGCTTTGGGACTTTTCATGTAATAAGGGCCAAAAAAAACTGTTTTACCAGTCAATCAATAAATGCGTATCGAAGTTAAAAAAAAAAGATTTTTCTCATCCCTTTATCCTTGCTTTGATCCATTGTCTTTATTTGTTTGTTCCTTTTTTTTTGCCATAAAGCGCTAAAATTGCAGATCCAAAAATGATCCTCTTGAGGCTAATGAAATCACAATCCCATTTTACGGCTTCAACTACTCGGTCGATTGTGCTGACAAAAAGGGTAGGGAAGCTAGTGAGCCACCACACAAGTTAACAAGATTGTTAGAACAAGAGGTTAAGGAATAACCCTGAATCAAGAACAGCTGAAGGAATCATGGGGCAATATATCAGAAGGCATTAGTAATATTGTTTCAGGAGCGTGGAATGAATCTATGTGAATATTGCCAAGTCTCGAATTAGACAAGTGGAAGACCAGTCAACTAAGAAAACCGCAACTGTTGCCAGTATAAATAGGGGAAAATTGTTAATGTCTACGAATGTAGATACAGTCAAGGGAGACTTTGCAAAAAATAAAAAAATAAAAAAATATAAATAAAAAATAAAAAAATAGAATCAAGGTTGGAGTCCAGTGCATGTGCCAAATGGAGTAAGCTGGTTATGCCCTGATTATCGAGCAAGATGTCATTTTTTATATGAGAAAGATGAATGTCATTAGACCAAGAACTTGCATTCTTGTCGTCATCAACATACCCATCTAACCAAGGAAATAGTCTATCAGATTGAGTCATTGTATCATCAAAGGGATAAAAAAACAAAAAAAAAACAAAAAAAACAAAAAAAAAAAAACAACCAAAAAAAAAGAAAAAAGAAAGGGCAAACAAAAAAAGATGAAAAATGAAAAAATATAGAAAATAAAAAAAAAGAAAAGAAAAAAGGCTAAAATGATGACTCAAAATAATTCCCTCTCATCGACGCCAAAAGACTCACCAATATTTCCTTGGGTATATAGCATAGGAATAGAATCTCCTATTTGAAGTGACATCAGTTCCTCAAAGGATCAAACTAAAATTTAGAAAAGGTTAGGCAGACTCAACTGGAGTGTGATCAGTTTCAACTTTTTACTGTGAAGGATGCAGCCAAAAATAAACAAGAACACATTATAAAGAAAAGGAAAAGCTCGCTAGGCTGAAAAACTTGAAAAGGCGGCCTAGGCAAAAGTTAGAGCAACCCGGTGAGTCGAAAACCTGAAAAGGCGGCTGAGGTAAAAATTAGGGTCAAGATTTCGGCAGAGTAGCTAAAGCTCCCAATGCAAAACATACAAACTGAGGCATCAGGACCATGGTCAAACTACCCTCTCAAAGGCAGAATTGAGCGATGTACTTGAGGTTGTAACGTGGGATTAAGTTTCTCACTAGTCTCAGGAATTCACTGGAAGATCTTTGAACCTTTCTTATTTCCCTTAGCCTTGACCTGTCCTACGAGATTTCATTTCATCCCCCCTATTTTCCAGTTGTCCATTCTCTGTATTCTGTTTGACCTACATGAATAAAATTTATCCTTTTTCGATACGTGTTATGAATTGCATTGATCTGATAAAACATTGTGTTTTTATAAAAATAAATGAAAGAATGGCGAACATTTAAGGTCGTAAGGGACAAGACACTCCCACTACTTGACCTCGTCTTAGACAATCATCACAAAGACTCAGCCAGGCACGCGCTTCAAAGCTATGATCGCCTCTTTGATTCTCCTCTGTCCATGAGTTATCCTAAGGGCCGCGGTTTCACAGGACCTACCCAGTTTTTGAATGTATCTTTGCACTACTTACCCTTTTTCTGCAGGTTATTATAACGGACAGTCATGTCAAGCATTGACGCCTCAATCAAGACCTTTTCCTCAATAGAACCGCAGTTGCCAAAACTAGAATTATTCAAGTCTTCCCCTTAATCGCCAAAGTTGGCACTTCTCAGAATTCCTTCCTCAAATCGCCAAAGCTGGCACCTCTCAAAATCTTCTCCTTAACCACCAAAGTGGCACTCCTCAGAAACCTCTTCTTCAATCACCAAAGTCGACACTCCTCAGAATCCTTTTCTCAAACCGTTAGGATTGGCACTCTATGAAATCTCTTCCTCAAATCGCCAAAGCTGGCACCTCTCAAAGTCTCCTCCTTAATCGCCAAAGTTGGCACTCCTCAAAGTCTTTCCCCAAATCGCCAAAGTTGGCATATTTTCAAAAAAATATATATAAAAAAAATAAAAAAAATCTCTTCTTCAACCTCCAATGATTAGCACTTCTCAGAATCCCTTCCCCAAATCGCCAAAGTTGGCACTTCTTGAAGTCCTCTCCTCAATCGCCAAAGCTGGCACCTTTCAAGGTTTCTTCCTCCATAGCCCAAGCAGGCACCGTTCGAAGTTTCTTTCTCCTTAATCGCCAAAGTTGGCAATCTTCAAAGTCTCCCGCTCAACTCCAAAGCTAGTACTTCCCAAATTCTTCCCTAGTAGAATCGATCGCCAGAGCTAGCACTTCTCAAGATCTCTTCCCCGATGAACCCTAAATTTTCCATTCTCAGTCAGGGGCAGTACCCCAAATCACCAAATTCTTCCAGTGGAACTACATTTCCCGAACAACTCAAACTGGGGCATCTCCCCAGATTTCTTCTGTTTCAATTAAAGGGATAATTCCCCAAGATTCCTTCAAAACATGTCAAACTGGAGCATCTCCCCAAATTTCTTCTGTTCCAGTCAAAGGGATAATTCCCCAAGATTCCTTCAAAACATGTCAAACTGGAGCATTACCCCAGATCTATCCAGTCAAGGGGCAATTCCCCAAGAACCTTCAAACCATGTCAAACTGGGGCATCTCCCCAGATTTCTTCTGTTCCAGTCAAGGGGCAATTCCCCAAGAACCTTCAGTCATGTCAAATCGGGGCATCACCCCAGGTTCATTCTCTTTCAGTCAAGGAGGCAATTCCCTAAGATTCCTTCAGTCATGTCAAACTAAGGCATCGCCAAGAGCCTTTAAGTCCAGTGAGTTAATTTGGACGAGATGTCCTGTTAGCTCCTCTAATCTCTACATTTCCAATCGCCTATTCAGGCACACTTTAGTTTCCAGTCGCCTATTCAGGCATCCTTTACTTTCCGTTCGCCTATTCAGGCATCCTTCACTTTCCGCTCGCCTATTCAGGCACCCTTTACTTTCCTGTCCGCCTATTTAGGCACCTTTTACTTTCATTCGCCTATACAGGCACCTTTTACATTCCGTTCGCCTATTCAGGCACCCTTTACTTTCCTGTCCGCCTATTCAGGCACCTTTTACTTTCATTCGCCTATACAGGCACCTTTTACATTCCGTTCGCCTATTCAGGCACCCTTTATTTTCTGTTCGCCTATTCAGGCACCTTTTAATTTTCGTTCGCCTATTCAGGCACCCTATACTTTTCCAGTCGCCTATTCAGGCACCCTTTACTTTCCGTCCGCCTATTCAGACACCCTTTATTTTTCCAGTCGCCGAAGCTGGCACCCATTTACCTTTTCCGTCCGCCTATTCAGGCACCCTTTACTTTTCCGTTCGCCTATTCAGGCACCCTTTACTTTCCGTCCGCCTATTCAGGCACCCTTTACTTTTCCAGTCGCCTATTCAGGCACCCGTTACTTTCCGTCCGCCTATTTAGGCACCCTTTTACTTTCCGTCCGCCTATTCAGGCACCCTTTACTTTCCGTCCGCCTATGCAGGTACCCTTTACCCTCCAGTCTACCGGGGGTCAATCCCGATCTTCTCACTTCCTGTCCATTTGAAAACAATTTTCCCGGTCAATTCAGAGTTCAAAAAAAAAGAAAAAAAAAGAAAAAAGAGAGAGGAGAGAAGAAGAGAAACAGAAGTGGAGAATGCTCGTTTTAAAAAGAGGTCACACTGACTTGTGATTGCCCACACCATTAGTTGCCATACCGATCAAGAGGTCTCACTTGGGCCCCTACGTCGGTGTTCATATCTTTACTTCCTTTTCACTTCAAAAACACAGAAGCTTCGTGTTTCTTTTGTGAAAAAGAAGTAAAGAGGGGCATCTGTGAACACCTCTTTTGGTCCAGTCCAAGTGGAATGAATCTTTTTTATACTGAATTTCAATTTAGAATGGTCAAATCTGAATGGGATGGCTCCAAAATAATCAGAACCGAGCAAGATGACCCTGATGGAAGCATTTCCGAGTGGAATATAGACCTGTTGGAGGCAAATCCGAGTGAAATGACTCAGATTGGATCAAATCCGAGGGGAATATAGACCTGTTAGAGGAAAATCCGAGTGAAATGACTCAGATTGGAGTATTGCCGAGTGGAGTATGTCCTTGTTGAAGAGAAATCCGACTGAAATGACTCAAAAATGATCAAATCCAAGTAGAATTACTCAGAATAAGTCAGTTCCGAGTGAAATGCTTCCCTGTTGAAGGTGAATCCGAGTGGAAGGCTCCCTATCAAAGCCATTCCGAGTGATACTCTGTTGAAGGATGAATGCTGAGAAGGATTACTCTTTGACTGCAATTAATCCGAATGAAGAAATGCTAAATCCGAGCGGGAGCTTTCTGGTTGCTACTGATCTGAGTGAAAACAAGTCTGAGTGAAGGAAAGACCAACTCAGAGTGTAATTGAAAGGACAGATTTTGATTGGAAGAAAGCTTTTCCGAGTGAAAGTACCAAGTCTCCAAGTCTTGAGTGGGAAGCAAGCCCTTTCCCAGTGAAAATGCTAAGTTCCGACTGATCTGTGCCGAATGATCAATCTTCAATCGGTTTCCGAGTGACAACAACCGAATGGAAGGATTTCCGAGCCAATCTTCACTCATCCTTCAAATAAGGGCCGATTAAACCATTTGCCCAATACCGAGTCGTCACTCTTCAACCAATTCTGAGTTGTCCTTCTTCAAACAATCAATTCCGAGCCCATTTCCATCAATTTCTGAGACAATCCTTCAAATACCAAATCCCCTCCTTTTTCACCCAGATTCTGAGCCATTCCATTAACCGTTACCGAGTCATCTTTCACCCATCTCCGAGTCATCCTTTACACATTTCCGAGTCATCCTTTACACACTTCCGAGTCTTCCTCTTTATTCAGTCGGCTCCGAGTCATCCTTTAGCCAACTCCGAGACCCTTTACATTCAACTTCTGAGTCTTTCTCTTCGATTTTCAATCGGCTCCGAGTCCTCCGTTACCCATTTCCGAGTCAATTTTTACCAATTTCCGAGTCATTATTCTCTCCTAATTCTGAGTCATTTTTTATCAGTTCTGAGTCAATCTTTGATCGGTTTTTGAGTGAAACTTTTCAGTCAGTTCTTGGTCAGTCTTCAATTATTTCTGACTCAGTTTTTAACCAATTCCGAGTGATATTTTTACCTATTCCCGAGCCAGTCTTCAGTCGGTCAGCCCTCTTCAAACAAATTCCGAGTCACCATTTTCACCCGAATCCGAGTTATCCTTTCACCCATTCAAAAGCCAATTTTCAGTCAGAACCGAGTGACAATTCAAACCAAGTCTGAGCCCCCATTTTCCCCAATTTTGAGTGACACTTTTCAATCAGCACCGAGTCCTCTTCAACCGGTTCTGAGTCAATCTTCACTCGGTCTGTTTGATTGTTCCAATCAGAATTACCTCGTTTGACCCCTCAATTCAATTGCATACTTTTTCACTCGGTTTTCTATGGAAATGCTTCATTCCACTCGGAATTGACTCCCAATGTGGATGAATATTGACTGGGAGGCTGATCCGAGCCATCCTCACTCGGATTTAACCTATTTTCTCTCAGATTTCTACGATCCTCTCTCGGATTGCACATGCTGACCTGGATTCCACCACCCAAGTGGATCCAGGAATCCTGGAGGTGGCTGGCAGACAAGGGGCGGAAGTGGATGAATTAAAAATTCCCACCAGCCGCTGTCCCCCACTACCAGGACCGAGTGGAAGCCTGAGCTGGCATTCCACTCAGAGTGGAAGCCTGAGCTGGCATTCCACTCGGAGTGGAAGCCTGAGCTGGCTTTCCACTCGAAAAAGCCTATAAATAGAGGGCTGAAACTTTGAAAAGGGGGCATTCATGAAGAGGAAAACTCTGCCCATCTCTCCACTCAGCAGCTCCGTCCCTCTCTTCATTCACCAGCTCCATTCCCTCTCCTCACCAGCACCTGTCCTCCTCCTAAACCAGTTCCACACCGTCCAGAATCACCACACCGTCCCTCTTCTCAGTTAGTCTCACTCGGTAGTCAACTTTCTCACTCGGTATTCCATTTTCTCACTCGGTTTTGTCCATTTTTACTTGGTTTTTCTATTTTTCACTCGGTTTTGTCCATTTTTACTTGGTTTTTCTATGTCTCACTCGGTTTTGTCCATTTTTACTTGGTTTTTCTATTTTTCACTCGGTTTTGTCCATTTTACTCGGTTTTTTTCTATTTTCACTCGGTTTTGTCCATTTTTTACTCGGTTTTCTCTTCTCCCACTCGGTTTTCTCTCATCTTTTTCCTCTCTTTTCCAAACTTACTGTTTCCTTTTCTCTCTTGTAACTTCTGCTACCCTCCCTCTTTTGTTTCGTAGTAAAAAAATATAATAAAGGGAAATAAATGTTTCCCATGTTTTCTTTCAGATCTAAATGAAACCGAAAAAAAGAAACAAGTCATTTTTAGTCAGTGTCGTACGGAAAATACTTCCGTCTATACAACCTCTTTAGGATCCGTACACGTGCGAAGAACTTTGCCTTGTACGAGTTCCCCACCTCAATGACATCCATCATCATCTCCCAAGTCTTCTTCTAAAAGACAAAACTCTCAGAACTACGTAACCCTGATTTCTTGATAATTCAAGAATACGTAGGAGCAGGACCTCAACTCCTGTCGGGCCCATCTTTCTTATTTCTTTTTATTGATTTATTTCCTCACTTTCATGTTTCTTTCATAAATTTTCTTTTTTGGACGCTTCCGTGAAAATCAATTTAGACGTGACGTCTTGTTGATTTCCCCCTAGTTTTTGCTCAAACCTCGCTATAATTCATAGGGAAGGGATACTTAGGAAGAGACGTCCCGCTTATCTCTTTCCTATCCTTGTCCCTTTTTTTTTATTCGAGGATGTCTAATTTAGGCGTGACGTCTTATTAATATTCTCTTCCCCTCTCTGTCTTATATCGAAGTCGAGTTTAATTCGGATGAAACGTCCCATTGGCTTCGTTTCGACATTCTATGTTTGTACAGTTCTTTTACTCTATTCCGTCGTTTTTTTCAATAAAAATACAAAAAAAAGAGGAAGAAACCATGTTTTATTTAAGGCTATTTATATTGCGCTTTCAATCTTAGTACTGTTTCTGACAGGCGATGTAGGGTGCTAATACCTTCCCTACTCGTAACCGACTCCCGAACTTGAATCTCAATTTTTAACCAGTGCCTTACTGAACTTAGTTTTTTCCAATGTTTTTTCTATGGATAAAAATGTTGGTGGCGACTCCCTGTTTTCTTCTTTTCGAAACAAAAGACCGTTTCGAGGGTCGGCCGCGCCGTCGCGATCCAGGTTGCGACAGCGAGCAACTCCACTCGGATTTTTCCTCACTCGGATTTCAAGGTCTAAGCCCACTCGAAAAAGCCTTCACTTTCGAATCATTCGGGTTAACCCTTACACGTACAAATTCTCATTCGGGAGTTTACCTCTCCTTCCTTAACTTCATTCACTTGAGTCACGGATGTTGACCACTCGGGAAACGATTCCCATAGTCATTCCACTTGGATTCTATAAGGGCTACTCACTCGGGATATCTTTCATGGTCTTTTACCACTCGGGTGTATTTCACTCATTTTTCACTCGGCATATATAATCTTTCTCACTCAAGTTATCCTACTAAGTCAAGACCCACTCGCGGATCTTCTAACTTTTAATAAGCTTACTATAGTGGAGTTCACTTAGAGCCTTAGATATCATTATTCTATTGGGAAACATTCACTCGGCAGGTTCTCACTCAGAAATATTTAATTATTCCCATCCGGGAGAATCCTAACAGTTATCACTCTGAAGTGTTCAGGTCAATCCTCACCCGGGATTATGCGACCTCACTCAATCGAAAACATCTGAGCCCATCCTCACTCGGGATAAGGTCACTATCCCGCTCCCCACAACAGTAACTTAGCCCTGCTTTTACTTATAGTCATACCAACCTCACACGCTCGGAAGGTACGTATATATATTCATATATCACTTGGACATCACACACAGCATAGAATAAACATGCAGTATGACATATATAGGAATGTATATGAATATTTACAGGCACATCGTCATACTCTCAACCCGAGAGAGTTCAAATTCTGACATAGAAAGACAAAGACCAAAATACGAGCCGACCAAGGCTTAACAAAACCTTATACACAATATATACATATACACATATATCCCCATAGTGCATAGTCGCCTCACTCGGCATGCAGCTCCTCCTTCATTCATCATTACGAGAGACATTCACTGTAAAATATAGCCACAGTAGGGCTGAGCTTTTACATATAAAATGACAGTTAGTGACTCGGCATCAGCATCAATACACACTCATGTTCACTCGGGTTGCATTCAATTTAAATTTAAGCCATGCAGACTATGATATTTTCAATGACATACACTTACATACATGTTACGTGAAGTTCATTTTCATTCATACAAAAGCATGCATCAACTCATTCAGAATTTATTCGTATCACTCTGAGCCATACCACTCGTACTATCCTAATCAGCATTGCATCTACATGCATGCCTACGGATCCGACTTAGGCAATGATTTTCAGTTATTGGTCCCCTTACTGGCCTCTCGTCCATTAGCCCTTCCCGCATGGTATCGGCCTCCCATTGACGTCTCGAGACTTAACTCTAGCTCCCTCGGCTACCACGAGCTCTCACAGGATCTAGCCAAGGGTCTGTAGCTGGAGATCATTTCTTTGGGGTTCCTGACCTTCCACGGGTCACCCCGTTCCTGTACATGCAGCCTATGTGCTTTAACAACGAGCATCCTCGATTATCTGACTCATTCTTCGTAACCATTAGAGTCATAACCGATCCAACATAGTTTCTACATTCACTCGTCCATCATACCAGCATACACAGCAATCAAACAGTTCATGTTTACAACATCCCAGATGAAATCAGCCAACAGCCACACATACATATCCTCTCGGTATTAACAATAATAAGAACATGCATCATACGCGTTTATGTGTAAATGATTATCAGAATTCAGCACAACAACCCTGAATACATGCATATAAATGTATAACCATTAACAGGACTCTACTATCACACATATGGTATTCAAGGATTAACAATCATGCATTGCACACAGTCATCATAGACATATCCGCACACACGCAAGGCAATACGTTCATCCGGTACCATCCATAAACCATGCATTTGACATGTAAGCGCCCCCTACTTACTGAAGGGACTCGAGGAGCTCTTCTGTTTTCCGACGTTTGGTCTGATGCTCTGTTTGCCTCGTTCAGTCCCTCCTCACATAGTTGTACTCTGCAATCGGCTCGGGGATAGGAAGCCATTCTTCCTCCGCTTCGATGATCGTCCTTCACCAACCGAAGGAGACTCTGAATCTTCTGCAGCACCGTCGTCATGGGTTTCCAGAAACAGAGAACAAAGGACAGGGGAGAAGAAGAAGAGCAAAGAAGAAGAAGAGAAAAGAGAGTGAAGAGAGGTAGCGGAGAAGAAGTCTGAAGGGAATGCCCAACAACAGTGGTCCAGCAACACATATGTACATGCACGAAGAAGGAAGAGTGGGGTGGGAAAGCGTGATTCAGTAGTCCACTCATGACACCCACCAATCACAAGCAGCCAACAATTAATCATAATTGATCAGTTATGATTTCTTAAGTTAAACTAATTAAGTTAATTATAATTAACAAGTAATCTTCCACTTGGCAATTATTATTTTAATGGCTTAATTTCACTCGGTAATTAATTCTTAAATCGGGATGTTACAATTCTCCCCCTCTCAAAAGAATTTCATCCTCGAAATTCAATCGGTAACTCACCTTGATTAAACAACTCGGGGTACTGTTGCCTTATGGCATCCTCGCGTTCCCAGGTATAAGAGGTATACCCGTCTTGCTGCCACTCTACTTCAACCAGTTGTACATCCTTGCTCCTCAAACGCTTTACCGATCGGTCCACGATTCTAGTCGGTACAGTCACAGTGGTCAGGTCTTCCTTGATCTCCACTCCATCATCCGTCATTGTGTGAGTGGGATCGGGTAGATACTTCCTTAGTTGAGATACATGAAACACGTTATGCAATCGGGATAGGTGAGTCGGTAACGCTATTCGGTATGCCATGGAATCGATCCGCTCCAATATCTCATAAGGCCCAATGTATCGGGGGTTCAACTTCCCACTTTTCAAGGCTCGCCCGACTCCTTTACTCGGTGAAATCTTTAGAAACACCCTATCTCCGACTGAAAACTCCAGTGGTTTAGTTCGTTTATCATGGTAGCTTTTCTGCCTGTCCTGAGACGCCTTCATCTTTTTCCTTATTACTTGGATTTGTTCTGAGGTTTGTTTCATAATTTCCGGCCCCAATAGTAAACTTTCACCCGTTTCCGACCAATAGAGTGGGGTTCGGCATTTTCGACTATACAGTGCTTCGTAGGGTGCCATACCAATACTGCTGTGGTGGCTATTGTTGTATGTTAATTCGATTAAGGGAAGATACTACTCCCAGCACCAACCATGCTCCAACACACATGCCCTCAGCAAGTCTTCTAAACTTTGTTTCGTTCGCTCGGATTGTCCATCCGATTGGGGGTGGTAGGCGAAACTTAGCCAAAGTTTCGTGCCCAATTCCTGGTGCAGGCTGGTCCAAAACTGGGACGTGAATCTAGGATCCCTATCCGATACGATGGAAGTCGACACACCATGCAGTCGGATGATTTCACGAATATAAATCTGAGCTAATTTATGTAACGGGTATCCCATGTTCACAGGCAGGAAGTGTGTACTTTTCGTCAATCGGTCAATAATGACCCAAATCGCATTATGACCCGCTCGGGTTTTTGGTAATCCCATGACAAAGTCCATGGCAATTGAGTCCCATTTCTACACGGGGATCTCCAGGGGCTGCAATGCACCATACGGCTTCTAGTGCTCGACTTTCGATTTCTGACAGGTGATACACCGAGCCACATATTCTGCCACATTCCTCTTTAATCCGGGCCACCAGAATTGTGGTCTTAAATCGTGATACATCTTCGTGGTACCCGGGTGAATACTCAGCAGGCTCTTGTGGGCTTCATCAAGCACCATCCTCCTCAGTTCACCTTCACCCGGTACATATATTCTATTTTTCACTCAGAAAATTCCATCCGGTCCCTCGGTCTGAGACAAGTCCTTACCCTTGGCCTGAGTCGCCTTCATCTCAGCCAAGTAGGGATCTGACTTCTGCTGCTCGAACACCTTTTTTAGGAATTCATTGGCAATCTTCAATGTACCGAGCGTTATCTTCCGAGACGAAGGAACGTCAACATGCAAGTTCATGTCTCAGAATTGCTCCAATAACTCTGCCTCTTTCACCATCATCACTGCTATATGGAGGGATTTCTGACTCAACGTGTCGGCAACAACGTTCGCCTTACCCGGATGATACTTCAACTCGAAGTCACAATCTTTTAAAAATTCCTTCCATCTCCTCTGCCTCATGTTCAGCTCTTTCTGGTCGAATAAATATTTGACGCTTTTGTGGTCGCTGTACACTTCAAATTTAGAACCATACAAGTAATGCCTCCATATCTTCAATGCGAAAACAGCTGCTAATTCCAAGTCATGGGTCAGGTAATACTGTTCGTGAGGTCTCAATTGCCGAGAGGCATAAGCTATCACTTGGTCTTTCTGCATCAGTACACACCCCAGGCCGAGTCCCGATGCATCACAATAAACCACGAAGCTCTCTTGCAAGTTTGGCAATGCCAACACTGGAGCGGTCATCAACTTTTTCTTCAACTCTCGGAAACTACTCTCGCACTCGGAACTCCAAACGAAAGGGACGTTTTTCCAAGTCAATTTAGTTAGTGGTAAAGCAAGTTTAGAAAATCCTTCAATAAACCTTCTATAGTAGCCAGCTAGGCCCATAAAGCTTCTTATCTCTGAGACCGACTTGGGTCTCTCCCATGCCATTATAGCTGCCACCTTTGATGGGTCTACCGAGACATCTTCCATGGAAATTACATGTCTGAGAAAGTGGATCTTATCCATCCAGAAATCGCACTTCGAAAGTTTTGCAAACAACTCCTTCAATACTTGAAGTACCGCTCGGAGGTGTTCCTCATGCTCCTCAGGGGTCTTGAATAGACTAAGATATCATCAATAAAAACTACTATGAATCGGTCTAGATATGGGTGGAATATGTTGTTCATGTAATTCATGAATACAGCAGGGGTGTTTGTCACACCAAATGGCATTACTACATACTCGTAGTGGCCATACCGAGTCCTAAAGGCAGTCTTAGGGATGTCTGAGTCCTTCACCCGGATTTGGTGGTATCCCGACCGTAAATCAATTTTCGAGAAAATTAAAGCACCACGTAGTTGGTCAATCAGATCGTCGATTGTAGGCAATGGGTATCGGTTCTTAATCGTGAGCTTGTTTAGCTGTCGGTAATCTATGCATAATCTCATGCTGCCATCCTTCTTTTTGACAAGCAGCACAGGTGCGCCCCATGGTGATACACTCGGTCGAATGAACTACTTTCCGAGTAACTCATCCACTTGCTTTTTCAATTCAGCCAATTCTGATGGGGACATTCTATAAGGTGCACTGGAGACTGGCTCAGCTCCAGGAATCAAGTCTATAGAGAATTCAACTTCTCTATTCGGAGGGACACCCGGCACGTCCTCTAGAAACACCTCGGGGAATTCACAAACAGTCAAAATATCGTTCACTCGGGTTCTACTCTCCCCCCCAGTTAAACAAAGCATCATAAACAACTGAGCTATACCTTGTACCGTGTAGTCCCCATTGCTCTGCCTCGGAAAAATTACTCTTTGGTTTCGACAGTCCACCAACACCTTGTTGGCTGAAAACCAATCTATGCCAAGTACAATGTCGAGGTCCTTTAGAGGCACACATACCAAGTCGTAGGTGAAACTCCGATCGTCCAACACAAAGGTTATGTCCTTACACATCGTTGATGTCAACACCTTAGTACCAGTCGGATTGGCTACTTCCAAAGTCCGATCCATATACACAGTCGGTAACTTTAAACGTCTTACACACTCATCGGCTATAAAAGAATGGGTAGCTCCAGAATCAAAAACTACATTAAATGTATATCTACCAAGTAAGCACTTACTTTGCACCAAGTCATTCGCTTGTGCAGCCTCCTCAGCGTTGATGGCATATACTCTCCCAGCAGCCGGTTGGTCGGTATTTCTCTTTCGGTTGTTTGGAGCAAACATCATATTTCCTCTGGCTCCATTACCTCTGCCCCCCGTTCCTTGGCCATTATTTCCACGGCCTCTCCCTCGGAAGCCTCCATGATGCACGTGGGTGTTTGCTTGGTGTAATTGAGGACAGTCGGGGCAAATGTGCCCCTTCTCATTGCAATGAAAATATATGACATCTCCTCCACCATCACAATTCTGAGCAAAGTGGTCACTACCACATTTAAAACACTTGCCATATTTTGGACGTCCACCAGTCTGTCCCCCTTGACTACCCCGACCTTTATATCTAGCAGGGGGTCCACTTCTTCCAACGTTACCTGATCTCTTGAAGCGTGATTGTTGAGGCCTCAAGGAGGGTTCGGCCTTACTGCTCTGGCCCGAATGGGCCTTGTCATCTTCTTTGAAAATCCTACATTTATTCACCAACACCGGGAAGCTTCTAATTTCCTGATATCTGCAAGCTCTTTTAATCTCCGATCGCAGCCCATTCTCAAATTTGAGGCATTTAGAACTCTCAGTCCCGGGTTGTTGGAAGGGCGGATAAAACAGACACAACTCTTCAAATCTGGCTGCATATTCTTCTACAGACATGGAACCCTGTTTCAGTTCCATAAATTCCAGTTCCTTCCGACTCCTCACTGTGTCGGGGAAATATTTTTCCAGAAAGCACGTTCTAAAATTCTCCCAGACTAGTTGGATGCCCGCGTCAGTCAGTCGGTTTCTGGCGATTTTCCACCAATTTTCTGCTTCATCTCACAGCATGTACACTGCGCACTCAACCTTCTGGGCCTCAGTACAGTGAAGGCCCCCAAAAACTCTCTCCAAGTCTTGAATCCACTTGTATGCTGCCTCGGGATTAAATCCCCCTTGAAACTCAGTCAGCTTCCTCTTCAGGAAGTGATCCAACACTTGGCCATCTTCAGCTCTAGGCTGGCCCTGCCTCTCAAACACGTCAGCAAAACGTTGGAATGCCGCGGCTATGGCTTCCATGCTTTGACGATTCATCATTACTTATCCTGAAATTAACACCCCTTCAAGGATAAGTATACAAAGTTACTCACTACCGATCGGATCTCATCCCAACATTCAATAACTATAGCACATTATACCAGTCCTATATATCACATAATTAATCGGACCAGGAGGGGAATAATCTCCTATCCTCAAATCAATATTTCAACATCATTCATGTTCAACAGAATATCACAATAATAATGACCACTCGGTCATAATGCACACAACCGCTTACACTCGGTAAGCATACCTTGGCCTTGGACCTTTTAGGTCTGCTCTGATACCAAAATGTAACATCTTAAGTTCAATTTGAGAATAAACCAAGACCAGGAAAATTTTCCAAAATCAGAGGGGATTCAAAGGCAAAATGATTAGTTGAGAGTTAAGGAGGGTAGAATTAGGAGAAGAAGGAAGGGAAAGGAAATGCAACCCATCCACAAGGCAAACAGCGGATGATGCAGGACATGAGCGAACCCAACAGTGCCTACTCGCTCTGGCGAGATTCAATATCGCTCAAGCGAGACAACCCAACACGCTTGGGAGAAGCACACATAGCTTAAGCGGAACCCAACAGAGACCTTCCTTACGCTGACACTCGCTGGAGCGAACACTTAGTCGCTGAGGCAAACAACTCTACTCGGATTTTTCCTCACTCGGATTTCAAGGTCTAAGCCCACTCGAAAAAGCCTTCACTTTTGAATCATTCGGGTTAACCCTTACACGTACAAATTCTTATTCGGGACTTTACCTCTCCTTCCTTAACTTCATTCACTCGAGTCACGGATGTTGACCACTCGGGAAACGATTCCCATAGTCATTCCACTCGGATTCTATAAGGGCTACTCACTCAGGATACCTTTCACGGTCTTTTACCACTCGGGTGTATTTCACTCGTTTTTCACTCGGCATATATAATCTTTCTCACTCAAGTTATCCTACTAAGTCAAGACCCACTCGCGGATCTTCTAACTTCTAATAAGCTTACTATAGTGGAGTTCACTTAGAGCCTTAGATATCATTATTCTATTGGGAAACATTCACTCGGCAGGATCTCACTCGGAAATATTTAATTATTCCCATCCGGGAGAATCCTAACAGTTATCACTCTGAAGTGTTCAAGTCAATTCTCACCCGGGATTATGCGACCTCACTCAATTAGAAACATCTGAGCCCATCCTCACTCGGGATAAGGTCACTATCCCGCTCCCCACAACAGTAACTTAGCCCCGTTTTTACTTATAGTCATACCAACCTCATACGCTCGGAAGGTACGTATATATATTCATATATCACTCGGACATCACACACAGCATAGAATAAACATGTAGTATGACATATATAGGAATGTATATGAATATTTACAAGCACATCGTCATACTCTCAACCCGAGAGAGTTCAAATACTGACATTGAAAGACAAAGACCAAAATACGAGCCGGCCAAGGATTAACAAAACCTTATACACAGTATATACATATACACATATATCCCCATAGTGCATAGTCGCCTCACTCGGCATGCAGCTCCTCCTTCATTCATCATTACGAGAGACGTTCACTGTAAAATATAGCCATAGTAGGGCTGAGCTTTTACATATAAAATGACAGTTAGTGACTCGGCATCAGCATCAATACACACACTCATGTTCACTCAGGTTGCATTCAATTTAAATTTAAGCCATGCAGACTATGATATTTTTCAATGACATACACTTACATACATGTTACGTGAAGTTCATTTTCATTCATACAAAAGCATGCATCAACTCATTCGGAATTCATTCGTATCACTCCGAGCCATACCACTCGTACTATCCTAATCAGCATTGCATCTACATGCATGCCTGCGGATCTGACTTAGGCAATGATTTTCAGTTACAGGTTCCCTTACTGGCCTCTTGTCCATTAGCCCTTCCCGCGTGGTACCGGCCTCCCATTGACGTCTCGAGACTTAACTCTAGCTCCCTCGACTACCACGAGCTCTCACAGGATCTAGCCAAGGGTCTGTAGCTGGAGATCATTTCTTTGGGGTTCCTGACCTTCCACGGGTTACCCCGTTCCTGTACATGCAGCCTATGTGCTTTAACAACGAGCATCCTCGATTATCTGACTCATTCTTCGTAACCATTAGAGTCATAACCGATCCAACATAGTTTCTACATTCACTCGTCCATCATACCAGCATACATAGCAATCAAACAGTTCATGTTTACAACATCCCAGATGAAATCAGCCAACAGCCACACATACATATCCTCTCGGTATTAACAATAATAAGAACATGCATCACACGCGTTTATGTGTAAATGATTATCAGAATTCAGCACAACAACCCTGAATACATGTATATAAATGTATAACCATTAACAGGACTCTACTATCACACATATGGTATTCAAGGATTAACAATCATGCATTACACACAGTCATCATAGACACATCCGCACACACGCAAGGCAATACGTTCATCCGGTACCATCCATAAACCATGCATTTAACATGCAAGCGCCCCCTACTTGCTGAAGGGACTCGAGGAGCTCTTCTGTTTTCTGACGTTTGGTCTGATGCTCTGTTTGCCTCGTTCAGTCCCTCTTCACATAGTTGTACTCTGCAATCGGCTCGGGGATAGGAAGCCGTTCTTCCTCCGCTTCGATGATCGTCCTTCACCAACCGAAGGAGACTCTGAATCTTCTGCAGCATCGTCGTCGTGGGTTTCCAGAAATAGAGAACAAAGGACAGGGGAGAAGAAGAGCGAAGAAGAAGAAGAGAAGAGAGAGCGAAGAGAGGTAGCAGAGAAGAAGTCTGAAGGGAATACCCAACAACAGTGGTCTAGCAACACATATGTACATGCATGAAGAAGGAAGAGTGGGGTGGGAAAGCATGATTCAGCAGTCCACTCATGACACCCACCAATCACAAGCAGCCAACAATTAATCACAATTGATCAGTCATGATTTCTTAAGTTAAACTAATTAAGTTAATTATAATTAACAAGTAATCTTCCACTTGGCAATTATTATTTTAATGGCTTAATTTCACTCGGTAATTAATTCTTAAATCGGGATGTTACAGGCATGAGCCTTCAAATTTGGCTAAAAATTACCATTGGAGAAAATACGCTTATTCCCCAAGAGATATCTGATGAGACTTTAGGGATAACCCTAAAATATGGTCCTAAAAAATGATGCGAAATTTCAACTATATGGTTTTGTCATATTTTCGTAGATAGCCTTCAAATTTTTCTAAAAATTTATTGTTGGAGAAAATCCGCTCCTTCCTTTCTAGAAATCTAATGGAACTTCAGGGACAACCTTATAATACCTTTCTCAACATGGTTGCAAAAAAGCATACGTAAATTTAACCACTTAATTTTCTTTTATTTTTGTGGGTATTAGCCTTTAACTTTCGCTAAAAATTCATTGTTGGAGAAAATATGTCCTTTGCTGGGAAAAATATGATGAAATTTTAGGGACAATCTTACAAAGCCTTTTTAAGCATTGGCTCAAAAAATCATGCCAAACTTTATTCGCTCGATTTTGTCATATTTTCGTGTGTATTAACCTTCAAATTTGGCTAAAAATTATCGGTGAAGAAAATCTACCGCTTCCCTTTGATAAATCTAATGAAATTTCTTGGAAAACCTTATAATGCCTTTCTAAGCATCGCCGCAAAAAATCATGTAAAAATTCAACTGCTCGATGTTGTCATATTATGGGCATTAGCTTTCAAATTTTGCTAAAAATTCATCTTGGAAGAAAATATGCTCCTTCCCTTGGAGAAATCTGCTGAAGCTTCAGGGACAACCTGACAATGTATTTTTAAACAAGGTCGTAAAAACTCATGCAAAAATTCAATTACTTGATTTTGTCATATTTATGTGGGCATTATTAGCCTTTAAATTTGGCTAAAAATTCATTGTTGGAGAAATATATGCTTTTTCCCTTAGAGAAATATGATGAAACTTCAGGGATAACCTTACAAGGCCTTTCTAAGAATGACCGTAAAAAATAATACAAAAGTTCAACTGCTCGATTTTTTCATGTTTTCAAACGAATTAGACTTCAAATTTGGCTAAAAATTCATCGTTGGAAAAAATCTGCCTATTCCCTTGGAGAAATCTAATCAAACTTCAGGGACAACCTTAAAATCCTATTCTAAGCGTTGCCATAAAAAGTAATGACAAAATTCAAGTGCTCAGTTTTGTCATATTTTAATGCTTATTAGACTTCAAATTTGGCTAAAAGTCATCGTTTGAGAAAAATATGCCCCTTTCCATGGAGAAAAATGGTAAAACTTTAGGAATAACGTTATAAAGCTTTTCTAAGCTTGGCTATAAATAAACATGCAAATTTTCAACCGCTCGGTTTTGTCATATTTTCGTGGACATTAGCCTTTAATTTTTGCTAAAAATTCAATGTTGGAGAAAATTTGTCCCTTCCTTTGGAGAAAACTAATAATACTTCAGGAACAACCTTACAATCCCTTTCTAAACATCGCCGCAAAAGGTCATGTAAAAATTCATCCGCAAGAAATCTTATGAAGCTTCAGGGACAACCTCTAGGTAGCAGATAATAGGTAGCAGGCTTCAAGTTGCAGGTAGCAGCTTGTAGGTAGCAGGTAATAGGTGGCAGGTAACAGGAAACATGTAACAGGTAACAGGTAATAGGTAGCAGGTAACAGGTAACAGGTAACGGGTAGTAGGTAACAGGTAACAGGTAGCAGGTAGTAAGTAGCAAGTAGCAGGTAACAGGTAACGGGTAGTAGGTAACAGGTAACAGGTAGCAGGTAGCAGAGAGCAAGTTACAGGTAGCAGGTAGCAAGTAGTAGGTAGCAAGCAGCAGGTAGCAAGTAGCAGGTAGCAAGTAATAGGTAACAGGTAGCAGGTTACAAGTAGTAGGTTACAGGTAGCAAGTTGCATGTTACAGGTTGCAAGTTGTAGGTACTAGTTGGTACCTTGTAATTTGTAACAGATAAGTTGATAATAGATCAGCTTTATAGTTAAGGTAACATGTAGCGTGATCCCTTAGTAAACCCCAATCAAATTCGGAACCCTTAGTTTAAGCCCTAACCATATCAGTCCCTAAACCCTAAATAACCTGATTCCTTAAAAAACCTTAAAACCTAAATCCTAAACCTTATTTATAGTTTTTTTTAAAGAATATGATTTTTTTAAAACTTATACTTTATTAACACTCTCAACCACTAAACCGCGTATTAATGACTTGACCAATTCAATCACTGGTTAACTTTGTAAAATATTGAGTAAAACAAAATCATGAAATTGTTTGTTATCACCATCTAAGTAAAAATTCTTTTGAGAGAACATGCACGAGTAAGTCTATTTTCCCTATTAACATCTTAATAAAAATATCATAGAATATACTAGTGATGCAAGGAGTAAATTCACTAATAATAAACAAGAACTATGTATCATGGTTTGTAGTTAGAATAACAAACGCAAGAAAGGTTTTTCCTATTCAACTTAACAACAACAAATAAATCAAACCAATAAATAATACACGCATGTTTCTAAGTATTGCTGTAAAAAACCATGCCAAAATTCAGGCTCCTGGTAAAAATTTTCAATTTTTGGGACTTTACACTAAACACCTTTCTTTTAGAAAAATCTACCTCTTCCCTTGGAGAAAACTAATGAAACATTGGGGCAACCTTACAATGCCTTTCTAAGAATAACCGTAGAAAATCATGCAAAAATTCAACTTCTCGATTTTGACATATTTTTCGTTGGCATCAGCCTTTAAATTTAACTAAAAATTCATCATTGGAGGAAAATTATGAAACTTTAGAAACAAGAAAATTACGTGTTTCTAAACAATACTACAAAAAATAATACAAAAATTTGAGCTCTATCTACCATTTTTCATTTGCTAGGATTTTACACAAAATATCTTTGTTTTAGAAAAATATGCCAATTTTCTTGGCTAAAACTAATGAAACTTTAGGAACAACCTTACAATAACTTACTAACCATGGCTATAGAAAATCATGTAAAAATTCAACCGCTAAGTTTTGTCATATTTTTCGTGCCATCATGAAACTTCATCGTTGGACAAAAATTATGAAACTTTGAGAACAAAAGGATAACGTATTTCAAAGCGTTTCTAAAATAATCGTACAAAAATTCAAGTTCCTGGTACCATCTTCCATTTCTAGGAACTTTACACTAAATATCTTTGTTTTAGAAAATTCAGCCCCTTTCGAGGGAGAAAACTAATTAAACTTAAGAGAAACACCTTACAATGCCTTTCTAAGCATGGGCGTAAACAATCATTTAAAAATTCAACCGCTTGATTTTGTCATATTTTTTGTGGGTATTAGCCTTCAAATTTCACTAAAAGTTCATCGTTGTAAAAAAATTATGAAACTTTAGGAATAAAAAGGTAGCATGTTTCTAAGCATTGCTACAAAAAATGACCAAAAATTTAAGCTTTGGGTACCATTTTCCATTTGTTGGGATTTTACACTAAATATCTTTGTTCTAAAAAAATCTGCTCATTCCCTTGGAGAAATCTGATGAAACTTAAGGGCAAACCTTACAATACCTTTATAAGCATGGCTGCAAAAAATCATGCAGGAAAACCTCTCAGTTTTAACATATTTTATTGGGTATTAGCCTTCAAATTTGGCTAAATTCATCATTGGAGATATGTGATGACACTTCTGGGACAACCTTATAATGCATTTATAAGCATTGCCACAAAAAATAATAACAAAATTCAGCCGCTCGATTTTGTCATATTTTCGTACGCATTAGCTTTCTAATTTGCTAAAAAATCATCGTTTAAGAAAATCTACCACTTGCCTTGGAGAAATGTGATGAAACTTTAGGGACAACCTTACAAAGCCTTTCTAAGCTTGGCCGTAAAAAAAGCAAAAATTCAACCGCTTGGTTTTGCCATTTTTCATGGGCATGAGCCTTCAAATTTGGCTAAAAATTACCATTGGAGAAAATATGCCTATTCCCTTTGAGATAGTTGATGAAACTGGATAACCTACAATATGGTCGTAAAAAATGATGAGAAATTTCAACTATATGGTTCTGTCATATTTTCGTAGACAATAGCCTTCAAATTTTGCTAAAAATTTATTGTTGGAGAAAATCTGCTCCTTCCTTTCGAGAAATCTGATGGAACTTTAGGGACAACCTTACAATGACTTTCTGAGCATGGTTAAAAAAAAGCATGCGAAAATTCAACTGCTCAATTTTCTTTTATTTTTATGGGTATTAGCCTTTAAATTTTGCTAAAAATTCATTGTTGGAGAAAATCTGCCCTTCGCTTGGAGAAATATGATGAAATTTCAGGACAACCTTACAAGGCCTTTTTAAGAATGGTCTTAAAAAATCATGCAAAACTTTATTCGCTCGATTTTGTCATATTTTTGTGGGCATTAACCTTCAAATTTAGATAAAAATTTATCGGTGAAGAAAATCTGTTGCTTCCCTTTGAGAAATCTAATGAAATTTTAGGGAAAACCTTACAATGCCATTCTAAGCATGGCTGCAAAAAATCATGTAAAAATTCAACTACTCGATGTGCTCATATTTTTTTGGGCATTAGCCTTCAAATTTGGCTAAAAATTCATCTTTGGAGAAAATCTGCTCCTTCCCTTGGAGAAATCTGCTGAAGCTTCAGGGACAACCTTACAATATATTTTTAAGCAAGGTCGTAAAAACTCATGCAAAAATTCAACTGCTTGATTTTGTTATATTTTTATGGGCATTATTAGCCTTCAAATTTGGCTAAAAATTCATTGTTGGAGAAATATGTACTTTTTCCTTTAGAGAAATCTGATGAAACTTGAGGGATAACCTTACAAGGCCTTTCTAAGCATGACCATAAAAAATAATGTAACAATTCAACTACTCAGTTTTTTCATGTTTTCAAGCGCATTAGACTTCAAATTTGACTAAAAATTCATCATTGGAAAAAATTTGTCTATTCCCTTAGAAAAATCTAATGAAACTTCAGGGACAACCTTAAAATCCTATTCTAAGCGTTGCCACAAAAAATAATGACAAAATTCAAGTGCTCAGTTTTGTCATATTTTAATGCTTATTAGCCTTCAAATTTTGCTAAAAATCATCGTTTGAGAAAATATGTCCCTTTCCATAGAGAAATATGGCGAAACTTCAAGAATAACGTTATAAAGCTTTTCTAAGCTTGGCTATAAATAAACATGCAAATTTTTAACCACTCGGTTTTGTCATATTTTCATGGACATTAGCCTTTAATTTTTGCTAAAAAATCACCATTGGAGAAATATATGCTTTTTCCCTTAGAGAAATCTGATGAAACTTCAGGGATAACCTTACAAGGCCTTTCTAAGCATGACCCTAAAAAATAATGCACAAATTCAACTGCTCGGTTTTTTATGCTTTCAAGCACATTACACTTTATATTTGGCTAAAAATTCATCGTTGGAGAAAATCTGCCTATTCCCTTGGAGAAATCTAATGAAACTTCAGGGACAAACCTTAAAATTGTATTCTAGGAATTGCCACAAAAAATAATGACAAAATTCAAGTGCTTGATTTTGTCATATTTTAATGCTTATTAGCCTTTAATTTTTGTTAAAAATTCATTTTTGAAGAAAATCTGCCTCTTCCCTTGGAAAAATCTAATAATACTTCAGGAACAACCTTACAACCCTTTTCTAAACATGGCCGCTGTAACATCCTAATTTTTAATTGAATAAATAAAATCAACAAGGGAAAAAAATTCCAAATTTTAAGGTTAACAAACTGTGCATAACCTGCCTGAATTGATAAAACCGAGTACAGCGGAAGAGATAACCCCCTGAGCGAGCCCTTCAGCATTGCACACGCACTCGCTCACACGAGACTCCACGTCACTTGGGCGAGGCAGCCCACTCGTTCGGGCGAAGTACCATTCGCTTGGACGATGCCACGACAAAAGCCTTCCAGCAGTACACCTTCGCTGGAGCGGATCCCTCATTCGCTGAAGCGAGAAGCCTTACACGGTAATTTCATCACTCGGCATTCGAACATCCATGCACTCAGTAAACGACTAAGTCCACTCGGAGGTCTTTCCTAAGTCCATTCGGTATTTCATAACTTAGCCTCTCAGATTCATCCATACGGCCACACCTATACTCTACTCGGATACTGGGAGCTGTCCCACTCGGATTCCAGAATTCCTTCTCACCCGGAATATACATTCTTCACTCGGATTATCAATGTTTCACACTTAGAACCCATTCCATTCTAAACCACTACACTAACTCCTCTCTCAGGAGAGAATTGCTCAGGGTTTTCATTCGGAAATACGAACTCCTCCTCACTCGGGTTTTACTTATATTTTCACTCGGTAATGACCGCTCTCATTATCACTCGGAGATTCTCTCATTAGATCTCACTCAGTATAGGTTCATCCAAGTATTTTACTCAGAGTCCATTGAAGTATCATCATTCGAACATGAAGGCATAGCCATTAGCAGCCCCACTCGGAGTTGACTCCCCAATTACTTCTACTCGAAAATCATTAACTGAGAAATATTCTAACCATCCACACCCCTCAGTCTACCCAGACACAAACCACCCGTATACAACATATAGGTACGTACATAATTATACACTCGGAATACCCAATACCTTAACATCATTCATTCCTCAGCA
This sequence comes from Clitoria ternatea, assembly GCA_037962975.1. Classification (NCBI taxonomy): domain Eukaryota; kingdom Viridiplantae; phylum Streptophyta; class Magnoliopsida; order Fabales; family Fabaceae; genus Clitoria; species Clitoria ternatea. The sequence continues at coordinate 62,678,319 of CM075674.1, forward strand.
CTTGCTATCAATGTGAACTATATACGTATAAAAACATGCACTCGGGTCACAATAGCTTAAATTTCTTATATATATATATATTCGTATTCATTACACCACACTGATATTATGAGCCGACCAAGGCTACAACTGACGAAACATGACAAATTACAAAAATAAGCACTCTACGGTCGGAGTGCACCCCACTCGGACCTGAGACCTTATCATCACTTCAGAGTCCAACCTGCACACACTGAAAAATGGTGTAGGGGTGAGCTTTTGCATATAAGGTGATGGCTATTGACTCGGACTTTACCTCCATTCTCAATTATATAATTTACCGGGTTCAATCCATAACGATATATATATATATTGCCAATTAATTTAAGGGTCAGACCACATTATTCAATCGGAAGTTGTACAATAACATATATTCTCAATCATAGCATCACACTGCACTCAGCATCGGTATCAATACCCGTACATTCGTTCAGTCGGAATTCGCTCATACTACATCGTCTAGTCAGAGATCACTCAATTCATTTAATCCATGCAATTCACAATAATCTCACTAACAATGCTCATAGACTCATGCATGCGGATCCGACTTAAACAGTGAGTTCAGTGCAGATTCCTTCCCGGTCCCTCGTCCACTAGCCCTTTCCGTGTGGCACCGGTCACCCCGTGACGTCTCGAGACCCAGCTCTAGCTCCATTGGCTACCACGGGTCCTCATGGATCTAACCAGGAATCTGACTGGAACTCGTTTTACATGACTCTAGATGCCTTTCCGACCCCCCCGTCCTCATGGAACTGGTCAGGAATCTGGGAATCATCCCACATATGCAATCTCATGCAAATCCACAACAACATCCAAGCTTACCAGACGCGTCTCACACAGCCATCAATGGGTCACAACCGATCCCCCACACAGCAATCAGATTCATTCGGAATCCCACATTCCATTACAACAATCACATGCCTCTATCATAATAACTCATAACAGCAAGCATAGGGAACCACATTATAGTACATCCACTCAACATTTTTACAGAGTCAGCATACCTTTCCACACGGCATTCAAAATGGAAATCACGCATCAATTCACATCTCATGCATTCGGGGATAATGGTAACACACACACATTCACTCAGCAAACTCAGATTTCAACAACATGCATCATAGAAGTATTAACAGGCACTCAAAGACGAGGTCACACAACCCTCAACCTTTCACAGATGTCCCAATTCGGAAGTTGCATGCACAATCAGCCAATCACCACACATCGATCTACACATTTCACACACATATTACATTAAAGCAAGCACCAGGGACCCGATCATAAACCATACGCTTGACATGCAAAGCGCCCCCTACCTGCTGTCGGGGTTCAGAGACTTTTCAAGCTGCAGTGCTGACCGATCGTCCCTCCATTACTCCTCTAACAGCCTTCGAGTTCAGCGTTGATCCTGGGCCAGAGTTGCTCCTTTCCTCCAACGGGTCCATCTCCTCCACAGCTCCAAAGCACTTCCAGGACAGCCTTCCAACTGGAATACCACAGCTCCAGGTAGAAGAAGAAGGAGAGGAAGAAGGCAATAGGGAGGAAGGAGAGAACAGGGAGTGGAGTCAGAGCTGTGTTGATGTTCCTCCAGGAGCTCTCGACTCTCTCACTGTTCGAGTGGCAACATGAATGAGAGTGAAGAAGAAGAGAAACAGGGAAGGAGAGACCATATACACGCATAAGGAGAGCTGCAAGCGTGAATAATGAGAGAAAGAGAGAGCTGAAGTTGTCTTATACTCCTAGGGACACATGTGTCCTTTCGCCTGGCACTATTATTATTATTTATTCAATTATTTCTACCCAAATCAGTAATTACTCTAATTAACCATTAATCCTAATTCTGTAATTAACCTTTAATTAATAGCTTAACTTCAATCAATAATTAAGTTAGAAATCGGGATGTTACAGTTCTCCCCCTCTCAAAAGAATTTCGTCCTCGAAATTCAAACACATGCTTAGCCTTAATAAACCGCTCGGAAATCATTGACATACCATAATAAGCAGTTACACATCTATGTTCCTTAAGTATTCATCCATTGCTTAAATCCCGGTCGGCACAATTGGCCTCCAAAGCAATTCACCGATCGCTCCACCCGGAAAACCGGGACATTATGCTTAACACATTTCCACTCGGAAGTGGCACCATTGACTCGGAATAACATTCCTTTCTTTCACTCAGACTTACCTCAACAAACAGATCGGAATACCACAGCCATGTTCCGACTGAAACTCTTCGTCCATCCACGTTTTCGACTGCTTCGTAATTTCTAATCAGCATAAAACAACTCTTCATAGCCTTCATTACATTCGGGACTCCATTTCCCACGTAGTTACCCCCATTCAACTCTGCCAGTTCACCCTAGCCATTGGCACTTTCCAGTTCTTTGGCTGCTCGGCCTTACATTCTCAACACCGATCGGCGTATTCACACCATCGGGTCTCCCGACTCAATGTGTCACTCGGCACGACCATGCGCTCACACAAAACATAGGCTTGACATTGGGTCACATGGGACACATTCTAGACGTTATTCGACCATTTGGGAAGAATTCAGTCGGTAAACTACATTACCGATTCCCTAGGATACCCACTACTGACCGATTCATTTCGGATTTAGCTCTCGGATTTCCAAATTTTCGGCCACGAGATTCCTTTCTTAACCAAAATGAACACTCAACGAGTTCCCATAAGCTTCAATTAGCACACTTGTCTGGATTTGCCTCGTACAGGTACCACACTCGGTCCATACATCTCAGCTTCTTAACCATTCCTTTGGCTAACCGCATGCCTATAACCTATGAATGTCACTCGGCCCTCTCACTCGAAAATTTTAATCGGGGTTTTAAGGACAGTTCTCATCCGGGAATCCTTCCACTTGCAGAATTTACTCATAATTCAAGCCTTCCGCGAAACCAACCCGAGTCCAAGCCCAGCAGTCCCAACCGCTGACCTGAGTATGATTTCAAATAAATCCTTCTCTTGGATATCTACTCCTCTTGGAGGTCTTTCACTCGGAGACTTCCTATTTACCAAATTTCCACTCGGAATCCAGGCTTACTCCAAATATAAATCTGAGTTTAATTCAGCAGCTTCACATCACCCGAACACAGCTATGAATAAGTTTACCGCTCGGTATTTTCTCTCCCTTGGGTAATTCACTCGAAAACTTGCACACTCGAAGTTCCAATTTCCGACGAGAAGTACTTTTCTCCTGGAAGACCACACGGTTGGACATCCCAAGGGTATTAGGAATTCTACACTCGCTATCTTACTAGCCATTCCACTCGGAAGTGATACACACCGAGTCACGTCACTCGAATCTTGCCTTACCCAGAAGGTTACGCTCAGACACCATTCCCTTAACTTAGTAATGATCCTCTCAATAAGGTTCTACTCGGAACCCCCAAAATTTTCACTCAGCAGTTCTTTCCCACAAGGACTTCACTCGGAATTGTCTCCACCCTCACACACTCGAAATTTACTAACCTTTCCCGAGCAATTCCTAACCTTACAATTTAGTTTGGCTCCCATCCTGGTTTCCTCATTAGGCTTACAGTATCACTCAGTTAACTTTTCAAAAACTCCAACTTCAGTGACAGTTGATCACCCTTCATATTCCATTACCAATCATCCTTTTAGTAGCCAATCCATACCCAGCAACCTCTAATCCTCTCGGAAGCAGACACGTCAAAGTCAACAAACCCTCTACCTTCATTTTGGTACACAATCACATAACACTCATTTAAGATAACTCTCATCATCACTCGGAATCGTCTGAAAGACTCACCATCACCATAAGCAGTTACAGCTTCACCTGCCCGACTCATGAATTGCTGCATCCAACTTATAGGATGACGTCTCATTCCTATAGGGTTACAACAATCACATGGTCACTACAACGTGTACGCTGCCACATTACCTATGGCAGGAAGAGTCATCTCAGAGCAGCATGCCTCACACGGACCAGACTTCACCCAACTAATACTAATTCACACGGTGGTTAATGGCAGTTTACACACATAAATAATACACCTACATCAATATCATGCAGCACATAGGGTACATCACGCATCAATAATCATGAAAATCATTTATCACCTCTGTAAAACAGAATTAAGGCAATACAACAATCGGCTTCTAGCCAGCACCGAGTAAATATTTCCTCTAAATCTTATTCCTCACAAACCATGGCTCGGACTAAATTCTCAGTTCTCAGTTATATAATGGCATCACTCATTCGGCTTCATGCAATTCAGTCAGGATTAAGTAATTCACATTCACATATGTTGTCATAACACACCATAGACTCGGCAATGACACTAATACACATACAACCACTCAGTCGAATTTTATAACAATTATTCACGGCTATATTATTGTTCACTACAGCATGCACCATAACCATAACCACACATTGCACTCAACAATAGCATCAATATATATATATATATGTGTTCATCTGAGCGAATTTACTTAAATCAATTCTCAACTACATTAAGGATTTCATTCACAACATCATATCCAATCGGGAGTTGCACAATAACGTACATTCTCAATTATGACACCACATTACACTCGGTAACAGTATCGATACATACATATTCATTCAGTCGGAATTCACTTATACGTCATCATCTAGTCGGGGTTCATTCAAATCATTCAAATCCATGCAACCCATGTTAGTCTCCCTAACAACGTTCTCATACGCACCGATCAACTCACTCAGCTAATACTTACTCACAAGAATTAATGGTAATTCACATGCATATATATAAGCACATATTCTCATCAATATTATCATGATGCATCACGTAGGGCATGTCGCACAGCAACAATCATGTAATATAATTTATCCCTACGGTAAAACAGTATAATGGCTACAGGCTTCCAACTTGTACAAAAAAAAATCATACACCTCTTCATTACTCATAAGTTAGCGCAACTCTCCTGATGACAATCGTCAAGTAGCAGTTACTATCACCCCAAAATGGTGTAATAACAGTCGGTTTCCGACCATTACCGTGTAATTGCTTCTTCCTTAGATCTTATCCACCATAAACCAGACAGTATCATATACACATATATATGTATACGTGTGTACCAACATTCAATACATACACGCTATCATTCAATCAGAATCTATCCAGCCAGCTCTCGGCTATATCACTTACATTATTTACAATCCCATATAATCACAGTCATAGGCTCACCTTGCACTTAGCGACAGCATCAACACATATATATTCAATCATCCAATCGGAATATCAAATTCACATTCGGCCATACAATTCATATCATTCACCACTGCATGCATTACAGCCACAACATTAATATACATACATTCATTTAATCGGATTCCATTCAATCATGTTATTCTAAATAACATTCCACATATTCATGTAATTCATATTGAGCTCAACAGCCATTATAGTGTGCACACATTCCTTTCACCCGGATTTAAAAGGGACTCCTCACTCTGAATTATTTAGTCACTCTTCACTCGGGAAACCTCAACAGTTATCACTCGAAGGGTATCCGGATCGATTCCCACTTGGTGTCACCCATCCTCTTCACTCATTCTTACTCAGCAACTATAATCTCTCCTACTCTGGTTTTCCCACTAAGTCAAGACTCACTCAGATTTTCTATCTACTTAATGATTTATTATAATGGATCCACTCAGAGTCATAGGTGTCATCTTCTGATCGGTAAACTCTTGCTCGGCATCACACTGTCTCATTCACTCGGGATTACCTAGGTTTCCTTTCACTCGGAGGGAGTCACTAACTCTCTTCCCACGTCAACACTCGTCTCCATTTTCGACTTATAGTTAAACTAATCTCTCGCACACAACAAATACGCATACGTATATTACTCGGATCTTCATGCACAGTATAGGAGTTCACGCAACATGGAGGGTGTAATTAATTACAGGCACTAATTTATGTCTTCTACTCCAAGGGTTCAGGTTCAAGTAAAAGGAACTAAGGCTAACACATTTCTTGTATCTCAAATCATATACTATTCATTCATCACACGTTCAAATTCCTCAGCAAGGCACAGGCATACAACCACACCATTCATATACCAAATCATCAAACACATACAATACCGATTAAGTCAGGGCATACAATCAATCGGGCCAGGAGGGAAATGACCTCCTATTCATAAATCAATATCACAATAATGATGACCACTCGGTCATACTACATACAACCGCTTACACTCGGTAAGCATACCTTGGCCTTGGACCTTTCGGTCTGCTCTGATACCAAAATGTAACATCCTAATTTTTAATTGAATAAATAAAATCAACAAGGGAAAAAAATTCCAAAATTTAAGGTTAACAAACCGTGCATAACCTGCCTGAATTGATAAAACCGAGTACAGCGGAAGAGATAACCCCCTGAGCGAGCTCTTCAGCATTGCACACGCACTCGCTCACACGAGACTCCACGTCGCTTGGGCGAGGCAGCCCACTCGTTCGGGCGAAGTACCATTCGCTTGGACGATGCCACGACAAAAGCCTTCCAGCAGTACACCTTCGCTGGAGCGGATCCCTCATTCGCTGAAGCGAGAAGCCTCACACGGCAATTTCATCACTCGGCATTCGAACATCCATGCACTCGGTAAACGACTAAGTCCACTCGGAGGTCTTTCCTAAGTCCATTCGGTATTTCATAACTTAGCCTCTCAGATTCATCCATACGGCCACACCTATACTCTACTCGGATACTGGGAGCTGTCCCACTCGGATTCCAGAATTCCTTCTCACCTGGAATATACATTCTTCACTCGGATTATCAATGTTTCACACTTAGAACCCATTCCATTCTAAACCACTACACTAACTCCTCTCTCAGGAGAGAATTGCGTAGGGTTTTCATTCGGAAATACGAACTCCTCCTCACTCGAGTTTTACTTATATTTTCACTCGGTAATGACCGCTCTCATTATCACTCGGAGATTCTCTCATTAGATCTCACTCAGTATAGGTTCATCCAAGTATTTTACTCAGAGTCCATTGAAGTATCATCATTCGAACATGAAGGCATAGCCATTAGCAGCCCCACTTGGAGTTGACTCCCTAATTACTTCTACTCGGAAATCATTAACTGAGCAATATTCTAACCATCCACACCCCTCAGTCTACCCAGACACAAACCACCCGTATACAACGTATAGGTACGTACATAATTATATACTTGGAATACCCAATACCTTAACATCATTCATTCCTCAGCACCTGCTATCAATGTGAACTATATACGTATAAAAACATGCACTCGGGTCACAATAGCTTAAATTTCTTATATATATATATATATTCGTATTCATTACACCACACTGATATTATGAGCCGACCAAGGCTACAACTGACGAAACATGACAAATTACAAAAATAAGCACTCTACGGTCGGAGTGCACCCCACTCGGACCTGAGACCTTATCATCACTTCAGAGTCCAACCTGCACACACTGAAAAATGGTGTAGGGGTGAGCTTTTGCATATAAGGTGACGGCTATTGACTCGGACTTTACCTCTATTCTCAATTATATAATTTACCGGGTTCAATCCATAACGATATATATATATTGCCAATTAATTTAAGGGTCAGACCACATCATTCAATCGGAAGTTGTACAATAACATATATTCTCAATCATAGCATCACACTGCACTCAGCATCGGTATCAATACCCGTACATTCGTTCAGTCGGAATTCGCTCATACTACATCGTCTAGTCGGAGATCACTCAATTCATTTAATCCATGCAATTCACAATAATCTCACTAACAATGCTCATAGACTCATGCATGTGGATCCGACTTAAACAGTGAGTTCAGTGCAGATTCCTTCCCAGTCCCTCGTCCACTAGCCCTTTCCGTGTGGCACCGGTCACCCCGTGACGTCTCGAGACCTAGCTCTAGCTCCATCGGCTACCACGGGTCCTCATGGATCTAACCAGGAATCTGACTGGAACTCGTTTTACATGACTCTAGATGCCTTTCCGACCCCCCCGTCCTCATGGAACTGGTCAGGAATCTGGGAATCATCCCACATATGCAATCTCATGCAAATCCACAACAACATCCAAGCTTACCAGACGCGTCTCACACAGCCATCAATGGGTCACAACCGATCCCCCACACAGCAATCAGATTCATTCAGAATCCCACATTCCATTACAACAATCACATGCCTCTATCATAATAACTCATAACAGCAAGCATAGGGAACCACATTATAGTACATCCACTCAACATTTTTACAGAGTCAGCATACCTTTCCACACGGCATTCAAAATGGAAATCACGCATCAATTCACATCTCATGCATTCGGGGATAATGGTAACACACACACATTCACTCAGCAAACTCAGATTTCAACAACATGCATCATAGAAGTATTAACAGGCACTCAAAGACGAGGTCACACAACCCTCAACCTTTCACAGATGTCCCAATTTGGAAGTTGCATGCACAATCAGTCAATCACCACACATCGATTTACACATTTCACACACATATTACATTAAAGCAAGCACCAGGGACCCGGTCATAAACCATACGCTTGACATGCAAAGCGCCCCCTACCTGCTGTCGGGGTTTAGAGACTCTTCAAGCTATAGTGCTGACCGATCGTCCCTCCATTACTCCTTCAACAGCCTTCGAGTTCAGCGTTGATCCTGGGCTAGAGTTGCTCCTTTCCTCCAACGGGTCCGTCTCCTCCATAACTCCAAAGCACTTCCAGCACAACCTTCCAACTGGAATACTACAGCTCCAGGTAGAAGAAGAAGGAGAGGAAGAAGGCAATATGGAGGAAGGAGAGAACAGGGAGTGGAGTCAGAGCTGTGTTGATGTTCCTCCAGGAGCTCTTGACTCTCTCACTGTTCGAGTGGCGACATGAATGAGAGTGAAGAAGAAGAGAAACAGGGAAGGAGAGACCATATACACGCACAAGGAGAGCTGCCAGCGTGAATAATGAGAGAAAGAGAGAGCTGAAGTTGTCTTATACTCCTAGGGACACATGTGTCCTTTCGCCTGGCACTATTATTATTATTTATTTAATTATTTCTACCCAAATCAGTAATTACTCTAATTAACCATTAATCCTAATTCTGTAATCAACCTTTAATTAATAGCTTAACTTCAATCGGTAATTAAGTTAGAAATCAGGATGTTACAGCCGTAAAAGGTCATGTAAAAATTCATCCGCAAGAAATCTTATGATGCTTTAGGGACAACCTCTAGGTAGCAGATAACATGTAGCAGGCTTCAGGTTGCAGGTAGCAGCTTGTAGGTAGCAGGTAATAGGAAACAGGGAACAGGTAACAGGTAACAGGTAGCAGGTAGCAAGAAACAGGTAACAAGTAACAGTTAACAAGTAACAGGTAGCAGGTAGCAGGTAGCAGGTAGCAGGTAACAAGTTACAGGTAACAGGTAACAGGTAATAGGTAATAGGTAGCAGGTAGTAGGTAGGAGGTAACAGGTTATAGGTAACAGGTAATGAGTAGCAGTTAACAGGTAACAAGTAGCAGGTAACAGGTAGCAGGTAAAAGGTAGCAGGTTACAGGTAGCAGGTAGCAGGTAGCAAGTAGCAGGTAGCAGGTAGCAAGTAGCAGGCTTCAGGTTGTAGGTAGCAGCTTGTAGGTAGCAGGTAGCAAGTAACAGGTGGCAGGTAACAGGTGGCAGGTAATAGGAAACAGGGAATAGGTAACAGGTAACAGGTAACATGTGTGTTTGAATATGTATTTCAGGTTGTATAATTTTGATAATGACAAAGAGATCAAAAAGCAATTGAAGAATCATGGCAAAGAGAACAAGTGTTTATAAAAGAACACTTAAAAGAGAAAAATAGAGAAAACCCTAATCGCTTACAGGACCACATATAATCGATTACTGAAGTTCTTTCAAACACCTAATTGATTACCTCATCAAACACTAATCGATTATGAAGCCTCTGTTTGTCACCTAATCGATTACACCAAAGAGGCCAATCGATTAGCAAGCTGAGAAAAAGAATTAAAAGCATCAGGTACATATGCTAATTGATTACAAGGATGACACAATCGATTACCAATGTTCTGTAAGGCCACTAATCGATTATAGTTAAAGAACTAATTGACTACAGAGTTTCTGTTTGTATAATAATCGATTGCACATGAGTCATAATCGATTACCATGCTGCGTAACACAATTAAATGCATCAGGTGTCACTCACAATCAATTACAGAGGGAAGAACAATCGATTAGCAAGGTTTTGTCTCTTAGCTAATCGATTACATAGGTAAAGTCTAATCGATTACCTGTTCAATTACACTGAAGAATTCAAAGTGTAATCGATTACAGCTTGAGGCCTAATCGATTACACTAGTGCCAGAATTTGGGGAAAGCGTTTTTAAGTGAGAAACCAGCTCATTTCTCCATTGTTACTCCAATGCCCATACTGTCTAATGACTCTGAAGACTTTAGGGCATCTCTCCAAGGCCTATAAATGCAAGACTTATTCAAGCTTCTTAGGCATCCAAATCCATCAAAGGGAAATCAAATCTTGAGTCTTATGAGTTCTATTTCTTTGTGTAGTTTCATTTTCTGAAACTTAGAGCTTATATTTGTAAATCCTCTCTTGTGAGAGTTTAGAAATTGTGAGAGCTTCCATTTGTTCATCTACTATATTGAGAGAGTTTATTGATTGTAAGACCAAACACCAAAACGCCAAGGTTATTCATTCTAGGTTGAGTGGTCACAAAGGTTGGGGTTCAACCTTTAGGTATTGAGAGTTTGAGAGATTGGGTGGGTTACCCTTGTGCTAGTGAGGATTGAGTTCTTGAGTGTGAGACACTAGGAAGCTGCAATTGCTCATAGCTTGTATCTTTAAACTTCAATAGTGGAAATCCTTCAATTGGGTTGCTTGAAGGCGAGAGACGTACACCGGGTTGGTGGAACTCGTTAAATTGGTTTGTAAGCTTCTCTTCCTTACTTTCTTGCATTTACATGTTGCTTTTAGCTTGATTATTGTTGTTGATTATGAAAGCCCCTCTTATATTTGTTTGAACAACTTATGTTAAAGTGTTGCACACCAAGTGTTTGATATATTGCCTTAGTGACATTTGAACATTGTTTTACATTGATTCTTGCACTACACTTGCTATCTATTCATACAAGTATATTTTTTCAAAGAAGAATCAATTTTAAAGGCATTCTAAAGAAAAGTTTTTAACACTCAATTCACCCCCCTTTTGAGTATTGAGGCCACTTGAACAACAAGTGGTATCAGAGCTTGACTCTTGGTAGATCAAAGTTTAACAGCTTCAAGAGAACAATGGCCTCTAATTCTCTAAATCTTTTTCCTAAGGGTGGTGCCACAAATAGACCTCCTTCCTTCAATGAGGAAGGCTATGCTTTTTGGAAAGAAAGGATGAAAATTTTTGTACAATCTATTGACCTTAAAGTTTAGAATGCAATTGAAAATGGTCCTTACATACCCATGCATATTGTAGATGGTAAACAAGTAGAAAAATTGATGGATGATTGGACTAGCCAAGAAGAAAAGAAAGTCCAATATAACTATAAAGCCAAAAATCTAATCACCTTAGCTTTAGGCCCTGATGAATTCTTTAGAGTAGTTACATGTAAATCTGCCAAGGATATGTGGGATACCTTAAAAATAACCCATGAGGGTACAAGCGATGTTAAAGACTCTTAGATTAGTACCTTAACTAGTTAATATGAAAGCTTTTGATTAAATTCTGGAGAAGTAATTGTTGATATACAAAAGAGGTTCACCCTTATTATAAATCATCTCATTACTCTTGGCAAGACTTACACTAACAAAGAACTTATTCATAAAGTGTTAAAAAGTCTTACCAGGGAATGACAACCTCTTGTCACTGCCATCAAACAATCTCCAAGCATCAATGAAATGTTTCTTGCTACACTATTCGGTAAGTTACAAGAACAAGAACAAGAGTTGAAAGAATTGAAGATGGCGAAAGAGGAAGAAAAGTCTTCCAAGAAGAAAGGTCTAGCTCTCAAGGCCACTTCTATCAATGAAGAAGAATCCGGCAGTGAGCTTGATGAAGAAGAAGAGTTTGGACTGTTTGTGAAGCATTTCAGAAAATTTATGAAAAACAAACGCTTCTAAAAGAGCTTCAAACCTCAAGGTAAGAAACCAATCTCTAATGAAAATTCTTCCTCACCAAATTGCTTTGGGTGTGGCAAGGAAGGGCACTTCAAGGTGGATTATCCAAATCTCAAGAAGAAGAACAAAGAGAAAAGAGGAAGAAGAAGAGCTTACATTGCTTGGGATGAAAATAAGATAAGTAGCTCAGACGAATCTGAAAATGAGGAAGCCAACCTATGCCTTATGGCAAATCATCAAGATGAAGATGATGAGGTATGCTTCAAGGCAAGCAACACCCATTGGTACTTGGATAGTAGGTGTTCAAAGCACATAACGGGAGATATGAGCAAATTCACAACATTCACTCCCAAAAGAAAAGGAAGCGTCACTTATGGGGATAATACCAAAGGAAGAATACTTGCTATTGGAAACATTGGTAAAGATTCCTCTACTTCAATTAGTGATATATTATATGTTTAAGGACTCAAACATAACTTGCTTAGCATAAGTCAATTATGTGATAAAGGATATAGAGTATTATTTGAGTCTAATTGTTGCATAATTGAAAATAAGCTAAACAAGGAAGTTAAGTTTGTTGGTAAAAGAATTGATAATATTTACATGATTGATGTTGATAGTTTGTCTTCAAATGATGTGCAATGCTTCATGACTAGAGAGGATGAATCATGGTTATGGCATAGAAGAATAGCACATATACATGTAGATCATCTAAACAAACTTGTTTCTAAAGAATTAGTAATTGGTTTGCCAAAGCTTAAATTTGAAAATAAGTAAAGGCATCTTTTCAAGCTAAAACATTGTTTCTACTCAAAGGCCTTTATAACTTTTGCACATGGATCTATTTGGACCTTCCAAAATCAAAAGCTTTAGTGGTAATTACTATGGTCTAGTAATTATAGATGACTATTCAAGATATACATGGACCTTGTTTCTTACTCACAAAAATGAAGCATATCATGCATTTAAGAAACTAGCCAAGGTTATCCAAAATGAACAAAATTCAAAGATTGCATCCATAAGAACCGATCATGGGGAGAATTTGAAAACCAATCATTTGAGAAGTTTTGTGAAAAACATGGTATTGAACATAATTTTTCAGCTCCTAGAACTCCACAACAAAATAGAGTGGTTGAAAGGAAAAATAGATCTTTGGTGGAGCTTGCAAGAACCATGTTAAATGAAAATAACATTGCGAAACATTTTTAGGCTGATGTGGTAAATACCGCTTGTCATGTGATGAATAGATGTTTGATTAGGCCTATTCTAAAGAAAACCCCTATGAACTTTACAAAGGAAGAAAACCAAACATTTCCTATTTTCATATATTTGGATGCAAATGCTTTGTACTTAACAATGGAAAGGATAATCTAGGAAAGTTTGATGCTAAAGCTAATGAGGCAATCTTTCGTGGATATTCATCATCAAGTAGATGTTATCGAGTATTTAACAAACAAACAAACACTATTGAGGAATCAATTCATGTGAAATTTGATGAAAGTAGCCATAACTCCTCGAGAAAGGAAGATTTTGATGATCTTGTAGGCACTTTCCAAGAATTGAACTTGGATGACAAAGAAGAAGACAACAAAGAAGGAGACACAACACAAAGTGTGGAAACTAAACAAAAAGGATGGATCACCTCAAAAGACCATCCATTGGATAACATTATAGGTGATATCATAAAAGGTGTAAGTACCTGACGCTCTTTCAATACTTGCAATCATCTAGCGTTTGTATCTCAAATTGAACCTAAAACCATTGACGAAGCTATTATTGATGAACATTGGATATTGGCCATGCAAGAGGAGCTAAATCAATTTGGAAGAAATGAAGTTAAGGAATTAGTGCCAAGACCCAATGATCACCAAATAATAGGTACTAAATGGGTGTTTAGAAATAAACTTGATGAAAATGGTATAATCACTGGAAACAAGGCTAGGCTAGTAGCTAAGGGATACAATCAAGAAGAAGGCATAGATTATGAAGAAACGTATGCACCCGTAGCTAGGCTAGAAGCTATTAGATTATTGTTAGCCTTTGCATGTTGTAAAAATTTTAAATTGTACTAAATGGATGTTAAGAGTGCTTTCTTAAATGGATACATTCAAGAAGAAGTATATGTTTAGTTTTGAAAACTATCAATTTCCAAATCATGTTTTCAAACTAAGAAAAGCATTATATGGTTTAAAACAAGCTCCAAGAGCTTGGTATGAAAGATTAAGCAAATTTCTTTTAAAAAACAATTTTGAAAGAGGAAAGGTTGATACAACATTATTCATTAAGCATAAGAAGAATGACATACTATTGGTGCAAGTATATATAGATGATATCATTTTTGGTGCTACTAATGAATCACTTTGCAAGGAGTTTGCTAAGTTAATGCAGGATGAATTTGAAATATCCATGATGGGAGAACTTCATTCTTACTTGGGCTACAAATTAAGCAAACCAAAGAAGGTACATTCATTAGTCAATCCAAATATTGTAAGGAGTTGCTTAAGAAATTCAACATGGACAAGGCAAATGAAATTGCCACACCTATGGGCACTTCATGTTATTTGGATAAGAATGAGAAAGGTAAGGATGTAGAACTCACAAAGTATAGATGTATGATTGGATCTTTACTTTACTTAACCGCTAGTAGACCGGATATCATGTTTGCTGTTTGTATGTGTGCAAGATACCAAGCATGCCCAAAAGAATCACACCTTACTGCTGTAAAAAGAATAATGAAATATTTAGTTGGAACTCAAAATGTCGGTTTATGGTACCCCAAAGGGGTTGAAGGCACTCTTGTTGGATATTCTGACTCTGATTTTGCAGGATGTAAACTTGATAGGAAAAGCACTAGTGGTACTTGTCACTTGCTTGGTAGTTCTTTTGTATCTTGGCATAGCAAGAAACAAGTGAGTGTTGCATTATCAATAGCTGACACAGAATATGTTACAGCTGGTAGTTGTTGCGCTCAAATCCTTTGGATGAGACAACAACTCCTAGATTTTGGTGTTATGTTAGACCATGTGCCCCTAAAATGTGATAACACAAGTGCCATTAACATTTTAAAGAATCCTGTGATGCATTCTAGAACCAAACATATTGAGATTAGACACCATTTCATTAGGGATCATGTGTTAAAGGGTGATTGTGTGCTTAAACATGTTGAAACCTCTAAGCAATTAGCTGATATCTTTACCAAACCACTTGCAAAGGACCAATTCATACATATAAGAAGAGAGTTAGGAATATTAGATATTTCAAATTGTGTTTGAATATTGATTGATGTTGATGATTCTTTGACTTGTAATATGTTTGATGAGTAAAAATCAATTGATTGATCAAATAAGCATATTCTATTCCATGAATATTGAGTCCTTGATACTTTATGATTGAAAAGTATATGTTTTTAAGCATTTTTGGGCTGTCATAATCGATTAGATAGCTTCCTACAATCGATTAGAATCGTTCTGTCCTTTCTATAATCGATTAGATCACTTTAACTAATCGATTAGAGAGTCTCTGTGTTCCGGATAATCGATTAGCATACATCCCAAATCGATTAGAGACCCTCTGTCTTCCAGATAATCGATTACTCTCTCCTCCTAATCGATTTCCAAGGTTCTGTTTTTAATGCAATCGATTACCAATCTGGCCCAATCGATTAGAACACCTGACGATTCAAATTCTGAAAGGGTGTAATCGATTACGAGTAACCCCGTAATCGATTACGAGTGTATCAGAAACGTGACTTCTACAGAATCCAAGTGAAAATTGTTGGCCCAATCCATACTCACCCATCTACACCCTATTTCTCATCTCCTAAATCCTAATTCTCACCTCTAAACCCTATAAATACCCCTTCCTTCACCTCTTCTACCTCACACCTCCAATACCTCTCCTCCCTCTAATCTCTCAAATTTTCCAAAGACCCCTCACTCTCTTTATCTTTTCTTCTTCATTTACACAATGTTTTCCTCTAGGAATGTGAAAAGAGCTAGGTCCTCACTTGCCCAAACCAATAACCCCCTTGATTTTTCAAGGTTCTTCACCAATCCTAGAGACCTCCAAAACTTCATCCAAAAGTTCTCTGAAAAGGATATCATCTCCCCTCACTACATCAATGCTGAAATCGTTGACCATCCCAGCTTCACCTTCACTCACTCCCTTCACCACTACAATCTCCTTCCCTTTCTCACTCTTAAAGAGGAGGTATACTACCCGGAACTCATACGTGTCTTTTTCTACAATTTAAGGCTCGTTGATGGATTACTTGAGGCTAGAGTCAAGAATGTGACTGTAAGGATCACCAATGCCCAACTAGCTGAAATCACACAACTTCCCCTCTCCGATGCTGAGTTTGCTGGTGGAAATTCGGAGGATGAATGGGACCTTAATGCCATCACTGTTCGCCAATCCCTTTGGAAAGCTAACCGTCCCTGAGCAATCACAAATTGGTAGGTCATCTCACTATCAATAACCGCCTCCTTCACTTTTTCTTGGTTAAACTTTTAGTCCCTCGTGGTGGTAATTATGCGTTGGTTGAAAAAGATGATATACTCTTGATGTCGGCTATGCAAAATGAGAAAGAAATTAATTAGATTCAGCTGTTGAAGTTGCATATGCTCAAGGCCAAAGACCAGCAAAAGCTTCCATATGCCATCCTCCTCACAAAAATTTTCAAAGCTTTTGGTGTTGACCTTGCGAAGGAACTTCCTGAGAAAATACCTCCAAAGGCATGCATTGGCACCCATCATCTCACCAAGATAGGTATCATATAAGTCAATAGAGCTTGGCTTTCCAAGATGGAAAACATTCATGCCAACATTCCCTTTGAAGCTTTAGCCAATGATCCTGCCCCACCTCCTCCTGCAACTCAAGAAACACAAGGCAAACCATCTGCTCCCGTTGACCCCTTCACCTCTCTCTACGCTTATCTCGATCAGCGCTTTGAAAGAATTGACAACACTCTTCAACAATTTTAAATGACCGAGCAACAGTATTTTGAGCTCATGGAGCAACATTATGAGGAACTCTCAAAAAAATTTTCTGAAATGTGTTTCTTTAATCCGAATAATTAGATCCTTCTTGTTTTGTTATGTTTGTTTCCTTTTGTTACGCAATTTCTATTCTGCAATTTGTAACATCCCGAATTTTAAAATAGAAGATTAATTAAGGGAAATAAATATTGACAAGTTGAATATGAATTGTTTAAGGTCCCAATAAATTGAATTTATCTAAATTAAGATTTTTGGGAATTATTGGTAATTTATAGAGACCGGTTAAGCTGAAAATGAGCCCGGTTGAGATATGGGTGTCGGACCAAATATCTCGGAATGAGATGATACTGGTCAGGGCTGTAGAGAATAATAATGGGAATCTGAATATACATTCGGAATAATTTTTGGATGAAGTATTGAGCCCAAACGAAGAGCCTGTTAGTGACAAAAACGATGAATTCTAATAGATGGAATTAAAATAAGCCCAAAAGCCCAAACTTTCCTTCTTCTATTCACGTGTAAACCGCTGAAGTTTTGAGCAAATATACTTTACTTCTTCTTCTCTTCATCTTCCTCCATTCTTCTCTCCTCTTCTCCCAAAAACCTTGAGTTTGTGTGGTGACTCTTTTCCTCTCTATTTTTCGTTGAAGAGGACTTGGAAGCTTGGGGTTCTTCCTTCTCCTTCCTCATATTTTCATGCTGCCTCCTTTCCTTTCTTGAACCCAATTCGTTTTGGGTGTGAGGTAAGCTTCTCCCACCATTTTTGGATGGGTTTATGTTGATATTATGAGTATTATGATTTTGGGAAGGAGATGCATGTGCATGGGTGTTTATTAGAGCATTTAATGCTCATGCCCTAGAATGGGATATCATAAATGCAAGTATTTATGGGAGGAAAATGGTTATTGGTGCATTAATAATGGTGAGAAGTAAAGGTTTATGATGTATTAATGAAGGTGGATGGGTTTTGGAGAAAACCCTAACCTTGGAGTTTGGGGAAAATAGTTAAAGTTAGTTTGAGAATGTGTTTTATGGAGAAATGTATGATATTAAAAGATATGAATGATGGTGGAAGGAGTTTGGTGAAGCTTGGGGGATAGGGTTGTCTTGTAATCCTTAAATTTAATGATGGTGGCTTAATGGGAAGGAATTCCTGAAGCCTAATAAAGAATAAAAATGATATCCACAGCATGTCTAACACATGTTGTGACATTATAAATATGAATATGACTAAATAGAATTGAATTGATGATTTGAATAGTTGATTGATTAAGGTTTTACATGAATGTGAATGTAGGACCTATTCTGAACGAAGAGGCGGGATCGTCTTATCCATCAGAATTCTTCTCTTGAGGTAGGAGAGGAGTCTAAATTCTAAATGCATGAATTTGAATGTTAGTTGATTGTGGTATATGGTGTTATGCATGTTAGCCTTGCTTGTATGTTGTAAGAAATGATGACTTGTGGTGTGATGTAGATAATATGTTTGGCAACACGCTTTTGTGCATTTAGAATATTCATGGTGTGTTATGTTAAGTTGTATTACCATGAATGTGATATGATTGTTGATGTTGTTTGTTGAGATTGAAAATAAAAAGAATGCCACCCAAAGATTGAAACTATTGTGAACAATCAATGTTAATAAAAGCTTGTGGTGTTGACGATGTTGGATGATGAGTGGCATGTGTAGGATGCATAGAGTGAGGAATGCATATGATTGCATTTGCATCCATGGCATACTGCATAGTTGCCGGTGTTGGAATTTTAGGGGATTCCCCCGGTTGGCCCAGTGGGAGGGCGGCTCGGTGCACGAGCATGATATATTTCCCCTATGACTTAGTGTATAAGTCACGAAGCTGCCCATGTTGTGCTTCAGGGAGCCACATGTGGTTGACCCTTGTGGGGGTGGCTCTTGAGGAGCAGGTGTCCCCGGTGGTCCTTGAGATCATAGCTGCCATGGTATAAATCGTGGTTGGCCCGCAACACTCTATGTTGATTATGTTGTATACCGCGGTCATGGTGAAAATGGCCAAGTGTTGCAAGATGGGCGATGCGGTTTGGTACCAGTAAAACTATTGATGAATGCATGTAATTTAATGAATAAGTGTACATATTTTACTACTGCAGTAGGGGTGTGGTTAAAAGATCACACTTGAATCCCACAGTTGATGTTGAAATTCCCACAGTCAGATCTGCAATTTTTGAAATATTCCTTTGTGCATATGCATTAGTTAGGAGCATTTGCATATAGAAGGTAGTATGCCAAGGTGGTGATGGTGATTGTGAGAGGTGGTACAAATATATTTAAGACAACATAAAAGTATGAATACCATTTGAAAGTTGTTGTGATAACTCAATGGTTGAGTATTGTGATTATGTATATGCTTGTATGCTTTGTGTGAAATGGTGTTGGTATATGTCATGATGAATATTATTGATGTGCAAAGTATACATGTGTGGAAGCCTATATGCGTAATCACTTGGTATTCATGTTTATTCCTTTGGAATGTAGACTCACTCTCCCATGTTGTCAATTTTAGACTTGTGATGCAGGGCAATTATGGGAAGAGTAAGCATTTTGAAGTATATTTTGGCCGTGGGGGTAATTAGTGTATAGGAAGCGCCTTGGCCGGCGATGTATGTAATCATATGTATATTGAGTAGTAGGATATGTAATGAATGTGTATTTTGGAAGTCTACTTGATAGATGATTTTGGAGGGTCATGGGAGAAAATGAGAAATTGTATGTATATCTCATTTTCATTGGTGACCCTAAGTATGTATGAAGGTTTTAATTATAATTGAGATTTCCTATGTGTTGATGAATGGATGAAGAATTATATTTCAGTATTTCTTTTATAAAGCTGATGAAATGAAGAATTAATTTACATATATGATTTTGAAGAGTTGAATGGAATTTAAGAGTATGCTGATGCAGAACCAGTTTTAAATGCTCTGAATGATGTTTGATATATAATGCATGTCTGTAGAATGAGTGAAGTTCAATTTCTAGTGTGCTGTGTTGTGTGAATTTCGAGTCCTGTAGGATGTCTGGTAGTTTCGCTTAAGCGAGGTGGATTCTCGCCCGAGCGAGAGCCACACCTGATAGGAAATTGGTCTCTGGATAATTTCGCTTAGGCGAGATTGAATCTCGCTCAAGCGAAATTGCCCCGTATCAGTGTTTGCTCTCTAGAGGAATTTCGCAGTATCAGTGTTTGCTCTCTGGAGGAATTTCACCCAGGCGAATGGAGTCTCGCCCGAGCAAGGGCGAAGGGATTAGCTGCTAGCCTGACTCCGCTCAGGCGAATGGCCAATTTGCTCAAGCGTAAATGCTAGAAGAATCAGGGGGTTGGCTACTGGAAGAAATCCACTCAAGTGAAGGGCCTAAGGAATGGCATTCGCCCAGGCGAGGCCATTAGATGGTGAGTGGATGAGTCTATGAATGAATTCTGTCTAAGTGAGGATTTTGGAAATAAACTAAGAGGTGGTGGAATTTTCGAGTGAATTTCGAGTGACTTAAGCCCGAGCCATAGTTTTCTGAGTGAGGAAGGGTTCATAATCCGAGTGAGAAGGCCCCTGAGTGTGATGATCTGGGCAGTGGAGTTCCGAAGGGGAATTTCCGAGTCCAGTGTACTTATTCCGAGTTGTGTGTTCCGACCTTGTATTCTCCGAGTAAGAGAACACCGATTGGTGATACCCAGTGTGAGTTGCCCAGGAATTTCTCAAGAATAACTCCCCTCGAGTGCAAAAGAGAGGAGGTCGGCTTTGTAATGAAATGCCGAGTGAACGCTAGTCAGGCAATGAGTCGGTCTTTGAATGGGATTCCGAGTGAATGACCAAACAAAGGTAAGTCGGTTTGTGGGAAGTTTCCCGAGTGAACCACCGAGTGGGTGAAGTCTCGGACTTGGAGTGAATTTACCGAGTGGATGTTGTGTGAGGGAGGACTCGGTCTGGACTTCTGTTGCTGAGTAGGGATTGAGTGAATGATGGCTCAGTCAGGGGATCTTGCTGAGTGGTGAATCTGTGTACTTTGAGTCAGTTTCAGGAAGACTCTACCGAGTGAGAACCCAAGTGCTTTGAGTCGGTTTTTGGAGAAGAATACCGAGTGACAACCCGTGTAAGGGGAGTCGGATTTGGAGGGGTTTGCTGAGTGAAAATTTAAGTCTTGAAGATTCTGATTATGCGAGTGGGTATTGGCTTGACCCCGAGAGTGTTTCGCTTAAGCGAGTAAGTCTCGCCCAAGCGAGTCAATCATAAATTCGAGTCTGGACGTATTTTGCTCAAGACTCGCTGGCTTCGCCCAAACGAGGCATGTGTGTCTCGCTCAAGCGAGTCGGACTCTGCTTTTTTTTTTCCTTTTCGCCCTGCTACTCCTGTAATGCCAAGAAATGCACTATCCCAATTAATTTCTTTCCTTTCTAAAAACTGAGACTTGAACCCACATTATTTTATGGATACCTTAAGTGCAAAATTGGGTTTTATTAATTCCCAGGGGTCGATTTCTTAAAACAGAATCACATTTATTCATGTGCTTAATTTTCCTTCCGCTATTTTAATTGAGGAACTTTCTTAAAGTTAATTCTTTTAAATTTACCCTCTCATATCTTCATATATGGGAGTGGCTTATTATAGATCCAGGTATTTTCTAAAAACGTGAAAAATTTACTCTGATTTCTGGGGTGTCTCACAATTTGCTTCTATAATTTCCTTTATCAATGAATGAACTTTTCCTTTTCTTATCTCTCTGTGTTATAGTTTATTATGTGTTTTTGATGATTACAAAGGGGGAGAAGAATTAGAATTAGTGTTCATCCTTTTATAACCAATAGCAAATAGCAATCAACAAGTGGATTAATAACAAATGATTAATCAACAAGTGGAGTAATAACAAATGATTCTCAATTGACCTTAATCCTTAATTCTATATGGTTATTAACTGGCTTTAATTTCAGAGCAACAAGAAACATATGCACAAACTCCTTGAGAAAAGGGGAGAAAACTTTATTTGGACTAACACACTTATGAGATGAACATTATTTGTCATCATCAAAAAGGGGGAGAATGTGTTTGAATATGTATTTCAGGTTGCATAATTTTGATAATGACAAAGAGATCAAAAAGCAATTGAAGAATCATGGCAAAGAGAACAAGTGTTTATAAAAGAACACTTAAAAGAGAAAATAGAGAAAACCCTAATCGATTATAGGACCTCATATAATCGATTACTGAAGTTCTGTCAAACACCTAATCGATTACTTCATCAAACACTAATCGATTATGAAGCCTCTATTTGTCACCTAATCGATTGCACCAAGGAGGCCAATCGATTACCAAGCTGAGAAAAAGAATAAAAAGCATCAGGTGCATATGCTAATCGATTACAAGGATGACACAATCGATTACCAATGTTCTGTAAGGCCACTAATCGATTATAGTTAAAGAACTAATTGACTACAGAATTTCTGTTTGTACAATAATCGATTGCACATGAGTCATAATCGATTACCATGCTACGTAACACAATTAAATGCATCAGGTGTCACTCACAATCGATTACAGAGTGAAGAACAATCGATTAGCAAGGTTCTGTCTCTTAGCTAATCAATTACGTAGGTAAAGTCTAATCGATTACCTGTTCAATTACACTAAAGAATTCAAAGTGTAATCGATTACAGCTCGAGGCCTAATCTATTACACTAGTGCCAGAATTTGGGGAAAGCGTTTTTAACTGGGAAACCAGCTCATTTCTCTATTGTTACTCCAATGCCCATACTGTGCAACGGCTCTAAAGACTTTAGGGCACCTCTCCAAGGCATATAATTACAAGACTCATTCAAGCTTCTCAGGCATCCAAATCCATCAAAGGGAAATCAAATCTTGAGTCTTGTGAGTTCTATTTCTTTGTGTAGTTTCATTTTTTGAAACTTAGAGCTTATATTTGTAAATCCTCTCTTGTGAGAGTTTAGAAATTGTGAGAGCTTTCATTTGTTCATCTACTGTATTGAGAGAGTTTATTGATTGTAAAACCAAACACCAAAACACCAAGGTTATTCACTCTAGGTTGAGTGGTCACAAAGGTTGGGGTTCAACCTTTGGGTATTGAGAGTTTGAAAGATTAGGTGGGTTGCCCTTGTGCTAGTGAGGATTGAGTTCTAGAGTGTGGGACACTAGGAAGCTTTAATTGCTCATAGCTTGTATCTCTAAACTTCAATAGTGGAAATCTTTCAAGTGGGTTGCTTGAAGGCGAGACGTACACCAGGTTGGTGGAACTCGTTAAATTGGTTTGCAAGCTTTTCTTCCCTACTCTCTTGTATTTATATATTGCTTTTGGCTTGATTATTGTTGTTGATTGTGAAAGCCCCTCTTATATTTGTTTGAACAACTTGTGTTAAAGTGTTGCATACCAAGTGTTTGATATATTGCCTTAGTGCTATTTGGACATTGTTTTACATTGATTCATGCACTACACTTGCTATCTATTGCATACAAGTATATTTTGTCAAAGAAGAATCAATTTTAAAGGCATTCTAAAGAAAAGTTTTTAACACTCAATTCACCCCCCTCTTGAGTATTGAGGCCAGTTGAACAACAACAAGTAACAGGTAACAGATAACAGGTAACAAGTAATAGGTAATAGGTAATAGGTAACAGGTAATAGGTAGCAGGTAGTAGGTTGCAGGTAACAGGTAACAGGTAACAGGTAACACGTAACACGAAACAGGTAGCAAGTAGCAAGTTACAGGTAGCAGGTAACAGGTAACGAGTAGTAGGTAACAGGTAACAGGTAACAGGTAACAGGTGACAGGTAGCAGGTAACAGGTAACAGGTAGCAGGTAACAGGTAACAGGTAGCAGGTAGCAGGTTGCAGGTAGCAAGTAGCAGGTAGCAAGTAGCAAGTAGCAAGTAGCAGGTAACAGGTAGCAGGTTACAAGTAACAGGTTACAGGTTGCAGGTTGCAGATTACAGGTTGTAGGTTTTAGGTACTAGTTGGTACCTTGTAGTTTGTAACAGATAAGTGGATAACAGATCAACTTCGGAACCCCTAGTTTAAGCCCTAACCATATTAGTCCCTACACCCTAAACAACCCGATTCCCTAAAAAACCTTAAAACCTAAATCCTAAACCTTATTTATAGTTTTTTAAAGAATATGATTTTTTTAAACTTATACTTTATTAACACTCTCTACCACTAAATTGCGTATTAATGAC
Organism: Clitoria ternatea; assembly: GCA_037962975.1. NCBI lineage: Eukaryota > Viridiplantae > Streptophyta > Magnoliopsida > Fabales > Fabaceae > Clitoria > Clitoria ternatea. Next base: position 62,702,711 of record CM075674.1, read on the forward strand.
TTGACCAATTCAATCACTGGTTGTGTTTGTAAAATATTAAGTAAAACAAAATCATGAAATTGTTTGTTATCTCCATCTAAGTAAAAATTCTTTTGAGAGAACATGCACGAGTAAGTCTATTTTCCCCATTAATTTCTTAATAAAACTGTCATAGAATATACTATTGATCCAAGGAGTAAATTCACTAATAATAAACAAGAACTTTGTATCATGGTTTGTACTTAGAATAAAAAATGCAAGAAAGGTTTTTCCTATTCAACTTAACAACAACAAATAAATGAAACCAATAAATAACACACGCGTGTTTCTAAGTATTGCTGTAAAAAACCATGCCAAAATTCAAGCTCCGGGTAACATTTTCCAATTGCTAGGACTTTACACTAAACACCTTTCTTTTAGAAAAATCTACCTCTTGCCTTGGAGAAAACTAATGAAACATTGGGGCAACCTTACAATGCCTTCTAAGAATGGCTGTAAAAAATCGTGCAAAAATTTAACTTCTCGATTTTGACATATTTTTCGTTGGCATCAGCCTTCAAATTTAACTAAAAATTCATCGTTGGAGAAAAATTATGAAACTTTAAGTACAAGAAAATTACGTGTTTCTAAACATTGCTGTAAAAAATGATACAAAATTTGAGCTCTGGATACCATTTTCCATTTGCTGGGATTTTACACTAAATATCTTTGTTTTAGAAAAATATGCCAATTTCCTTGGCGAAAACTAATGAAACTATAGGGACAACCTTACAATAACTTGCTAAGTATGGCTATAGAAAATCATGTAAAAATTCATCCGTTCAGTTTTGTCATATATTTCATGCCATTATGAAACTTAATCGTTAGAGAAAAATTATGAAACTTTGAGAACAAAAAGATAACGTATTTCAAAGGGTCTCTAAAATAACTGTACCAAAATTCAAGCTCATAGTACCATCTTCCATTTCTAGGAATTTTACACTAAATATCTTTGTTTAGAGAATTCTGCCCTTTTCAAGGGAGAAAACTAATTAAACTTAAGAGAAACACCTTACAATGCCTTTCAAAGCATGGGCGTAAACAATCATTTAAAAATTCAACCGCTTGATTTTGTCATATTTTTAGTGGGTATTAGCCTTCAAATTTCACTAAAAGTTCATCGTTGGAAAAAAATTATGAAACTTTGGGAATAAAAAGGTAGCGTGTTTCTAAGCATTGCTGCAAAAAATGACCTAAAAATTTAAGCTCGGGTTACCATTTTAGTAGATAATAACCTTCAAATTTTGCTAAAAATTTATTGTTGGAGAAAATCTGCTCCTTCAATTTTGTTTTATTTTTGTGGGTATTAGCCTTTAAATTTCACTAAAAATTCATTGTTGGAGAAAATTTATCCTTCGCTTGGAGAAACATGATGAAATTTCAGGGACAACCTTACAAAGCCTTTTTAAGCATGGCCGTAAAAAATCATGCAAAACTTTATTCGCTCGATTTTGTCATATTTTCATAGGCATTAACTTTTAAATTTGGCTAAAAATTTATCGGTGAAGAAAATCTACTACTTCCCTTTAAGAAATCTAATGAAATTTCAGGGAAAACCTTACAATGCCTTTCTAAGCATGGCCACAAAAAATCATGTAAAAATTCAACTGCTCGATGTGCTCATATTTTTATGGGTATTAGTCTTCAAATTTGGCTAAAATTTCGTCTTTAGAGAAAATCAGCTCCTTCCCTTAGAGAAATCTATTGACGCTTCAAGGACAGCCTTATAATGTATTTTTAAACAAGGCCACAAAAACTCGTACAAAAATTCAGCTGCTCGATTTTGTCATATTTTTATGGGCATTATTAGCCTTCAATTTTGGCTAAAAATTCATTGTTGGAAAAATATATGCTTTTTCCCTTAGAGAAATCTGATGAAACTTCAGGGATAACCTTACAAGGCCTTTCTAAGATTGACCACAAAAAATAATGCAAAAATTCAACTGCTTGGTTTTTTCATGTTTTCAAGCGCATTAGACTTCAAATTTGACGAAAAATTCATCGTTAGAAAAAATCTGCCTATTCCCTTAGAGAAATCTAATGAAACTTCAGGGACAACCTTAAAATCCTATTCTAAGCGTTGCCACAAAAAATAAAGACAAAATTGAAGCACTCAGCTTTGTCATATTTTAATGCTTATGCCTTCAAATTTTGTTAAAAATCATCATTTGAGAAAATATGCTCCTTTCCATAGAGAAGTATGGTGAAACTTCAGGAATAACATTATAAAGCTTTTCTAAGCTTGGTTGCAAATAAACATGCAAATTTTGACCCACTCGGTTTTGTCATATTTTCGTGGACATTAGCCTTTAATTTTTGCTAAAAATACATTGTTGGAGAAAATCTGCCCCTTCCCTTGGAGAAATCTAATAATACTTTAGGAACAACCTTACAACCCCCTTCTAAACATGCCCACAAAAGGTCATGCAAAAATTCATTCACAAGAAATCATATAAGGCTTCAGGGATAACCTTTAGGTAGCAGATAATAGGTAGCAAGCTTCAGGTTACAGATAGCAGCTTGTAGGTAGCAGGTAGCAAGTAACAGGTGGCAGGTAACAGGAAATAGGGAACAGGTAATAGGTAACAGGTAACAGGTAACAGATAACAGGTAACAGGTAACAGGTAGCAGGTAGCAGGTAGCAGGAAACAGGTAACAGGTAACAGGTAGCAGGTAGCAGGTAGCAGGTAGCAAGTTACAGGTAGCAGGTAATAGGTAACAAGTAGCAGGTAACAGGTAACAGGTAGCAGGTAGCAGGTAGCAGGTAACAGGTAACAGGTAACAGGTAGCAGGTAACAGGTAGCAAGTTACAGGTAGCAGGTAGCAGGTAGCAGGAAGCAAGTAACAGGTAGCAGGTAACAGGTAGCAGGTTACAAGTAATAGGTTACAGGTTGCAGGTTACAGATTACAAGTTGTAGGTTTTAGGTACTAGTTGGTACCTTGTAATTTGTAACAGATAAGTTGATAATAGAAACCCCTAGTTTAAGTCCTAACCATATTAGTCCCTACACCCTAAACAACCCGATTCCCTAAAAACCCTTAAAACCTAAATCCTAAAGCTTATTTATAGTTTTTTTAAAGAATATGATTTTTTAAAACTTATACTTTATTAACACTCTCAACCACTAAACCGCGTATTAATGACTTGACCAATTCAATCTTTGGTTGAGTTTGTAAAATATTGAGTAAAACAAAATCATGAAATTGTTTGTTATCTCCATCTAAGTAAAAATTCTTTTGAGAGAACATGCATGAGTAACTCCACTTTCACCATTAATTTCTTAATAAAAATATCATAGAATATACTAGTGATCGAAGGAGTAAATTCATTAATAATAAATAAGAACTTTATATCATGGTTTGTAGATAGAATAACAAACGCAAGAAAGGTTTTTCCTATTCAACTTAACAACAACAAATAAATCAAACCAATAAGAAGGTAGCGTGTTTCTATGCATTGTTATAAACATGTCCTAAAAATTTGAGCTCCGGGTACCATTTTCCATTTGTTAGGATTTTATACTGAATATCTTTGTTTTACAAAAATCTACCCATTCCCTTAGAGAAATTTGATGAAACTTAAGCGACAACCTTACAATGCCTTTATAAGCATGGCCGAAGAAAATCATGCAGAAAAACAACCACTCCGTTTCAACATATTTTATTGGGCATTAGCCTTTAAATTTGGCTAAAAATTCATCGTTGGAGAAAATCTACCCCTTCCCTGTAGGATTCTAATGAAACTTTAGGGACAACCTTACAATGCCTTTCTAAACATGGCCATAAAAAATCATGCAAAAATTCAACCGCTCGGTTCAGTCATATTTTCGTAGGCATTAGCTTTCAAATTTGGCTAAAAACTCATCATTAAAGAGAATCTGCCCCCGCCCTTGGACAAATACGATGAAACATCAGGGGCAATCCTACAATGCTTTTGTAAGCACATCGTAAAAAATCATGCAAAAAATAAACCACTCAGATTTAACATATTTTCGTGGGTATGAGCCATTAAATTTGGGTAAAAATTCATCTTTGTAGAACATCCGCCTTCCCCTTGGAGAAATATGATGAAACTTCAAGGACAATCCTCCAATGTTTTTCTAAGCCTGACTGTAAAAAAGCATACAAAAATTACACTGTCAGGATTTGTTATATTTTCGTGTGCTTCATATTTGGCTAAAAATTCATCTAGGGAGAAAATTTGCCTTACCCTTGGAGAAATCTGGTGAAACTTCAGGGATAGCCATAGAATACCTTCCTATGCATGGTGGTTAAATATCATACAATAATTCAACCGCAAGGTTTTATCATATTTTTCTGGTGATTAGCCTTCAAATTTGGCTAAAAATTAATTATTGGAAAAAAATCTGCCTCTTCCCTTTGAGAAATCTGATAAAACTTAAAGGAAAACTTTACAAAGCATTTCTTAGCTTGTCTGGAAAAAGTCATGCAAAAATTCAACTGCTCGGTTTTGTCATATTTTCGTGGGCATTAGCTTTCAAATTTGGTTAAAAATTCATCGTTGGAGAAAATCTACTCATTCCCTTGGAGAAATCTGATGAAACTTCAAGGACCACCTTACAATGCCATTCTAAGCATGGTCGTAAAAAATCATACAAAAATCAATTGCTTGATTTTGACATACTTTCGTGGGATTGTCTTCAAATGTGGCTAAAAATTCATCATTCGAAAAAATCTGCTCCTTTCATTGGAGAAATATGATGAAACTTCAGGGACAACCTTACAATGCATTTCTAAGCATGGTCGTACTGTAACATCCCAGTTTTGAAGTTGAATACCGAATGAAAATAACCATTAAGATTTTGATTTCAAAGCAGGAAAAATTGACTGTTAACTTAATCTAAGAAGTAGTGACAAATTAATTAAGCTTAGTTGGTAAGAGGTGGCTGCTTCCGATTGGGAGTCACGTGAGTGGGACTGCAATCGTTTTCCCATCCCACTCTCCTTCCCTTCCTCGTGCACGCATATGCTTATATATGTGCCTTGATCACTGGAGTTATGCATCTTCGTTAGACTTCTTCTCTTCTCTTCTTTTCTTTCCTCGTACACTCTCCCTTCCCTTTTGTTCTTCGTCCTCCTCCCCCCTATTTACTGTTCTGTTCCTGAGAACACACGACGACGATACTACAAAAGACTTGGAGTTTGTTCGGCCAAAAGACGAACAGCCCTTGTTTCACGGTGCGACTTCGACCAAGGAAGCCAGAACGAGTGTGAGCTTGGGCGAGGCAATCATACCAGCGTCGGGAAACAGAGGAACCCCTCGAACTTCCTTCAGTAGGTAGGGGGCGCTTTACATTTTAAATGCATAGCTTATGAATGGGTTCTGAGTGGTTTATTATGCATGCATAAGTGCTTAAGGGTATTTGTGATGAAATGTATATTTGATAGATAGCTTTGTATACCGAGGCATGCTATGACTGAATCGATGGTAGTTAGCCTATAATTGATATATGTGTTTATGAGATACACTGTTGGGATGTGGATGCATGCGTGTGTTATGAGACCGTGTATGAATGCAGTGCATACTCTTCAAACTGCCATACTGAGTCTAGTTAAATATTTACATGTGCATGCGTGAAGTGGAGACGTATTGTGTGACTTCTTAGTGCTCTGTTCATGGAATGATGAGTAGATCCTGATTGCTATCCTATGTTGCCTTGCATGCGAGTGTTGAAAATGAGTCTGTGTTGTTATGAGATGACGACTGAATTGCATGCAGAGTGTGGTTATGATAAATGAAAGGAGAGGTAATATTGTATTGGCAGACACACACACACAAAAGAATGTAATTAAAAGACCTTGAGTTGGACTTGAGGCAGTGCCGAGTGCACTAGCGTTGGACGCTTAAAGTCTTGAGTTGGACTCAAGCAAGCCACCGGGTTGGACTCAGGGCTGCCCGTAACACTGCCGTGGTCGCTTGGAGCGACTGTGTTACATGTGAGGGAAAACAGTTTGGTACTAGTAAAACGGCCAAACCAGCTTGGAGCTGGAGGAAAAAGGCATGGAGCCTATGTTGCAACATAAAATTAATCAAGTGGGGGTCGGATCCGACTGTAGTAGACTGGTGTGTACTGAATGGATATGTATATATATGTATACTCTTGTGCTATGATGAATTTATTGTGTTGCATGTGTATCGTGTAAGTCGGAAATGATATAATCTGTATAATGGAATATTGCATGAATGAATTCCGATTGCATGGCACTGTTACGAGTAGATAAACTAGAGGATAGTTAACGTTATGATTGCTTGAAATGTGATGTGGTGTGATGGAGAGCGTACGGGTTCCCAAGTCACTAACTGTCATTTTAAATGTAAAAGCTCACCCCTGCTGTGGCAATATTTACAGTGAACATTCCTCGGAACTACGAGTAAAGTGGAGCTACTTACCAAGCGGATCAGCTGTGGACCAAGGAACTATATATATATATATATGTAAATACTGTGTATAATGTTTTGATTATGCCTTGGCTGGCTCGTGTCTGATGTTAATCTTTTAGAATAGAACAGAATCCCTTGGGGCTGGGAAACATGGCAATGTGTTTGTAAATATTGATATACACTCTCATATGTATATGGTTATGTTTATGCCGTGCTGTATGTTATACCATCCTGTGCATGATGTTTGATTGGTATATGTGTTTATGTTCATTCGAGCGTGTAGGAATGGAAAGACTTAGTATGAAGGGAGTCAAGATATGATCTAGAAGAGTGAATTCGTGGTCCTGTTGCCGAGTGAGGAAAGCTTTAGGTGTCCTGAGGGGATGAGGGCATACCACTCCGAATGAGGATTGACACAGTATACTCCCAATTGATAAGCTGTTACGATTCAGAGTAGAATAGCCTAATCATGCTTTCGAATAAGGACTAGCCGAGAGAGTGTTTTCCGACTAGAGGGCAATCGATCCGATTTCGAGTGTACACCGTATAGTGAAATGGTAGAAAGCTATGGAGCCCTTAAAGGGAGGTTAAGTTAGCGTGAGCACTGGGGTAGGAAGGACTATACTTGCCGAGCGAGAGATGAGTGAAATACCGAGGGGTAGATAATTGAGAAGTTGTCCGAGTAAAGATACCCCTGGTTTCCGAGTGGGACAGCCTTCGTTTCCCGAGTGAACTGTTGTGTGGCATGATGGACAAAATAGAGAACTAAGTTATGGGGGTGCAAGTTTGGGGTCGAGTGGAGGGAGTTCCCTTTACCGAGTGGATTTAGGACTGAAACCCGAGTAGACTTAGGAAGGAATTCCGAGTAAAATAGGCCTTTACCGAGTGAACGATTGTCTTGACACCGAGCGAGTGTACGTTATTTCCTTTGGGCTTGCTCGAGCGTTGTTGGGCTCCGCTGGAGGGCTTTTGTTTGGCTCTTGTCTTCCCTTGCTTCCTGTTCCCTCCTTCTTCTTGTTGTATCAGGTTATTTGATTTGGGGCGGATTATACAGACTTTGCTAACTTGAAAATTCAGAAAAATTTCCCTGTTGGTTTTATTTATTTAATTAGAATTTAGGGTGTTACATTTTGGTATCAGAGCAGACCGAAAGGTCCAAGGCCAAGGTATGCTTACCGAGTGTAAGCGGTTGCGTGCATTGTGACCGAGTGGTCATCATTATTGTGATATTTGTGAAACATGATTGATATTGTAGTATTCAATTGTGGATAGGTGGTTGTCTCCCTCCTGGTCCGATTGATTGTATGGCATATAGAAATGGTATAATGTGTCAAAGTTACTGAATCTTAGGCTGAGATCCGATCGGTAGTAAGTAGCTTCGTAAACTTATCCTTGAAAGGGATGTGAATTTCAGGATAAGAGATGACGAGTCGCCAAAGCATGGAGGCCATAGCCACAGCCTTTCAACGCTTCGCAGACGTGTTTGAGAGGCAGGGCCAGCCTCGAACTGAGGATGGTCAAGTACTAGACCGCTTCCTGAAGAGGAAGCCGAGAGAATTTCTGGGAGGACGTAACCCCGAGGCAGCTTATAAATGGAATCAGGAGATGGAAAGGATTTTTGGGGGTCTTCACTGTACCGAGGACCAGAAGGTAGAGTGTGCAGTGTACATGCTGCGAGAAGAGGCGGAAAACTGGTGGAAGATAGCCAGAAATCGGTTTCCTGACGATGATACTCAGCTGACCTGGAACGATTTCAAGACATGCTTCCTAGAAAAGTACTTCCCCGACACAATCAGGAGTCGGAAGGAACTGGAGTTCATGGAATTGAAGCAGGGGTCCATGACTGTGGAAGAATACACGATAAGATTTGAGGAATTGTGCCTATTCTACCCACCCTTTCAACAACCGGGGACGGAGAATTTGAAGTGCCTAAAATTTCAAAATAGATTCAGGTCAGATATTAAGAGAGCTTGCAGATACCAAGAGATTAGGAGTTTTCCTACGTTGGTGAATAAGTGTAGGATATTTGAAGAAGATGACAAGGCCCACTCGGGCCAGAGCAGCAGGGAAAACTTCTCCTTGAGGCCTCAACAATCACACTTCAAGAGGTCAGGCAACGCTAGGAGTACTGGACCTCCCTCTAATTTCAGAGGACAAGGAAACCGTGGGGGTCAGTTCGGGAGTCGCTCCGGAACTGGTAGATGTTTCAGATGTGGAGGTAACCACTTTGCTCGGGAATGTGATACTGGAAACGATGTTGTATGTTTTCACTGTAACGAAAGGGGGCATGTTCGCCCCGACTGTCCGCAACTACAACCAGAGGGTGGCCATGCACGTCGTGGGGGTTTCCGTGTAGGGGGACGCGGAACCACCAGTGGAGGAAATGGTGGTAGAGGCAACGGAGCAAGGAGCAACATGATGGCTACTACAAGTAACCGAGGGAGAAATACCGACCAACCAGCAGTGGGAAGAGTCTACGCCATCAACACGGAGGATGCTGTGTAAGCGAATGATTTGGTACAATATAAGTGTTCACTCGGTAAATATACACTTAATGTAGTTTTCGATTCAGGAGCCACCCATTCTTTTATAGCTGATGAGTGTGTGAGACATTTAAAGTTGCCGACTGTGTGTATGGATCGGACCTTGGAAGTGGCCAATCCAACTGGCACTAAGGTGTTGACATCATCAATGTGTAAAGATGTAACGTTTGTGTTATGCGATCGGAGTTTTACCTTCGACCTGGTGTGCGTGCCTTTGAAGGACCTCAACATTGTACTTGGCATAGACTGGCTTTCAGCCAACAAGGTGCTAGTGGATTGTAAGAACCGGAGGATAATCTTCCCGAGGCAGAATAATGAAGATTACACGGCACAAGGTACAGATCAACTGTTTATGATGCTTTGTTTAACCGAGGGCGAGAGTAGATTCCGAGTGAACAAGATTCTGACTGTCTGTGAATTCCCAGAGGTGTTTCCGGAGGATGTGCCAGGCGCCCCTCCGAGTAGAGAAGTCAAATTCTCCATAGACCTGATCCCTAGAGCTGAGCCAGTCTCTAGTGCATCTTATAGAATGTCCCCAACCGAATTGGCCGAGTTGAAGAAGCAGGTAGATGAGTTGCTCGGAAAACAATTCATTAGGCCTAGTGTGTCACCTTGGGGCACACCGGTGTTGCTTGTTAAGAAGAAGGACGGCAGCATGAGACTTTGTATAGATTACCGACAGCTAAACAAACTCACGATTAAGAATCGGTACCCGTTGCCCAGGATTGATGACTTGATTGACCAACTGCGTGGAGCCTCAGTTTTCTCAAAAATCGACCTATGATCGGGATACCACCAAATCCGGGTGAAGGACTCGGATATTCCAAAGACTGCCTTTAGGACTCGGTATGGTCACTACGAGTATGTAGTGATGCCGTTTGGTGTGACAAACGCCCCTGCTGTTTTCATGAATTACATGAACAGCATATTTCACCCATATCTTGACCGATTTGTAGTAGTTTTCATTGACGATATTCTAATCTATTCCAAGACCCCTGAGGAGCATGAAGAACACCTCTGAGCGGTACTTTAAGTGTTGAAGGAGAAACAATTGTTTGCAAAGCTTTCGAAATGCGATTTCTGGATGGATAAGATCCACTTCCTCGGACATGTGATTTCAGAGGAAGGTGTCTCAGTGGACCCTTCGAAGGTGGCAGCTATAATGGCATGGGAGAGACCCAAGTCGGTCTCAGAGGTAAGAAGCTTTATGGGCCTGGCCGGTTATTATAGAAGGTTCATTGAGGGTTTTTCTAAGATGGCCTTGCCACTGACTAAATTGACGGAAAAATATTCCCTTCGTATGGAGTCTCGAGTGCGAGAGAAATTTTCGAGAGCTGAAGGACAAGTTGACGACTGCTCCAGTGTTAGCATTACCTAATTTGCAAGAGAGCTTCGTGGTTTATTGTGACGCGTCAGGACTCGGATTGGGATGTGTGCTAATGCAGAATGACCGAGTGATAGCGTATGCCTCTCGGTAATTGAGACCTCACGAACGGCATTACCCGACCCATGATTTAGAGCTGGCAGTTGTGGTTTTCACATTAAAAATATAGAGGCATTACCTGTACGGTTCTAAATTTGAAGTTTACAGCGACCACAAAAGCCTCAAATATTTATTTGACCAGAAGGAGCTAAACATGAGGCAGAGGAGATGGATGGAATTTTTAAAAGATTATGACTTCGAGCTAAAGTACCATCCGGGTAAGGCAAACGTTGTTGCCGACGCGTTGAGTCGGAAATCCCTTCATATAGCAGTGATGATGGTGAAGGAGGTGGAGTTATTGGAACAGTTCCGAGACATGAACTTGCATGTTGACATCCCCTCTTCTCGGAAAATAACAATCGATTAACTAAGGATTGCTAGTGAATTCCTAAAATCTGTATATGATCAACAGCAGTCAGACTCCTACTTGGCTGAGATGAAGGAAACTCAGGCCAAAGGGAAGGACTTATCCTTGAACGAGGGATCGGACGGAATTTTCCGAGTGAAAAACAGAATATACGTACCGGCTAGAGGAGAATTGAGAAGAATGGTACTTGATGAGGCTCACAAGAGTCTGCTTAGTATCCACCCGGGTACCACGAAGATGTACCATAATCTAAGAACATAATTCTGGTGGCCCGAATTAAAGAGGAATGTGGCAGAATACGTGGCCTGGTGTATTACCTGTCAGAAATCGAAAGTAGAGCACCAGAAGCCGTATGGAGCATTGCAACCCCTGGAGATTCCCGTGTGGAAATAGGACTCAATTGCCATGGACTTTGTCATGGGATTGCCAAAAACCGTGCGGACCATGATGCGATTTGGGTTATTGTTGACCGACTGACGAAGAGTACACACTTCCTACCTGTGAATATGAAGTACCCGTTGCATAAGTTAGCTCGGATTTACATTCACGAAGTTGTCCGACTGCATGGTATACCAACTTCTATCGTATCAGACAGGGATCCTAGATTCACGTCCCGATTTTGGACCAGTATGCACCAAGAATTGGGTACGAAGCTTTGGCTATGTTCTGCCTACCACCCCCAATCGGATGGGCAATCCGAGCGAACGATTCAAAGCCTGGAGGACTTGCTAAGGGCGTGTGTGTTGGGGCACGGTGGAGATTGGGAGCGGTACCTTCCCCTGATCGAGTTTACATACAATAATAGCCACCACAACAGTATCGGTATGGCACCCTACGAAGCACTATATGGTCGAAGATGCCGAACCCTACTCTGCTGGTCGGAAACGGGTGAAAATTTACTGCTAGGACTGGAAATTGTGAGGCAAACATCAGAACAGATCCGAATGATAAGAGAAAAGATGAAGGCGTCTCAGGATAGGCAGAAGAGCTACCATGACAAACGAACCAACCCATTAGAGTTTTCAGTCGGAGACAGAGTGTTTTTGAAGACTTCACCGAGTAAAGGAGTCGGGCGAGCCTTGAAGAGTGGAAAGTTGAGCCCCCGATACATTGGGCCTTATGAGGTGTTGGAACGAGTCGGCTCCATGACGTACCAGATAGCACTACCGACTCACTTATCCCGATTGCATAACGTGTTTCATGTGTCACAACAAAGAAAATATCTACATGATCCCACCCATTCGATGCCAGATGATGAAGTGGAGATTAAGGAGGACCTGACCACTGTAACTATACCGGTTAGAATCATGGACCGATCGGTAAAGCGTTTACGGAATAGGGATGTACCACTGGTTGAAGTGGAGTGGCAGCAAGGCGGGACTACCTCTTGTACCTGGGAACGTGAAGACGTCATGAGGCAGCAGTACCCCGAGTTGTTTACCAAGGTGAGTCACCGAGTGAATTTCGGGGACGAAATTCTTTTGAGAGGGGGAGAACTGTAACATCCCAGTTTTGAAGTTAAATACCGAATGAAAATAACCATTAAGATTTTGATTTCAAAGCAGGAAAAATTGACTGTTAACTTAATCTAAGAAGTAGTGACAAATTAATCAAGCTTAGTTGGTAAGAGGTGGTTGCTTCCGATTGGGAGTCACTTGAGTGGGACTGCAATTCATGTTTTCCCATCCCACTCTCCTTCCCTTCCTCGTGCACGCATATGCTTATATATGTGCCTTGATCACTGGAGTTATGCATCTTCGTTAGACTTCTTCTCTTCTCTTCTTTTCTTTCCTCGTACACTCTCCCTTCCCTTTTGTTCTTCGTCTTCCTCCGCCTATTTACTGTTCTGTTCCTGAGAACACGCGACGATGATACTGCAAAAGACTTGGAGTTCGTTCAGCCAAAAGACGAACAGCCCCTGTTTCACGGTGCGACTTCGACCAAGGAAGCCAGAATGAGTGTGAGCGTGGGCGAGGCAATCAGACCAGCGTCGGGAAACAGAGGAACCCCTTGAACTTCCTTCAGTAGGTAGGGGGCGCTTTGCATTTTAAATGCATAGCTTGTGAATGGGTTCCGAGTGGTTTATTATGCATACATAAGTGCTTAAGGGTATTTGTGATGAAATGTATATTTGATAGATAGCTTTGTATACCGAGGCATGCTATGACTGAATCCGATGGTAGTTAGCCTATAATTGATATATGTGTTTATGAGATACACTGTTGGGATGTGGATGCATGCGTGTGTTATGAGACCGTGTATGAATGCAGTGCATACTCTTCAAACTGCCATACTGAGTCTAGTTAAATATTTACATGTGCATGCGTGAAGTGGAGATGTATTGTGTGACTTCTGAGTGCTCTGTTCATGGAATGATGAGTAGATCCTGATTGCTATCCTATGTTGCCTTGCATGTGAGTGTTGAAAATGAGTCTGTGTTGTTATGAGATGATGACTGAATTGCATGTAGAGTGTGGTTATGATAAATGAAAGGAGAGGTAATATTGTATTGGCAGACACACACAAAAGAATGTAATTAAAAGACCTTGAGTTGGACTTGAGGCAGTGCCGAGTGCACTAGCGTTGGACGCTTAAAGTCTTGAGTTGGACTCAAGCAAGCCACCGGGTTAGACTCGGGGCTGCCCGTAACACTGCCGTGGTCGCTTGGAGCGACTGTGTTACATGTGAGGGCAAATGGTTTGGTACTAGTAAAACGGCTGAACCAGCTTGGAGTTGGAGGAAAAAGGCTTGGAGCCTATGTTGCAACATAAAATTAATCAAGTGGGGGTTGGATCCGACTGTAGTAGACTGGTGTGTACTGAATGCATATGTATATATATGTATAATCTTGTGCTATGATGAATTTATTGTGTTGCATGTGTATAGTGTAAGTCGGAAATGATATAATCTGTATAATGGAATATTGCATGAATGAATTCCGATTGCATGGCACTGTTACGAGTAGATAAACTAGAGGATAGTTAACGTTATGATTGCTTGAAATGTGATGTGGTGTGATGGAGAGCGTACGGGTTCCCAAGTCACTAACTGTCATTTTAAATGTAAAAGCTCACCCCTGCTGTGGCAATATTTACAGTGAACATTCCTCGGAACTACGAGTAAAGTGGAGCTACTTACCAAGCGGATCAGCTGTGGACCAAGGAACTATATATATATATATGTAAATACTGTGTATAATGTTTTGATTATGCCTTGGCTGGCTCGTGTCTGATGTTAATCTTTTAGAATAGAACAGAATCCCTTGGGGCTGGGAAACATGGCAATGTGTTTGTAAATATTGATATACACTCTCATATGTATATGGTTATGTTTATGCCGTGCTGTATGTTATACCATCCTGTGCATGATGTTTGATTGGTATATGTGTTTATGTTCATTCGAGCGTGTAGGAATGGAAAGACTTAGTATGAAGGGAGTCAAGATATGATCTAGAAGAGTGAATTCGTGGTCCTGTTGCCGAGTGAGGAAAGCTTTAGGTGTCCCGAGGGGATGAGGGCATACCACTCCGAATGAGGATTGACACAGTATACTCCCAATTGATAAGCTGTTACGATTCAGAGTAGAATAGCCTAATCATGCTTTCGAATAAGGACTAGCCGAGAGAGTGTTTTCCGACTAGAGGGCAATCCATCCGATTTCGAGTGTACACCGTATAGTGAAATGGTAGAAAGCTATGGAGCCCTTGAAAGGAGGTTAAGTTAGCGTGAGCACTGGGGTAGGAAGGACTATACTTGCCGAGCGAGAGATGAGTGAAATACCGAGGGGTAGATAATTGAGAAGTTGTCCGAGTAAAGATACCCCTGGTTTCCGAGTGGGACAGCCTTCGTTTCCCGAGTGAACTGTTGTGTGGCATGATGGACAAAATAGAGAACTAAGTTATGGGGGTGCGAGTTTGGGGTCGAGTGGAGGGAGTTCCCTTTACCGAGTGGATTTAGGACTGAAACCCGAGTAGACTTAGGAAGGAATTCCGAGTGAAATAGGCCTTTACCGAGTGAACGATTGTCTTGACACCGAGCGAGTGTACGTTATTTCCTTTGGGCTCGCTCGAGCGTTGCTGGGCTCCGCTGGAGGGCTTTTGTTTGGCTTTTGTCTTCCCTTGCTTCCCGTTCCCTCCTCCTTCTTGTTGTATCGGGTTATTTGACTTGGGGAGGATTATAGAGACTTTGCTAACTCGAAAATTTAGAAAAATTTCCCTGTTGGTTTTATTTATTTAATTAGAATTTAGGGTGTTACACGTACAAAATCATCCAACAATTAAACTGCTCGATTTTGTCATATTTTCATCCGTATTGTTAGCCTTAATATTTGGCTAAAAATTCATCGTTGGAGAAAAATTGCTCCTTCCCTTAGAGAAATCTGATGAAACTTTAGGGACAACCTTATAACGCCTTTTAAAGTATGGCCGTAAAAAATGATGCAAGAAATCAGTTGCTCGATATTGTCGTATTTTCGTGGGCATTAGCCTTCAAATTTGGCTAAAAATTCATCCTTATAGAAAATATGCTCATTCCCCTAGAGAAATCTGATGGAACTTCTAGGACAACCTTATAATGCATTTCTAAGCATAGCCATAAAAAATCATTCAAAACGTGGGCATTAACCTTCAAATTTTGCTAAAAATTCATCGTTCTAGATAATTTGCTCCTTCAATTAGAGAAATCTGATGAAACTTCTGGGACAACCTTACAATACCTTTTTAAGCATGGTCTCAAAACATCATGCAAAATGTCAACTGCATGATTTTCTCATATTTTGTTAGGCATTAACTTTCAAATTTGGCTAAAAATTCATTGTTGGAGAAAATCTGCTCCTTCTATTGGAGAAATATGATGAAACTTCAGGGACAACCTTACAATGCTTTTCTAAGCATGGCCGTAAAAAATCATGCAAAAATTCAATTACTCAATTTTGTCATATTTTGGTAGACATTAGCCTTCAAATTTGGCTAAAAACTCACCGTTGGATAAAATATGCTCATTCCATTAGAGAAATCTAGCGAAACTTCAGGGACAACCTTACAATGTTTTTCTAAGCATAGCAATAAAAAATATGCAAAACTTTAACTCCATGATTTTTTCCAAATTTTTATGGGTATTAGCCTTCAAATTTGGTTAAAAATTCATCATTGGAGAAAATCCGCTCCTTTCTTTGGATAAATCTGATGAAACTTCTGAGAAAATCTTACAATGCCTTTTTAAGCATGGCTACAAAAAATCATGCATAACATCAACTGAATGGTTTTCTCATATTTTCATGGGTATTAACTTCAAATTTGGTTAAAAATTCATAATTGGAGAAAATCTGTTCCTTCTCTTGGAGAAATTTGATAAAACTTCTTGGACAACCTTACAATGCTTGTCTAAGCATGGCCGCAAAAAATCTTGTAAAAATTCAAATGCTTGATTTTGTCGTATTTTGGTAGGCATTAGCCTTCAAATTTGGCTAAAAAGTCATCATTGGATAAAATATGCTCCTTCCATTCGAAAAATCTAATGAAACTTCAGGGACAACCCTACAATGCCTTTCTAAGCATGGCTGCAAAAAATAATGCAAAACTTTAACTACATGATTTTTTCAGATTTTTCTAGGTATTAGCCTTCAAATTTAGCTAAAAATTCATCATTAGAGAAAATTTGTTCCTTCCCTTTGAAAAATCTAATGAAACTTCTCGGAAATCCATACAATGCCTTTCTAAACATGGCCGTAAAAAAGCATGCAAAAATTCAACCGCTTGATTTTCTCCTATTTTCATGGGTATTAGCCTTTAAATTTTGCTGCAAATTCATTGTTGGAGAAAATTTGTTTTTCACTTGGAATGATATTTCTAGGACAACCTTTCAAAGCACTTTATTTGCTCGATCTGTCATATTGCTCGATCGGTGATGTAAATCTATACTTTCCTTTTGAGAAATCTGATGAAATTTTAGGGAAAACCTTACAATGTCTTTCTAAGCATGGCCGCAAAAAATCATGTTAAAATTCAACAGCTCAATCCTGTCATGTATTTGTTGGCATTAGCCTTTAAATTCTGCTAAAAATGCATCGTTGGAGAAAATGTGCTACTTCTTTTTAGGAAATCAGATGAAACTTCAGGGACAACCTTACAATGGCTTTCTAAGCATGACTACAAAAAATCATGCAAAAGTTCATTTGCTTGATTTTGTCTTATTTTGTCAGGCACTAGTCTTCAAATTTGGCTAAAAATTCATCGGTGAAGAAAATATGCATTTTCCCTTTGAGAAATCTGATGAAATTTCACGAAAAACCATTCAATGCCTTTCTAAGCATGTGTTGAGGCTTTTGTAAAGGCCTTCTAATGGCAAGCGCACCAATCGTTTGTAGTTTTCAAATTTAGATATCGTTCCCACAAGGATTGAATATTCAGTAATGGCAGTAATTCTTTATTTACTATGGTAAAAGTTCCTAAACTTAAAAAGAGTAATTTATACACAATTTATACAATATTCATAGAATTTAATGGTTGATTTGTTGATGTGGTAAAAAAATGGTAAATATAAAATCTATCTAAAAAGTTGAGATGCAATTCAGAATAGCTCGGATACTTAAGGTAAAAACACAGATTGACAAATTATGTTTGAATTTGGATCCCCTTTCTAGAACATAATGAAAACACTCAAGACATGCATATTTAATCATCAAGTTCATGTCATTGCAGCTTAAAATCATTATAACCAATTCCTCGTAATATAAATTCTAAATAATTACCGTAAAGTCTGATCCCTCAGGTACTTTCTCAGTAAAAAGTTGCTTTAAGTCTTGGCCTTAACACAACAATAATTACCAAATCTATCCTTAGTAATTGGTATATTAAAGGTATTTTAACTTTTACTTTCATTAAAATAGGTTTCAATACGGCATGAATAATCATTCTCCCGTTTGACATTCACACTAATAAAACAAGTTTCAATAGCATTAAAATCATTCTCCCTTTGACGTTTATACTAATAAAAGATTGAAATACTAACATGGCACTTGAATCATAAACATGCAGAGGTCGAATTCACAACATCATACTCAATAGATTAGTTCACTAATTCTAACATAAACAAATTAGTTACACATGGTAAAAGTAAAAATAACACTTACAGAGGTTGACATTACGAAGGCGTGGAAACACTTCACGATAAAAATGATCACAATAGTACACAACACTCTTAAGTATCTAGAAACTACCTTAGACTACAAACTCACAAAAGAACACTTAAACTTGAGTGAAAAGAGAGAAAAGAAGCTACTAGATGTAGAATGGGATGAGAAAGGATGCTTAGAAGTGATGGAAGAAGGTATATTTATAGGGCTGAGGAAGGGTCCTGACACGTAGCGTCAGGTTCCTGACTCAGCCTCCATTAAATGCATGATTAGGTAGCCATAATTAAAAATAATTTAATCAAATAATGCTCAGACATGTCCCCTCTTTCAGCTTGGTAGTTAGCTGAAGTGGAGTGGCTAAAATATGGTAAATGGCTGAGTGGTTGGCCATCTATCAGTGGAGTCCATATAGCTTCTGACGCTACGCCCGGGTGTGACACGTAGCGCCAACATCAGAAATTCCCACGCTATGCGTGGTGTTGATGCTACGCGTCAGCTCTTCAGATCTTAATTTTCTCTTGAATTTCTTTAATTTTTCACTACAAAACTAGAGAAAATTGATCAGGCAAATAATTTCCAATAACTTCTATTTATTATAATTAAAACTTAAATTTCTAACAAATTAAACCAATTTTTATTATTTTTGACACAACTTTTATTAAAATTATTATAAATTTGAGGACTAATAACATGGCCGTAAAAAATCATGTAAAAATTCAACTAGCCGATTTTGTCATATATTCGTGGGCATTAGCCTTCAAATTCTACTAAAAAATCATCGTTGGAGAAAATCTGCTCCTTCCATTGAAGAAATTTGATGAAACTTCAGGGACAATCTTATAATGCCTTTCTAAGCATGGCTGCCAAAAATCATGTAAAAATTCATTTGCTTGATTTTGTCATATTTTAGTGGGCATTAGTCTCAAAATTTGGTAAAACATTCATCGGTGAAGAAAATCTTCACTTTCCCATTGAGAAATCTGATGAAATTTAAGGAAAAACCTAATATTGTGTTTCTAAGCATGGCCATAACAAAATCATATAAAAATTCAACTGCTCGATTTTCTCATGTATTTGTGGGTTATACCTTCAAATTTGCTTAAAACTTCATCATTGGAGAAAATCTGCTCATTCCCTTGGAGAAATCTAATGAAACTTCTAGGAAAACCTTACAATGCCTTTCTAAGCATTGCCATAAAAAAGCATGAAAAAATTCAACCACTCGATTTTCTCATATTTTCATGGGTTTTAGCCTTTAAATTTAATCAAAAATTCATTGTTGGAGAAAATCTGCCCTTCGCATAGAGAAATATGATGAAATTTCTGGGACAACCTTACAAAGCCTTTCTAAGCAAAGGCGTAAAAAATCATGCAATACTTTATTTGCTTTATTTTGTCATTTTTCATAGGCATTAACCTTCAAATTTAGCTAAAAATTTATCAGTGAAGAAAATCTGCACTTTCCTTTGAGAAATCTAATGAATTTTAGGGGAAACCTTACAATGCCTTCTAAGCATGGCTGTAAAAAATCATGCAAAAATTCATTTGCTTGATTTTGTCATATTTTGTTGAGCATTACTGTTCAAATTTGGCTAAAAATTCATCGGTGAAGAAAATCTACACTTTCCCTTTGAGAAATGTAATTAAAGTTAAAGGAAAACCTTACAATGCCATTCTAAGCATGACCTTAAAAAATCATGTAAAACTACAACTGCTCGATTTTGTCATATATTCGTGGGCATTAGCCTTCAAATTTGGCTAAAAATTCATCGTTGGAGAAAATCCGCTCCTTCCCTTGGAGTAATCTGATGAAACTTCTGTGAAAACATTACAATGCCTTTCCAAGCATGGCCATAAAAACACATACAAAAATTCAACCGCTTCATTTTCTCATATTTTCATTGGTATTAGCCTTTAAATTCAACTAAAAATTCATTGTTGGAGAAAATCTGCCCTTTGCTTGGAGAAAAATGATGACATTTTTAGGACAACCTTACTAAGCCTTTCTAAGCTTAGCCATAAAAAATCATGCAACACTTTATTTGCTCGATTTTATCATATTTTTGCAAGCATTAAGCTTCAAATTTGGCTAAAAATTCATCGGTGATGAAAATGTACACTTTCCCTTTGAGAAATCTAATGAATATTCAAGGAAAACCTTACAATGCCTTTCTAAGAATGGCTGTAAAAAATCATGTTAAAATTTAACTGGTAGATTTCTTCATATATTCGTGGGCATTATCCTTCAAATCTTGCTAGAAAATCATCGTTGGAGAAAATCATCTCCTTCCCTTGAAGAAATCTAATGAAACTTTAGGGACAACCTGACAATGCCTTTCTAAGCATGGCTGCAAAAAATCATGCAAAAATTCATTTGCTTGATTTTGTCGTATTTTATCGGGTATTAGTGTTCAAATTTGGCTCAAAATTCATCGAGGAAGAAAATCTGCACTTTCCCTTTGAGAAATCTGATGCATTTTAGGGAAAACCTTATAATGCCTTTCTAGATATGTTCATAAAAAATCATAAAAAAAATTCAACTGGCCGATTTTGTCATATATTCATGTGCATTAGCCTTCAAATTCTGCTAAAAAATCATTGTTGTAGAAAATCTACTCCTTCCCTTGAAGAAATCTGATGAAACTTCAGGGACAACTTTAAAATGCCTTTCTAAGTATGGCTAGAAAAAAATACAACAAAAATTTATTTGCTTGATTTTGTCATATTTTGGTGGGAATTAGTCTTTAAATTTGGCTAAAAATTCACCGGTGAGGAAAATCTGCACTTTCCCTTTGAGAAATCTAATGAAAGTTAAGGGAAAACCTTACAATGCCTTTCTAAGCATGGCTGTAAAAAGTCATGTAAAAATTCAACTGCTCGATTTTTTCATATATTCGTAGGCAATAGTGTTCAAATTTGTCTAAAATTTCATCGTTGGAGAAAATCTACTTCTTCCCTTAGAGAAATCTGATGAAACTTTTGGGAAAAACTTATAACGCCTTTCTAATGATGGCTATAAAAAAGCATGCAAAAATTACACCGCTCGATTTTCTCATATTTTCATTGGTATTAGCCTTTAAATTTCACTAAAAATTCATTGTTGGAGAACATCTGCCCTTCGTTTGGAGAAATATGATGAATTTTCTGGGACAACCTTACAAAGCCATTCTAAGCATGGCCGTAAAAAATCACGCAACACTTTATTTGCTCGATTTTGTCAAAATTTTAAGGGCATTAACCTTCAAATTTGGCTAAAAAGTCATCATTGGATAAAATATGCTCCTTCCATTGGAGAAATCTGACAAAACTTCAGGGACAACTTTACAATGCCTTTCTAAGCATGGCCGTAAAAAATCATGCAAAACTTCCACTGCATGATTTTTTTAGATTTTTATGGGTATTAGCCTTCAAATTTAGCTAAAAATTCATCGTTAGAGAAAATCTGCTGCTTCCATTGGAGAAATCTAATGAAACTTCTTGGAAAACCATACAACGCCTTTCTAAGCATGACTGTAAAAAAGCATGCAAAAATTACACCGCTCGATTTTCTTATATTGTCATGGGTATTAGCTTTTAAATTTTGCTAAAAATTCATTATTTGAGAAAATCTGCCATTCACTTGGAGAAATATCATCATATTTCTAGGACAACCTTACAAAGCCTTTCTAAGCATGGTTGTAAAAAATCATGCAACACTTTATTTGCTAGAGTTTGTCATATTTTTATGGGCATTAGCCTTCAAATTTAGCTAAAAATTCATCAGTGAAAAAAATCTGCCCTGATCCTTTGAAAATTTTGATGAAATTTTAGGGAAAACCTTACAATGCTTTTTTAAGCGAAGCCACAAAAATAAGTAAAAATGCAACCACTTTATTTTGGGATATATTCATTGGCATTAGCCTTCAAATTTTGCTAAAAATTCATCGTTAGAGAAAATCTGCTCCCACCCTTGGAGAAACCTAATGAAACTTCAGGGTCAACCTTACAATGCCTTGCTAAGCATCGCAGCAAAAAACCATGCAAAAATTTAATTGCTTGATTTTTTTGTATTTTGGTGGGCATTAGTCTTGAAATTTGGCTAAAAATTCAATGATGAAGCAAATCTAAACTTTTCCTTTGAGAAATCTGATGAAATTTAAGGAAAAACCTTACAATGCCCTTCTAAGAATGGTTGCAAAAAATCATGTAAAAATTCAACTACTCAATTTTGTCATATATTCGTAAGCAGTAGCCTTCAAATTTTGTTAAAAATTCATCGTTGGAGAAAATTTGCTCCTTCCCTTAGAGAAATCTGATGAAACTTCAGGGACAAACTTAAAATGCCTTTCTAAAGATAGCCACTAAAGATCATGCAAAACTTTAACTGCACGATTTTCTCTTATTTTCGTGAGTATTAGCCTTCAAATTTGGCTAAAAATTCATCGTTTGAGAAAAATTGTTCCTTCTGTTGGAGAAATTTTATAAAACTTCTCAGACAACCTTACTATGCCTTTCTAAGCATGGTCTCAAAAATCATGCAAAAATTCAATTGCTTGATTTTATCGTATTTTGGTACGCATTAGCCTTCAAATTTGGCTAAAAAGTCATCTTTGGATAAAATATGTTCCTTCCATTGGAGAAATAAGATGAAACTTCAGGGACAACCTTACAAAGCCTTTTTAAGCATAGCCGCAAAAAATATGCAAAACTTCTACTGGATGACTTTTTCATATTTTTGTGGGTATTAGCCTTTAAATTTGGCTAAAAATTAATCGTTGGAGAAAACCTTACAATGCCTTTCAAAGCATGGCCGTAAAAAAGCATATAAAAATTTAACCACTCGATTTTGTCATATATTTGTTGCCATTAGCCTTCAAATTTTGCTAAAAATTCATCGTTGGAGAAAATTTATTCCTTTCCTTGGAGAAATCTGATGAAACTTCAAGGACAACCTTACAATGCCTTTCTAAGCATGGCTGCAAAAAACATGCAACAATTCATGTGCTTGATTTTGTCATATTTTCATAGGCATTAGTCTTCAAATTTGGCTAAAAATTCATCGGTAAAGAAAATCTATACTTTCCCTTTGAGAAATCTGATGAAATTTTAGGAAAAACCTTACAATACTTTTCTAAGCATGGCCATAAAAAACCATGCAAAAATTCAACTCCTCGGTTTTCTCATATTTTCATGGGCATAGCCTTTAAATTTGGCTAAAAATTCATCGGGTCAGAAGATTTACCCTTCCCTTTAGAGAAATTTGATGAAACTTCAGGGAACCCTTACAATGTCTTTCTAAGCTTGGCCATAAAAAATCATTCAAAAAATCAACCGCTCAGTTTTGTCATATTTTTTGAGTATTTGCCTTTAAATCTAGTTAAAAATTCATCGTTGAAGAACATCTGCCCTACCCATGGTTGCAAAAAATATTCAAAAATTTAACCACTCAGTTTTGTTATATTTTTATGCGTATCAGTCTTCAAATTTGGCTAAAAATTCATTGTTGGAGAAAATCTGCCCTTTCCTTGGAGAAATCTTATCAAATATCAGGGACAACCTTACGAAGCTTTTCCAAGCATGGCCATAAAAAATCATACAAAAATTTAACCGCTCGGTTTTGTGTTATTTTCATGGGCTAATGCCTTCAAATTTGTCTAAAAATTCATCGTTTTAGAAAATCTAACGCTTCCCTTAGAGAATTTTGATTAAACCTGAGGGATAACCTGCCAACGACTTTCTAAGCATGGCCACAAAAATTCATGCAAAGATTCAACCACTTAGTTTGGTCATATTTTCATGGGCTAATGCCTTCAAATTTGGCTAATAATTCATGGTTCGTGAAAATCTGCCCCTTCCCTTAGAGAAATTTGATGAAACTTCAGGGACAACCTTACTATGCCTTTCTAAGCATGGCTAATCATGTAGAAATTCAACGGTTCAGTTTTACAATATTTTCATGGCCTAATGCCTTCAAATTTGGCTAAAACTTTATTATTGGAGAAATGTATCCCTTCCCATGGAGAAATCTAATGAAACTTCAGGGACAACCTTACAATACCTTTAGAAGCATGGCCACAAAAAATTATGCAAAAAGTTCAATCGTTTAGTTTTTTCATATTTTCATTGGCAATGCCTTTCAAATATGGCTAAAAATTCACCCTTGGAAAAAATTTGTCCTTTCCCTTTAAGAAATTTGTTGAAACTTCATGGACAACCTTACAATGCCTTTCAAAGCATAACCGTAAAAAATCATGTAAAACTTCAACTCCTCAATTTTCTCATATTTTTGTGGGTATTAAAGCCTATAAATTTGGCTAAAAATTCATCGTTGGAAAAAATCCACTTATTCCCTTGGAGAAATATGATGAAACTTTAGGGACAACCTTACAATGTATTTCTAAGCATGGCCATCAAAAATCATGCAAAAATTAAACTGCTCGGTTTTGTCATATTTTCATGGGCTAAAAAACATTAATGGAGAAAATATGCTCCTTCCCTTGGAGGAATCTGATGAAACTTCAGGGACAACCTATCGCAACCTGGATCGCGACGGCGCGGCGAGAAAGAGAGAAGGTGTAGAATGAAACAGGGAGTCGCCACCAACGTTTTTATCCATAAAAAAATCATTGGAAGAAACTAAGTTCAGTAAAGCACTGATTAAAAATTGAGATTCAAGTTCGGGATTCGGTTACGAGTAGGGAAGGTATTAGCACCCTACATCGCCTGTCAAAAACAGTACCAAGATTGAAAATGCGCAACATAAATAGCCTTACAAAAGATGGTTTATTTCTTCCCTTTTATTGTTGTATTTTTTATTTAAAAAACGACAGAATGGAGTAAGAGAATTGTACAAACTGAGAATGTCGAAGCAAGGTCAATGGGATGTTTCATCCGAATTAAACTCGACTTCGATATGAGACAGAGAGGGGAAGAGAATGCTAATAAGGCGTCACGCCTAAATTGGACATTCTCGAATAAAAAACAGGGATAGGAAAGAGATAAGCGGGACGTCTCGTCCTAAGTATCCCTTCCCTATGAATTATGGCGAGGCTTGAGCAAAAAACTAGGGGGAAATCAACAAGACGTCACGTCTAAATTGATTTTCACAGAAGTGACCAAAAAAAAAAATTTATGAAAGAAACATGAAAGTGAGGAAATAAATCAATAAAAAGAAATAAGAAAGATGGGCCCGACAGGAGTTGAGGTCCTGCTCCTACGTATTCTTGAATTATCAAGAAATCAGGGTTACGTAGTTCTGAGTGTTGTTCTTTTAGGAAAAGACTTGGGAAATGATGGTGGATGTCATTGAGACGGGGAACTCATACAAGGCGAAGTTCTTCGCACGTGTATGAATCCTAAAGAGGTTGTGTAGACGGGAGTGCTCCCGTACGACACTGTTTTAAAAAAGATTTGTTTCTTTTTTTTTGATTTTTATTTAGATTTGAAAGAAAACATAGGAAGCATTTATTTCCCTTTATTATATTTTACTATGAAGCGAAAGGGGAAGGTAGCAGAAGCTACGAAAGAGAAAGGGAAACAGTAAGTTCAGAAAACAGAGGGAAAAATGAGTGAAAATCGAGTGGGAGAAGGGAAAACCGAGTGAAAAAGAGGGAAAAACTGATTGGAAATGGAAAAAACCGAGTGGAAATGGAAGAAACCGAGTGGAAATGGAAGAAACCGAGTGGAAAAATGAAATATCGAGTGATAAAAGCAGAAAAACGAGTAAAAATGGTAAAACCGAGTGGAAATAGGAAAATACAGAGTGAGAAGTGATTACCGAGTGAGACTGAGTGAGAAGAGAGACGGTGTTAGAGTTGAGACGAGTGAGGAGGTCGGATTTGGTGGATTTGAGGGGGATGTTGGACGGTGTGTGAGAGGAGGTCAGTTTAGGTGAGGAGAAGGATGAGTGGGGGCTGTTGGAGGGTGCTGGAGGGTATTTGGTGGTTGGGAGGAAGTGCTGGACGGTGTGTGAGAGGAGGTCGGTTTGGTGGGCTTGAAGGGGAGGCTGGACGGTTGAAAAGGGTGAAAGGATGAGGAGTTAATGGAGGTGGTGCTGGACCATGCCTTAGAAGAGGGTGAGGGTGTTGAGTGCTGTGAGGGACTGCGCAGTGTGGGAAAGAGAGAGTGGAGGATTTTACAGAGTTTTCCCTTAATCCATTTCCTTCAACGCTTCAACCCCTTGCCTATTTATAGGCTGGTTTGAGTGGAAGGCCAGCTTAGGCTTCCACTTCCGAGTAGAATGCCAGCTCAGGCTTCCACTCAGAGTGAAGTGGGGGACAACGGCTGGGTGGGAATTTTTAATTCCCCCCACTTCCACCCCTGTTCGCCACCTGTCTGCCACCCCCAGGATTCCTGGATCCACTTGGGTGGTGGAATCCAAGTCAGCACGGGCTAACAGGGGGACCTGGTGGGAATCCGAGTGAGAATGGCAGAATTCTGAGTGAGAATGATGGAAATCCGAGTAAAAAAGGTTCATTTTGTGCAAAATACCGAGTGAAATCATGTTGGTGTTGTGTGTAATTGGATTGAGTGGGCAATCAAAGGAACATTCAGTCAGAACCGAGTCTAAACTGACTGAAAATTGGCTCGGATTTCACCTCTTCTCCACAATCCGAGTGACCAATGACTAGGAACCAACTGAAATGTGGAAGTGTGACTCGGAATTGGCTAAAGGATGCCTCGATAGACGAGTGAAAGACGACTCGGGAACGGGTAAAAAGTGGCTCGAAGATGAGGGCTCGGAATTGGTTGGCCAAAAGGGCTCAGGAAAGGTTTGAAGAGGGCTGACTGACTGAAGTCTCACTTGGAAATGATCGAAGGATTACTCGGAATTGAGTGAAAAATGGGTCACTCGGAGATGGATGAAAGATGACTGGGGAACGGGCGAAGAGTGTTACTCGGAATTGGTAAAAAAGTGAGTCGGAACTAACCAAGAATTGACTCGGAAATATGAAGTATGGCTTGGAAATTGGTGGAAATGGGGGCTCGGAATTGATTGGCCAAAATGGCTCGGGAAAGGTTTAAGTATGGCTCGGAAGTGGTACAAATGGTGGCTCGGAAGTGATTTAAGGAGGGCTGACACGGAATTGGTTTGAAGAGGGCTGACTGAGTGAAGTGTCACTCGGTTCCGACTGACTGAAGAGGGACTCTTGGTTCTGATTGAAGAGGAAACACTCAGAATTCCTTCAGTCGGATGCATTTTGCTCGGATCTCATCTCTGCGTGAAGCATCCACTCGGAATTTCTTCAAAAGTGATATAGAACTTCACTGCTTGAAGGATCAACTCGGAACTGACCTTGTGAGCTCTTAATCCGAATGGAACTTGGTCATTTTCACTCAGAATTTGCCTATTTTCCACTTAGAAATTGGAAGTTTGGCCATTTGCACTCGGACATGGCCTTCTTTCCACTCAGGAATTGAAATCTCACTCGGAACTAACTCATTCTGAGTAATTCTACTCGGATTTGATCCTCCTGAGTCATTTCACTCAGATTTCTCTTCAACATGGGCATAATCCACTCGGACTGGCTTGGCAGGGACGCTATCCACTCGGATTCAACTTCAACAGGGGAGCATTTCACTCGGAAATGACTCATTCTGAGTGATTCCACTCGGATTTCATCATTTTTGAGTCATTCCACTCGGAAATGCTTCATTTTGACTCGGATTTGATCATTTTTGAGTTTTTCCACTCGGATTTATCTCCACCAGGGCTGTATTTCACTCGGAAATGCTTTAATCTGAGTCACCCTACTCAGATGTGATCATTTTTGAGTCATTCCAATCGGATTTGCCTCCAACAGGGCTGTATTTCTCTTGGAAAAGCTTCATTCTGAGTTATTTCGCTCGGTTCTGATTATTTTGGAGCCATTCTACTCGAATTTGACCATTCTGAATTAGAATTCAGTATAAAAAGATTCATTCCACTTGGACCGGACCAGAAGAGGTGTTCACACAACCTTACAATACTTTTCTAAGCATGGCCGCAAAAAATCATGCAAAATTTTAACTGCTTGATTTTCTCATATTTTCATAGGTAATTAGCCTTTAAATTTGGCTAAAAATTCATCATTGTAGAGAATCTTCTCCTTTCCTTGGAGAAATCTGATGAAACTTTTGGGACAGCCCTATAATGAATTTCTAAGGATGACTGTAAAAAATCATGCAAAAGTTCAACTTCTCGATTTTGTCATATGTTCGTGGGCATTAGCCTTAAAATTTGGCTAAAAAATCACTGTTGGAGAAAATCTGCTCCTTCCCTTGGCGAAATCTAACGAAATTTCAGGGATAACCTCAAAATCCTTTTCTAAGCATCACCACAAAAAAGAAAGACAAAATTCACCCGCTCAATTTTGTAATATTTTCGTGCGTATTAGCCTTTAAATTCGGCTAAAAAAACATCGTTTAAGAAAATCTGCCACTTCCCTTGTAGAAATATGATGAAACTTTAGGGACAACCTTAGAAAGCCTTTCTAAGCTTGGATGTAAAAAAGCATGCAAAAATTCAACTGCTCGGTTTTGTCATATTTTTATGGACATCGGTTTTCAAATTTGGCTAAAAATTATCGTTGGAGTAAATATGCCCATTCCCTTAGAGATATCTGATGAAACTTTAGGGATAACTATACAATGCCTTTCTAAGCATGACCATAAAAAATGATGTGAAATTTCAACTATATGGTTTTGTCATATTTTTGTGGACAGCCTTTAAATTTTGCAACAAATTCATTGTTCGGGAAACTCTGCTCCTTTATTTCGAGAAATCTGATGAAACTTTAAGGACAACCTTACAATTCCTTTCTAAGCATGGTCACAAAAAAAATTCAAAAATTTAACTGCTTGATTTTCTCATATTTTGTGGGTAATTCCTTTAAATTTAGCTAAAAATTCATTATAGGAGAAACTCTATTTTTCGCTTGGAGAAATATGATGAAATTTTAGGGACAACCTATAAAGCCTTTCTAAGCATGGCCACAAAAAATCATGCAAAACTTTATTTGCTTGATTTTGACATATTTTTATGGGCAGTACCCTTAAAATTTGGCTAAAAATTCATCGGTGAACAAAATATGCTCATTCGATATTAGATATTTAATGAAATTTTAGGGAAAACCTTATAATTCCTTTCTAAGCATGGCCATAAAAAATTATGTAAAAATTCAACTGGTTGATTTATTCATAATTTCGTGGGCATTAGCCTTCAAATTTGGCTAAAAATTCATCTTTGGAGAAAATCTACTCATTCCCTTGGAAAAATCTGGTGAAACTTACAATGTCTTTTTATGCATCGGCGCAAAAACTCATGCAAAAATTTAGTTGCTCGATTTTGTCTTATTTTCATGGGCATTATTAGCATTCAAATTTGGCTAAAAATTCATCGTTGGAGAAATATAAGCTTCTTCCCTTGGAGAAATCTAATGAAACTTCTGGGATCACCTTACAAGGCCTTTCTAAGCATGACCGTAAAAAAGAATGAAAAAATTCAACTACTCTGTTTTATCATATGTTTGAGAGCATTAGACTTCAAATTTTGCTAAAAATTCATCATTGGAGAAAATCTGCCTATTCCCTTGGAGAAATCTAATGAAACTTCAAAGACAACCTTAAAATCCTTTTCTAAGCATTGTCACAAAAATTACTGAAAAATTCAAGTGCTCAATTTTATCGTATTTTAATGCTTATTAGTCTTCAAATTTGGCTAAAAACCACCATTTCAGAATATATACCCCTTTCCATGGAGAAATATGATGAAACATTAGGAATAATTTTACAAAGCTTTTCTATGCTTGGCCGTAAATAAGCGTGTAAAATTTTAACTGCTCGGTTTTTCATATTTTCATGGGAAATAAGCTTTAATTTTTGCTAAAAATTCATTGTTGGAGAAAATCTACCCCTTTCTTTGGAGAAATCTAATAGTACTTCAGGAACAACCTTACAATCCCTTGCAAAGCTAGGCCACTAAAGATCATGTAAAAACTGATCCCCAAGAAATCCGATGAAGCTTTAGGGACAACCTCTAGGTAGGAGATAACAGGTAGCAGGTAGCAGGCTTTATGTTACAGGTAGCAAGTAGCAGATAATAGGTAACAGGTAACAGGTAACACATAACGGGTAGTACATAGCAGGTAGCAAGTAGCGAGTAGCAGGTAACAGATAACAGGTAACAGGTAGCAGGTAGCAGATAGCAGGTAGCAGGTAATAGGTAACAGGTAACGGGTAGCAGGTTATAGGTAGCAAGGAACAGGTCACAGGTAGCAAGTAGTAGGTAACAGGTAGAAGGTTGTAAGTAGCAGGTTACAGGTTATAGGTTTTAGGTACTAGTTGGTACCTTATAATTTGTAATAGATAAGTGGATAATAGATCAACTTCATAGTTAAGGTAACAAGTACCCTGATCCCTTAGAAAACCCCAACCGAATACGAAACCTCGAGTTTAAGCCCTAACCATATTAGTCAATAAACCCTAAACAACCTGACTTTCTAAAAAACCATAAAACCTAAATCCTGAACCTTATTTATAGATTTTTTAAAGAATATGATTTTATTAAAACTTATACTTTATTAACACTCTCAACCACTAAACCGCATATTAATGACTTGTCCAATTCAATCACTGGTTGAGTTTGTAAAATATTGAGTAAAACAAAATCATGAAATTATTTGTTATCACCATCTAAGTAAATTCTTTTGAGAGAACATGCACGAGTAACTCCATTTTCCCCATTAATTTCTTAATAAAAATATCATAGAATATACTAGTGACCAAAGGAGTAAATTCACTAATAATAAAAGAGAACTTTGTATCATGGTTTGTAGTTAGAATAACAAATGCAAGAAAGGTTTTTCCTATTCAACTTAACAACAACAACAAATAAATCAAATCAATAAATAAGACAAGCGTGTTTCTAAGTATTGCTGCAAAAAACCATTCCAAAATTCGAGCTCCGGTAACATTTTCCAATTGCTGGGACTTTACACTAAACAACTTTTTTTTAGAAAAATCTACCTTTTACCTTGGAGAAAACTAATGAGACTTTGGGGCAACCTTACAATGCCTTTCTAAGAATGGTCGTAAAAAAATATGCAAAAATTCAACTTCTCGATTTGGTGAAATTTTTCGTTGGCATTAGCCTTCAAATTTAACTAAAAATTCATCGTTGGAGAAAAATTATGAAACTTTAGGAACAAGAAAATTACATGTTTCTAAACATTGCTACAAAAAATGATACAAAAATTCAAACTTCGACTACCATTTTCCCTTTGTTGGGATTTTACACTAAATATCTTTGTTTTAGAAAAATATGCCAATTTCCTTAGAGAAAACTAATGAAACATTAGGGACAACCTTACAATAACTTACTAAGCACGGTTACAAAAAATCATGTAAAAATTCAACCGCTTAGTTTTGTCATATTTTTCGTGCCATTAGCCTTCAAATTAGACTACAAATTCATCCTTGGAGAAAATTATGAAACTTTTAGAATAAAAAGATGACGTATTTCAAAGCATTTTTAAAAAAAGTACAAAAATTCAAGCTCTTGGTACCATTTTTCATTTCCTAGAATTTTACACTAAATATCTTTGTTTTAGAA
Source organism: Clitoria ternatea (assembly GCA_037962975.1). Classification (NCBI taxonomy): domain Eukaryota; kingdom Viridiplantae; phylum Streptophyta; class Magnoliopsida; order Fabales; family Fabaceae; genus Clitoria; species Clitoria ternatea. The sequence goes on from CM075674.1 coordinate 62,734,226, forward strand.
AATTTTGCCCCTCCAAAACTAATTAAACTTAAGAGAAATAGCTTACAATGTCTCTCTAAGCATGGACGTAAAAAATATCTAAAAACTCAATGGCTCGGTTTTGTCATATTTTTCGTGGGTATGCCTTCAAATTTCACTAAAAGTTCATCATTGGAAAAAAAATTATGAAACTTTAGGAATAAGAAGGTAGCGTGTTTCTAAGCATTGCTGAAAAAAACGACCCAAAAATTTGAGCTCCCAGTACCATTTTCCATTTGTTAGGACTTTACACTAAATATCTTTGTTTTACAAAAATCTACTTCTTCCCTTGGAGAAATATGATGAAACTTAAGGGACAACCTTATAATACCTTTATAAACATGGCCGCAGAAAATCATGCAAAAAAATAATCGCTCGGTTATTTTATTGGGTATTAGCCTTCAAATTTAGTTAAAAATTCATCGTTGGAGAAAATTTCCCCCTTCCCTATAGGATTCATATGAAACTTTAAGGACAACCTTATAATGCCTTTCTAAACATGGCCAAAACAAATCATGCAAAAATTTAACCGCTCGGTTTAGGCATATTTTCGTGGGTATTAACCTTCAATTTTGGTTAAAAATTCATCATTAAAGAGAATCTACCCTATCCCTTTGACAAATATGATGAAACATCAGGGGCAACGCTATAATGCTTTTGTAAGCATGGCCACAAAAAATCATGCCAAAAATTAACCACTCGATTTTAACATATTTTCATGGCTATTGCCATCAAATTTGGGTAAAAATTCATCTTTGTAGAAAATCTGACCATTCCCTTTGAGAAATTTGATAAAAATTCAGGAACAACATTAAAATCCCTTTCTAAGCATGGCTGTAAAAAATCATGCAAAACTTTAACTGTCCAGTTTTATCCACTAATGGAAAATAGACCTTTTACACCTGGGTTTTCACACCGGTTGTAGTGTGACCGGTGAGAAATATAAGGCGGTGGCAGTTTTGTAATTATTAACAAACTTTAGACCGGTCTACATTTTGGACCGGTTAAAAATAGTTATGTCTGTACCGGTCTAGCATTTGGACTGGTGAGAAATAAAAACTTTGTACCGGGCTTCTATATGGACCGGTGAGAAATAAAATAGGTCATACCGGTCTTGCATATAGGACCGGTGAGAAATATTACGTTATCATTTTAGAGCCCCTTGCTAATCCGTCAGTCTCTCTTCCTCGAAAGCCCTAGACTGTTACGAAGCTCACTCCTCTCGATTCAGCGAAGCCCTCTCCCTCAAGCATCCTCACCAAGCTCATCCTCTCAAAGCCCCTTCCCTCTCGAACCAAAGCTGCGAAGCCTTCTCTCTCAAGCCTCAATCCTCACGAAGCTCATCCTCTCAAAGCCTCTTCCCCCTCGAAGGTCATTCTTTGTGCGTTAGTGTAGCCCGAGACGTTACAAAGCCCTCTGTGTGGATATTAAACTCACAGAGTTACAAACACACACTTTGCTTCTCACTCTCATTCACTGTGTGGATTTTGAGGATTTGAAACCATAAAAATCGAACAACCCCCAAGCCTGAAGTGAAACAACAACTGGGTATGCATTTTCTCTCTTTGTTGCTTCCTCTGTGCCAACATTGTGCTCTAGTTGTTCCCTCATTCTGTTCTTCTTGTTTTCTACTCTTTCTTTGTCAATGCAAGGTTTTAACTTGGATTCTGCATTGTGCTTCTTGTTTTTTCATTTTCTGGGTTTGTCATTGTGTTGATTTAGTGCTGAGGAGGAATTATGACTTTATACTTCTTGTAGTTTCTTTCATTGACTGTGGTCCTTTTTTCCCTTTGCATTTGGATTAAATAGTTTCTGATTTTTGTTATTATTTCTTTGAGAATGTTTCAGAAATGGGTGAAATTTTGCAGCTTTAGTAGTGGGTTTTCTTACTAGGTTCTTTGACTTTTGCGTTTGAATTCCATGAAGGAGTGATGATTTGTATGGGTTGTGTTCATTCGATTGGTTAAAGTTTGACTCATTTTGTTCATTTTTTGTGATCCTTCTAGCAATGTGTTTAGTTGTGTAACTGGGTATTAGTTAGATTATGCTTTTATGTGGAATGAAGTTAAGAGTTGAAATAGCAGTTTACTTTTGAGATTGCAGTTTGCAGATGCAATTGCATTGGTTTCAACAATTTAGAAACTATTTTTGTGTAATTTATCTTTCTTTCATAGGAATCTTATTTGATTTTGTTATTTAAACTTTGGACTCTTCCATTTACTAGTTCTGTGTCTTTTTAATACAATGCATCAATGCTACAACATTGTAATCCCTCAAAGGTCATCCTCAAAGCTGTTACAATTTAAATTGGACATGTGATGATAATAAAAAGAGTGGAAACTTATGGCCGGTCCCTGTGAATTGAATGTTACTTGCAATATAATTAGATTCAAAATTTCATTACAAATTAAAATTCTGAAAGCATTGTCTGAGGACTTTGTAACCAACTGTTAGGATCAGTGGGAATTTTGCCATTGTTAGGAGTCGAACACCTTTAAAGGAATTCCCGCATCTCATATTCTACTGCAGATCGATAATTCAAAATATCAGCTAGATCTGATTCCTTCTCCATTTGGTCCAAATCATGAAGAACATCATCATCAAGTGGCTGCTCATGTTGGAGAAAATCCAACTTAATCTTGTACAAGTTTATATATTTCCGATGGTAAGTTAACCGATCTCCTAGGTATTTCCATGAAGTTTTCTTTAGTTTCCTCTGAATATCTGAAAGGACTGATTCCTGTGCATAATGCCACCTATATATTTGCCAACCTTCATATTTTCTTGGTAATGTTCTCCTTCCAATTTAATATTGCTTGCTGAGTAAGAGTTACCTATACTGTTCACAGTTACTAAGTCCATTGAACTTGGAAACATTCTGGAATAAAATTCCAGTCCCTTCACCTCTATAATTTTATGTTCATGGCCCATTCTCACACTTCCATTTGAAGACCCAATAAGATTTTGCTTCATTGTCAAGCTAGTAAACTTCAAACCGAACATATCATGCCCCAGATCATTCGGGACATCGTTATATAATACATGAAAATTCTGGATGTCTACTTGAATGCTGTCAAGGATCTTTACAGTGACATCAGAAATGAATAATTGTCCAGCATGACTACCACAAACACGTATGGATAACTTTCCTAACTCTGTTGTAGCTAGCTTAGCCTTTTTACCAGTAAATTGTCTTTTTTCAATAGCATCAGCACTCCACTCTTGGTCACCTCACTGTTTTTCAAAAAGCCCTTTCAAATTCCTTCCCTCTCGAAAACACTCTCACTCCCAAAATATACTTCTCAATCTGCAAAACTTTCCTAGTTTCTTTGGTGCATTATCGTTTAATTGTTTTCTTGAGTTTATGTGAATGGGGTTTGTGCCTAGTGAAGGATGGCATTACATTGGCATTAGCAGTTGAGTGGGATTAAATCAATTTGATAGTTTGCTTGTTTTGGGATATTTCTCTATGCCGTGTTAATTTGATGGATGAAATGAAATCTTGCTTTCCCTGAATTATTCGCTATTGGACACAGTCAACATTTAATTTCAGTGGTTTTTCTTAGAAATCTCTTATAGAAATAATGATAATGCTTAGTTCATTCTCACAAGTAGTTTTAGCTTAGGTGTTGACTCTGGCTAATTTGTGAAAGTGTGAAACACTACTCTGCCAAGTTCTGCATTCTGCCTGAAATTTCTCAAGTTCATTGCCAATGGTGTAAATGGTAGTTAAAATCACAAGTTGGATTATAAGATATGATCTTCTCATATGCCTTCGATCCCGATTCTGCTGAAAACCCCATTATTTGGAAAGAAAAAAAGAACCTGCTTTCTGAAATACCCTGGACCTATTTGCAACATAAAAATAGCCTCAATCATTACCCTTTCTCACTTTTAAAGATTTCTATTGGAATCTTTTTCAATAATGACTTCTAGTACATCTCTCATCCTCTTCTTGTCTTCTTTTAGACTTTGTTTTTGTTTCTCACATTATTATTCTTCTCATCTGTCACACACACAATCCATCATTATTCATCATTACCTTTTCTAACATCTCAATTAATCACCTGTACAACTTCTATTATATCCTCATTCACTTTCAAAACTCAACTAACTCTTCTATTTTTTTGTACTGACATAAAACTCTTGAGTAAGGTTCATACGTATATATAATGGCTGGCTGATATTAATAGCAGGCATGGACTTTAATTAGGATATACTATGTTGTTAGTTCAGAAAGTTTGATTGCGAAAGAAAATGCAGCTGATAATTATGAGGAATGAATTTTACGTTGTGATGTGATTAGAAGTGAATTTTGTTTCTGATTTAATGGAAACTGGGAAGTAATTGAGGAAATGTTATTTAGAATTTGGGTTCTTTTTTACTTGTTTACTTCTTAATAACTTATATGGAAGCTCAGTCCATGCCTATATATCCAATCTGGTGAACTATTTAAGCCTCCCTTTTTATACACGTTCTATGTGATGATGAGAATTATAATTTATAACAGCCACCTTTTCAGTTGTGTTTTCTCCTAAATTGGTTTATGACAGGCTCATATTTTCATGCTAGTCAGTTTATCATTTGTAACTTCTTGTAGGTTGAAGGGCAAACTGAGGAAGTAATTTTTGACCATTTGCATGCAACTGCTTTCCAGTACACTCCACTTGGTAGAACAATTTTGGGACCTGCTCAAAATATAAAGACAATTACCAAAGATCATCTACAAAACTACATTCAGGCACACTACACAGCTCCTAGGATGGTATGTAGGAAATTATTGAGGTCCTGCTTGTATATATCATGATTATTGTCTTGTTAGTCATGGATGTGGGTGGCAGTAGCCTTAGGACATTGTTATCTTGTGACTTGTGTTCAGTATAGATTATCATTTAATACCTTAATAATAAGTGACCTTATGGTTGTGCTGTTTGGTCTGCTTGCCCAGGTGATTGCTGCATCTGGAGCTGTCAAGCATGAAGATATTGTTGAACAAGTAAAAACATTATTTACAAAGTTTAATTAGGATATACTATCTTGTTAGGTTCAACAAGGTTTGATTTTTGTCATCATAAGACTGCTGTTGAATTCTTCAATGTTGGTCTCTATTTTGAAATCCTGCTTCTTCGTCACTTAAATCCTTGTGTCACAAAGTCATCCTGCAACGAGTTCAAGGAAAAAAAATTAGAAATTCAGATATATAGGCTGGAAAAGTGAAAAACCTCTGTTGGCAATTTGCCTAATCACAGAGCGAGGTATATTACACCTATTTTTCACAGACATCTCTTCACGGAGAAAAAGTCAGAACAACGTCACGTATCTGAAATAGAAAATGAAGATAGTAAAAGAAATTAAAGAAAGATTAGATCACAGACATCCCTGCTCTTGAATTTGTTGCATGTTGTAAATAAACTTTTTGTTAAAAGGAAGCAACAAATATAAAAAGTAAAGTTATTATTATTATTCACGAGTATGATTGAGTGTAGAAATTAATTAGATTACATCACTAACAATATTTATTGTTACAGAATCTGGTTTAGTTTTTATAGGACCTCAGCTTTTGAATCGGCTCGGCCTCTGCTTCCTCAGTAAGTCAGTGCAGTACAACTATAGTCATTTCCTTGCAGCTGGTTGCTTCTTAGCTGCACCCTTTCTTGTTATCCAGGTAACTTTATCATGCTAAGACATAGACTTCAAAAAATATTCTTATTCTTTAACTTTGGTTCACACCTTGAATTCTTGTTTGATGAGCCTCCTTGCTTTAAATTTTTTGAGGCTGCAACTTTGTCTTTTGTTATTGTTCAATCTGAGTAGTTTAAATTTTTAAGACTTTATACATATATAGTTTCTAAATAGTTTTTTAAGACTTTTAGAGAACCTGAACATATTTCCACTTAGTTATTTTTTTTACATTTTCTTTTTCTTTCCCTACTTAATATAATTTTATTAGTAACGATTTTGTAACCTTGTATCAAAATTAAGTAGTCCTAGATTCCTTTGAATCCAACTTTAAACTATCATCCTAATGGATATGATATTAATATCTATGAATGATATTTGTGTCATATGTGTTTATTGTTTAAGTAGGTTGTTTCAACTCATGGATCGTAGTTGGATGAGTGCACTACGTACAACCGAGGAGTATGAGAATGGGGTTGAAGCGTTTCTTGATTACGCTACAAGAAACGTTGATGACTTCAATGGAAGATTATATTGCCCCTGTGTGAACTGTTTAAACAAGACTCGGTTGAAAGTTGAAGAAATTCGAGAGCATCTCCTCTGTGATGGAATTATGCTAAGTTATAAAAGATGGATATGGCATGGAGAGGCACTATCTACCATGTCAAGTGCACCCCAAACCGACCGAGTAGATTCAGATATGGAAGATCGACTAGAGGACATGATCAATGATATTGGAGTCGAGGCTTTCCAACAGGCACGTGTGTATGATAATATACGCAGTGACGCCAAAGTGCCTTTGTATCCAGGTTGTACTAAATTCACACGAATGTCAGCCGTGCTAAAGTTAGTCAACCTAAAGGCAAAAAATGGATGGACTGATAAAAGCTTCAGTGAATTGCTACAATTGTTAAAGGAAATGCTACCTGGAGGTAACACACTTCCGAATCGCACCTATGAGGCGAAAAAGGTTTTGTGTCCGGTGGGTCTGGAGTATAAGAGGATACATGCGTGCCCAAATGATTGCATATTATACAGGAAGCAACATGAAGACTTGGATGAATGTCCTGTTTGCTATTTATCACGATACAAATTGAAGAATGGAGGTATTAAATGGGACGACAACAGAAACAAGCCTCCGGCGAAAGTTTTATGGTATCTTTCAATAATTCCAAGGTTCAAGAGGTTATTTGCTAACCCAATTGATGAAAAGAACCTTACATGGCATGCAGATGAGAGGCAACGGGATAACAAGATTCACCATGTAGCTGATGGTTTACAATGGAAGAAAATTGATGAATTATTTCCAGAGTTTGGTGACGATCCAAGAAACCTTAGGCTTGGGCTGGCTACAGATGGGATGAACCCTTATGGCAACTTAAGTAGCAGACATAGTTCATGGCCTATTCTTTTGATTATCTATAACCTCTCCCTAAACTTATGCATGAAACGCAAGTATGTAATGTTGTTTATGATGATTTCAGGACCAAGTCAGCCTGGAAACGATATAGATGTATATCTCAGCCCCTTAATTGATGATTTGAAGATGCTTTGGGAGGAAGGTGTTGAGATTTTTGATGGGTTTCGACATGAAAAATTTAAATTGCGGGTGATGTTATTTGGTACAATTAATGATTTCCCAGCATATGGGAATCTTAGTGGGTACAGTGTTAAGGGTCATCATGCATGCCCTATATGTGAGGAAGGCACATGTTACTGTCAACTTACTCATGGGAAGAAGACTGTTTACCTTGGTCATCGAAGATTTCTCAAACCTAATCATTCATACAGGAGATTAAGAAAAGCTTTTAATGGGTCCCAAGAGAATGGTATTGCTCCAAAAGCGTTGACTGGGAAGCAAGTTTATGAAAGAGTGAAGGACATCAGTGTTATCTTTGGGAAGACCCAAAAGAAAGACAACATGAAAAAATATGGAAAAAGAGATCAATCTTCTTTGATCTTCCATATTGGTCTCATCTTGATATAAGGCACTTCATAGATATGATGCATGTGGAGAAAAACATATGTGATAGTATCATCGGAACATTACTTAACATACCAGGCAAGACAAAGGATGGGGTGAACTCTCGAATGGACATGGTTGAAATGGGTATACGAGAAGGGTTAGCTCCACAAACAATTGGCAAGCGGAAGTATTTACCACCGGCATGTTATACATTGTCTAAAGATGAAAAAAGAAGTTTTTGTGATTGTCTTCATGGTCTCAAAGTACCACTGGGTTATTCTTCAAATGTCAAAAAGCTGGTTTCAGTTAAAGACTTAAAGTTACTTGGTTTGAAGTCACATGACTGTCATGTCTTGATGCAACAGCTATTACCAGTTGCTATTTGTGGCATTTTGCCCAATAAGGTGAGAGAGGCCCTTACTAGGTTGTCTTTCTTTTTTAATGTTGTTTGTAGCAAAACCATTGACCCTGGAATATTAGATGACTTAGAACATGATGCTGTTGTCATCCTAAGCCAGTTGGAGATGTATTTTCCTCCTTCATTTTTTGATATTATGGTTCACTTGACTATTCACATAGTGAGAGAGATTAGGTTATGTGGCCCTGTTTATTTACGATGGATGTATCCAATTGAACGATACATGAAAATATTAAAAGGGTATGTGAAAAATCAACAACGCCCTGAAGCTTCTATTGTTGAAAGATATGTTGCAGAAGAGGCCATTGAGTTTTGTACTGACTATTTGTCGGAAGTGGATGCTATTGGGCTTCCAATGTCTCGTCACCAGCAGTCGCATGGAGGCAAAGGATTACGAAATCCAAGGATAAAGAGTATGAGTCGGGAGGAAATACATCAAGCACATTTGTATATACTGAATAACATTGATGAAGTGCAACCATACCTGGCTAAGCATAAAAACATCATCAAGGCAAACAACCCAAGAATGAAAGAAAAGGCTTTGTTGATTGAGCACAACAAGAGCTTCTTAAGTTGGTTTAAGGAGACTATTAAGAATGATGTCACTATTTTTGAAACATTAAAGTGGCTAGCATATGGGCTTAACTATGATGTAATTTGCTGGAATGGATATGATATTAATGGTTTCTCATTCTGTACTGAGTCCCAAGATGATAAAAGCACTATGCAAAATAGTGGGGTTATGGTAACAGCTGAGTCCATGCACTTCTCTAGCTCAAAGGATAATAATCCTGTTATGGCATCAATATCATACTTTGGACGTATTGAAGAGATATGGGAAGTGGATTACACAAAATTTAGGGTTCCTGTTTTCAAATGCAAATGGGTTGATCTTAATAGTGCTGTATATGTTGATAAGTTGGGATTTACTTTGGTGAACCTTGGTAAGTTATCTTATAAAGAGGATCCTTTCATCATGGCATCACAAGCAATACAAGTGTTTTATATCAATGATCCTTCTAACAAGCAGTGGTCAGTGGTTCTTCCTGGAAAAACCACACTTGATATCAATGACACTTTACATGTTTCAGAGACACCTATGTCAACAAGGATGCCAAATATGAATTCTGAGGATGAAGTGGATGATGTTCATGCCACAAGGAATGATCATCATGAAGGGATATGGGAGAACATTCCAGCATAATAATAAGTTAGTCATACATCATTTAATAATGCTATAATTCAACATTACCTTATATTGCTTGAAAGTATCAATATTGACTACGTTAATTTTTTTATATGTTTGTACAGGAACAATGGTTGATTCATCTGGCAACCAACCATCACAAGAAGAGTCTTCTGAAAGAGTTAGAAGACGTGTTACGCGGTTGAAAGAGCTCGCAATTGGTAGGAATGGAGACCAAAAGTTTCCAATTGAGTTTGATTCAGTAACTCTACTACCAAAAGGGGCAAATAAAGCTAAATTCAATAGCTACCTTGGGATGCTTGGACGTGAAAAGGCTAGTATCTTGTGTAACCGCTGGAGTGAGGTCGATGAGGCGACAAAAAAATTTGGGAAACGATTACGGTATTACTATTACTGTAATATCTTATAAAGTGATTATAAGGCCATTTGCTAATTTAAAGTTACTTTATTGTAACATGTAGATCACATATGATGTTCCGAACAACATGGAATTGAAACGAAAATGTCTTTCCTATGTGGGGGAACGTTGGAAGCAATTCAAGACACAGTTGAGTAGTGGATGGGTGTTTGGAAAAAACAAATACAAGTCTCCTTGTGATAAGTGGACATTCATTGATGAAGAAACATAGAAGGAGTTTGTTAAGAGTCGCCAACATGTGAACTTTATTGTAAGTGTTTCTAAACCCTAAATATGACTTGGGTTATTTTATAAACATTATACTATTTAATTGGTAACTTTGATTTAATCAACTTAACATAGGGGAAAAGAAAAAGAGCACAGGAGATTGTAGCAATGAATAAGTATCCTCATAGACTATCTCGTGGGGGTTATCCATTGCTTGAGGAGAAGATAATGGCTAAAAAGAAGAAAGAATATGAGGAAGCATCCCAAGCAGACCCATCCATAGTACTTCCTCCCCCATCTCCGCCTAAGCGTTATGAGAAATGGAAGTTAGCACGGATGAAGGAGAATGGAGAATATACATCTGCTGCAACTCGTGAGATTGTAGACAAAATTGTAAGTTAATTGATTTATTCATGCTTAGGACAAGATTATAACTTAATTGCTATTTGTATATTTTGAATGTCATACATGATTTAAAATGGTTTGTAGGATAATTTGACATCACTCAGCTCGGAAGGATCCTTCATACCATCTGGTCGAGAAGATATTCTATCTATTGCTATTGGACGTCCAGAACACAATGGTCGTGTTCGTGGGGTTAGACAACGTGTGGGTATACGTCAATACTTTGGAAAACCTTCAAGCAGAAAAGGACTTGGATCCTCTAATGTGACTCGGGATGAGATTATGCATATTAGAGAGGAGATAAGGCAAGAACTCACTCAACAAGTTGAAGAGCAAGTGACTCAACGAATCACAGAGCAGGTCACAGAGAAGCTGAGGTTAGAGTTTAGACAAACTTTGGAGTCCTTAGGCATTCCTTCTCTATTCACAAAAACCCAAGACATAGGGAATCCGCCTTCAAATAAATATGTGAGCACAAAAGGTAGTAATTATGTTCCGCAAGGTGAGGACGTACCAGAAAATAATATCATTGATGTCCCAGAGGATTGTGAGTTATACATAGAGAATCCTTATCATTTAGTAGCCTCTGGAAAGGTTTATAACTTGGGATCCACCGTACACCATAAACAATTAGATGATCATAATGTTAGAGTCGTGGTTGAACGGATTGAGGATGGAGATGCCCATGTCCCTATACCCACTGAGGAGGTATCAACAGTTGGACAGGCCCTTAACCACTTCATTATGTGGCCGAAAAATCTTATCATCTTACTTGGAGCCAAGGTATTAATGATAATTTGCTCTATATCTTTAACAAATACTTTACATTTATCTAATGAATTTATTAAATTGGTTAGGAGGGCGAAGCTGATTTTCCGCAACAACAAGAGCAAGACCTACTTGAGCGTTTAGGGACATTGGCCATGAAAATTGGCAAGACCCCTTTGAAGTTGGAGTTAGGAGTTGAGGTTATAGGAAAAGATATTCCTATCCCATTGTACATCACCGAGCATGATGTTTTGGAGGTCGCTTTAGGTGATCAAATGTTAAACGTATCTATCATACAATTTTGGATGATGTAAGTTAATTTATAATCTTAGTGTGTTGTTTTGTATTTATGTTTAAGGTTTAAATGTTAATAATCCAAGTTGTTCAATTAGGTACCTATATCACTTGTGTAAGAAGAAGGAACTCACAAATACCTATGGATTCATTGATCCTGTGCTTATTCATGATAAAGGAAACAAAAGGGAGGACATACAAAACTACATTCAAAGCTGATTATCAGAAGGAAAATTGTGTTACCTTGCACCGTATTTTATTAACTCGTAAGTAATATTACATTTTATATGACTTTATGTTACCTATGGTCTTCATTTTAAAAATCATGGATTTTATATGACTTTATGTAGGTCACATTGGCAGTTGATATTAATATGTCCAAATCAGAATTTATGTGTGTTACTATGCTCAACAAAGGGTAAACCATCCAAAGAACTCAAACAACTTCTACAAGTGTAAGTGTTAATCGTTATCTCAATGAAACATATCATCCTGTGTATATATATTATTATTAAGCTTATTAAGTTAAGTATTTTTGTATTAAATTGTTTTTTATTGTAGACCAATACAAGCATCTCAGTTGTTGCTAGGTCGACACACAAAATGTTTAAAACCCCCTAAATGGATCAATCCAAGTGTAAGTTGGATGTTCATGTTTTTTATTGGTTTGGTTGTGATATTTTTATGCTACATATTTCAATATTAATTGGTGTTATTTTTATAGTGCCCAACACAACCAGTAGGTAGCATGCAGTGTGGATATTATGTAATGAAGCACATGTTGGATATTGTCTTGGCAAACACCCTTGATTCATGGGAGAAGGTAATTTTTTTCAAAATATAGTTTTCTAAATTTGTTCAACTTGCATGTGCTTTATGTTCTTTCGGCTAATGCATTCTGGTTTTGAATTTGCAGAGATTCGATCGAGAACCATTTTCTGATGATGAAATCAAAGACATTCAAAAACGATGGGCAAGATATTTGTTTGAAGTGTTACCTCCTTCATTCTAGAGATGTATGTCAAGATCATTGTTGATTATCTAGTGGTTTCATTAATTTCTCATTGTTTGGATTATTTCTCACAAAGTTTTTGTTTTGTTTATTAGTGGGGGTGTTTAGGCAGTTAAAATGTACACATTTTGTTCCATCTATCTTTTAAGTTTAGGTAAGGTTTGCATAAAAGACATATATTGGGCTAATTGCTGGAATTCATAAAAGGTAGAGGTTTGCATGATGTAAGTTGTTGTGTGTTTTAATATGAAAGGATGGCCATGTTGTTCTCTTAAAATGTTCCAATTCACTACTACAGTTCTGCCTAGAGTTATTCACTTTTTGGTTTCAGAATGGAATAATTAGATTGGATACTAGAAAGTATTTCTTGCAACTGATTATGTAATGACTTGTGTATATATTATTGTACAGCTGAATGGTGAAATTATGAAGTTTCCTGGCCCTATATGCAACAACTTTTCATACCATCCCTTAGGACTTGGCTACTTTAACTAAATAGCATTCTATGAACTGGGTCTCCTTTTGCTGTGTCATTTAATTAACCATGTTCCACTTTAATCATTTCATCTGGATTTAATTAACAGTTGATAGATAAATGTTAAGAGGTTTCCATGATATGGTATGCTGATTGATGTTGGATTTTATGGTATGCAAAGATGGTATTGTGATTGATGTTGGATTTTATGTTGTACTGTAGGTGAAGCTGATATTGGAGATGTTAGAGTGAGAGGCGTGGAAACAGACCCACTTTTGATTGAAAGTAGCCATATATGCATAAAGTTCTTTCAAAAGAATGACACTATTTTTTTTGGTAACAGTACTGTTTTCTATGCCTATGTAGTTGTAAAGAACAAGTTGAAAGGGAATGGAAATTCTGGTTTTTTAGCTTTCTTATGTTTATTGATGATGCTTTCTAAATTGAAACGAAAGTGTGTGACAGGGATTGAAATGCATTGAATCTAAAATTGTAACGAAAGTGTGACAGGGATTGAAATGCACTGAATTTAAAAAAAAATTGAATTTGTTGTACCGGGCGTAAACATAGGACCGGTGAGAAATGTATAGCTTTGTACCGGTCCTAAAGAACAAAACCGGTGAGAAAAATGTACACTTGCACCGGGCCTAACGAAAAGAACCGGTGAGAAAAGTCTAACCGTGTACCGGGCGCAATAAAAGGACCGGTGAGAAAGGTTTAACTTTGTACCGGGCCTAATGAAAACAACCGGTGAGAAAAGCCTACTTTTGTACCGGTCGCAATAAAAGGACCGGTGAGAAAACTAGTATTTACACCGTTTGTAAAGAAAAGGACCGGTGTAATTGTCATTTTTTATACCGGTCATTGGAAAAGGGACCGGTGTAAAAAACTGTTTTTCTCACCGGTCCCAAAACCGGTGTGAAAAGTCTATATTTTTCTCACCGGCTCCATCCACACTGGTCGTAAAATCGGTGTAAAAGGCCAAAAAGGACCGGTGTAAAAGGCCTTTTTTCCATTAGTGATCATATTTTCATGGGCATTAGCATTGAAATTTGGCTAAAAAAACTTATTATTAGAGAAAATCTTCTCCTTTACTTGGAAAAATCTGATGAAACTTCATGGACAACCATTCAATGCTTTTCTAAGCGTGGCCGTAAAAAAAATGCAAAATTTTAACTGCTCTATTTTCTCTTATTTTCATGGGTATGCCTTTAAATTTGGCTAAAAATTCATCATTGGAGAAAATTTACTCCTTCCCTTGGAGAAATCTAATGAAACTTCAGGGACAACCTTACGATGCCTTTCTAAGTATGGCCGCAAAAAATCATGTAAAACTTCAATTGCTTGATTTTGTCATATTTTCATAGGATTAACCTTTAAATTTGGCTTAAAATTCATCGTTGGAGAAAATCTGCTCCTTTCCTTGGAGAAATCTAATGAAATTTCAGGGATAACCTTAAAATGTCTTTCTAAGCATGGCCATAAAAAATCATGCCAAACTTCATTTGCTTGATTTTCTCATATTTTCGTGGGTATTAGCCTTTAAATTTGGCTAAAAATTCATCGTTGGAGAAATCTGATGACACTTCTGGGACAACCTTACAATGCATTTCTAAACATTGCCACAAAAAATAATGATAAAATTCAACCGCTCGGTCTTGTCATATTTTCGTACGCATTAGCTTTCTAATTTGGCTAAAAAAATCATCATTTAAGAAAATCTACCACTTCCCTTAGAGAAATATGATTAAACTTCAGGGACAACTTTACAAAGCCTTTCTAAGCTTGGCCACAATAAAGTATGCAAAAATTCAACCGCTTAGTTTTGCCATATTTTCATGGGCATGAGCCTTCAAATTTGGATAAAAATTATCGTTAGAGAAAATATGCCCATTCCCTTGGAGATATCTGATGAAACTTTACGGATAACCTTACAATGCCTTTGTAAGCATGGCCGTAAAAAATGACACGAAATTTCAACTATATGGTTTTGTCATTGTTGGACAAAATCTGCTCCTTCCTTTGGAGAAATCTGATGGAACTTCAAAGACAACCTTATAATGCCTTTCTCAGCATGGTTGCAAAAAAGCAATAAAAAATTCAACCGCTTAATTTTCTTTTATTTTTATGGGTATTAGCCTTCAAATTTGGCTAAAAATTCATCAGTAAAGAAAATTTGTTGCTTCCCTTTGAGAAATATAATGAAATTTCAGGGAAAACCTTTCAATGCCTTTCTAAGCATGGCCGCAAAAAATCATATAAAATTCAGCTGCTCAATTTTGTCATTTTTATGGGCATTAGCCTTCAAATTTGGCTAAAAATTCATCTTTGGAGAAAATCTGCTCTTTCCCTTGGAGAAATCTGTTGAAACTTCAGGGACAACCTTCCAATGTCTTTTTAAACAAGGCTACAGAAAATTATGCAAAAATTCAGCTGGTCGATTTTGTTATATTTTTGTGGGCATTATTAGCCTTTAAATTTGGTTAAAAACTCATCGTTGGAGAAATATATGCTTTTTCCCTTAGAGAAATCTGATGAAACTTCAGAGATAACCTTATAAGGCCTTTCTAAGCATGACCACAAAAAATAATACAAAAATTCAACTACTCAGTTTTATCAAGTTTTCGACCGCATTAGACTTCAAATATTGCTAAAAATTCATCATTGGAAAAAATCTGCCTCTTCCCTTGGAGAAATCTAATAAAACTTCAGGGATAACCTTAAAATCCTATTCTAAGAATTGCCACAAAAAATAATGAGAAAATTCAAGGGCTCGGTTTTATCATATTTTAATGCTTATTAGCCTTCAAATTTGGCTAAAAATCATCGTTTGAGAAAATATGCCCCTTTCCATAGAGAAATATGACGAAACTTCAGGAATAACCTTACAAAGCTTTTCTAAGCTTGGCTACAAATAAACATGCAAATTTTCAACCGCTCGGTTTTGTTATATTGTCGTGGGCATTAACCTTTAATTTTTACTAAAAATTCATTGTTGTAGAAAATCTGCTCTTTCCCTTGGAGAAATCTAATAATACTTCAGGAACAATCTTACAATCCCTTTCTAAACATGGCCACAAAAGGTCATGTAAGAAGTCATCTGTAAAAAATCTTATGAAGCTTCAGGGACAACCTCTAGGTAACAGATAACAGGTAGCAGGTAGCAGGCTTCAGGTTGGAGGTAGTAGGTAGTAGGTAGTAGATAGCAGGTAGTAGGTAGCAGGTAGCAGGTAGCAGCTTGTAGGTAACAGGTAGCAGGTAGCAGGTAACGGGTAGTAGGTAGCAGGTAACAGGTAGGAGGTAGTAGGTAGCAAGTTGTAGGTAGCAAGTAGCAGGTAGCAGGTTGCACGTAGCAGGTTGTAGGTACCAGGTAGCAGGTTGCAAGGAGCAGGTAGAAGGTTACAAGTTACAGGTTGTAGGTTTTAGGTACTAGTTGGTACCTTGTAATTTGTAATAGATGAGTGCATAATAGATCAACTTCATAGCTAAGGTAACAAGTACCCTGATCCCTTAGCAAACCCCAATTGAATTTGGAACCCCGACTTTAAGCCCTAACCATATTAGTCCCTCAACCCTAAATAACCTGATTCCCTAAAAAACCTTAAAACCTAAATCCTAAACCTTATTTATCAATTTTTTAAAGAATATGATTTTATTAAAACTTATACTTTATTAACACTATCAATCACTAAACTGTGTATTAATGACTTGACCAATTCGATCACTGGTTGAGTTTGTAAAATATTGAGTAAAACAAAATCATGGAATTGTTTATTATCACCATCTTAGTAAAAATTCTTTACAGAGAACATGCATGAGTAACTCCACTTTCACCATTAATTTCTTAATAAAACTATTATAGAATATACTAGTGATCAAATGAGTAAATTCACTAATAATAAACAAGAACTTTGTATTATGGTTTGTAGTTATAATAACAAACGCAAGAAAGGTTTTTCCTATTCAACTTAACAACAACAACAAATAAATCAAACCAATAAATAAGATATACATGTTTCAAAGTATTGCTGTAAAAAACCATGCCAAAATTCAAGCTCCGGGTGTAACATCCTAAATTTTAAAATAGAGAATAAATTAAGGAAATAAATATTGAATAATTGAATGCGAATTATTTAATGCCCCAAAATATCGAAAATAATTAAATTAAGATTTTTAGGAGTTCTTAGTAACTTATCAGGACCGAATAAGCCAAAAACTAACCCAGATAAAATATATGTGTCAGACCAAGTATCTCTGATTGAGATGCCATTGGTCAGGGCTGTAGATAATATTACTGGGAATCTGAATATGTATTCCGAATAATTTTTAGATAAAGTATTGGGCCCGAACAGAGAGCCTGTTTATTGAAAAACGGAAGAGTTTAGTGATAGGCTTAAAACTTAAGCAAAAACCTCACCTCTTTCACTCTAAATTCTCGTGACTCTCACTCTCCCTTATGCAAACTAACCTCTTCGTCTTTCTATCACCTTCCCACTCATCTTCTTTACTCTTCTCCCCCTTATACACCTAAGAAAAAGCTTGGTGCCCTCTTCTTCCTTCACTTTCATTTTGAAGGAGCAAGGAGAAGACAATGGATACTTGAAGCTTCTCCCATTCTCCTCTCCATTTTTGTCATAACCTCCCTCCTTCTTGATTCTCATTTCGTTTTTGGAAAAAGGTAAGTTTCTTGCCTTTTCTTATGTTTTGAACCTAGAAAATGGGTAGTTATAATTTGGAAGAGTAGTTAAGGTAAGTGGGTATTGAATAGAAGCTTTAAATAAGGAAAACCAAAGGTGGGGTGAAATAAATGAAGGCATTTATGAGCAATAAATGGGGTGCATGAAAATAGGGTTGAAGGATGAGGAATATTAAAGTGCATTTATGAAATGGTTGAGTTTTAATAAAACCCTAACTTATGAAATTAGGGGAAATATATAAGGTGAATGTGAAAGGCATTAATTGATGATGAGAATATTACTAATGATGAGGTATTGCCATAAATGATGATTGGTGATGGTGGTTGGAAGCCATAAATGAAAAACCCACTTGAGAAGTTAGGTGTGAAAATGGCACATGTGGGTAACTTGACTACTTAAGTTGTAGCTCTTGATAATAATGGATTTTGATTAAAGGGAAGGAATTCTCGAAGCCTAATTAGGAAAATAAATGAAGCTTGTAAATTAATTACCACATGATGAAGAGTCATGCATATGTAGAAGTATATATATTAAGAATAATGCTTGAATTGATGATTAATGTGGTCCTACAATTGATTAATGTAGGATTTGACTATACTTGTGAGGCGGGATCATCGAACCCGGAGGTCTACTTCTCTTGAGGTAGGAGAGGGGTGTATTTTCTAAATGTATAATGCCTTGTATGTTGATAATGTATGTATTGATGCCAAGTTGCATGTTTTCATTGAATGGATGTAGTGTCTTAAGTATGGCTTGATGAATATTTGAAATCCTTGACTAGGATTACTCTTGAGCTTTATGAATGACATGTTTTGGAAGAATGATATATATGATGAAATACATGTTATTAACATTGTGTTTAAGTATGAGCTATATCTTAGATGAGAGGGTGAGGAAACCCTTATGAGATTGAGGTATGCATGAGCATTAATGCATATATATATATATATATATATATATATATATATATAGCATGGCATGCATAAGCACATTTGTAATGTGAATAACCTTGTGGGGTTCCACGAAGGGAGTACCCGACATGATGATGTTGAAATATTATGATATGAATAACCTTGTGGGGTTCCACGAAGGGAGTACCCGATGTGATGATGTTGAAATATTATGATATGAATAACCTTGTGGGGTTCCATGAAGGGAGTACCCGACATGATGATGTTATGATAATTGATGAATGAATAACCTTGCGGGGTTCCACGAAGGGAGTACCCGACGTGATGACGATATGAAATTGTAATGAATGACATTGCGGGGTCCCATGAAGGGAATACCCCTTATGAGGTGGGAAACCAACGTGATGATAATTAATATAAGTGGTTGTGATCACTATTAGAAGGAAGTCGGATTCATGCATATGCATCATTAAACACCAGCATGTGCATTAGCCATAGAAGCATGGCATTGAGTGATACCCCAATGAGGAAGTTATGAAAAGTGTATGTGCAACCCTGTTGATCACTAACAATATTTGTATCTACTGGTTTGGTGTGGCTCAAAGAAATTGTATGGATATGAGTGTTCTATGCATTGGATAATTGAATGATTTTTAGTGTCACTTGAACTTCTTTGAGGGAGAAGACGTTAACTTGCCTTCACATGTATATCATCACTAATTGTTAGATTTTTCATCATTGAGAAAATATACTTACTCTCAATGTGGTCCATCTTTTTAGGTCTTGTGTTATAGGACTTGCCCATGGAGCTCATGTGTGGAGGAATGGTGTGAAGGAAGTCTTTTTAGGTAAAGAATGCCTTGGCCAGCAAACGTTTTGATTTTATGGCTTTTATGTAGACTTTGGTAATGCATATAGATATAATGAATCTTTTGTATAGCCATGAATTGATTAAGACACTTGTATGGATGATGAATGGATGATGATAAATTTGGAGGTCATGTAGGAAAATAAGACCCAAGTATTTATGGCTCATTTTCATTGGTGACCTTAACCTTGATTAAATAATGAAAATCATGTATGATGTAGTTAGAATTGATGAATGAAAGTAGGTTAATAAAAGAATTGCATTTTCTTGGAATACTTGTAGTAATGAGATTAACTAGAGTGTGATTCATGAGTTGGAATCAAAATTTTTGGGTATGAATGGTTGGAACAAGTTTTAAATGCTTAACATGAGGTATGTGATGTGATGAATTAAACCAATTTGGCCTGAATTGAGGTTTGGCATGTTAAGTTGTATAATTTCCATGTTTTCTACTTTTTACTGCTATTCTCACTCAAGCGAGATGGATTCTCACGCAAGTGAGAGTCCGCTGTGTTGGTATATGGCCACTGTCTAATTCTCGCTCAGGCGAGAGTGGGTCTCGCTCAAGCGAGATCGCCCACGCATCAGTTGTTAGCCACTGGGGAAAATCGCTCAGGCGAGTAGGATCTCGCCGGAGCGAGAGTGAGGTACTTTGCCACTGGACCATTTTCGCCTGAGCGAAAGGCCCTTGGATGTGGCACTCGCTCAAGCGAGTGAACGTATGCTAGATTCTGGACGAATTTCACTTACGCTCGCTTGCCTCGCCCAAGCGGATCCTGAGGATCTTGCTCAAGCGGATTGGGGGCTCGCTTAAGCGAGACGACCCCTGATGCTCTTTTTCTTTCCCTCGCTCAGCGTGTTTCATGGCTGGCCCGAGCACCCCACTCAGTCCCGCTCAAACGAGTGTGACTCTCGTTTGAGCGAGCGGTGCTCTGATTCCCCAATTTACATTGTTTTGATTATCCCCTTTTTCCTTTACACCAAATTTTCTACTTGAAATATCTTATGAATGCCTTGAACACATTATGAAGTAATTAAACCTCATGATGATGAACTACTTTGAATCCAATCATATAGCATTAATTTAACTAATTATTTCCACTGTTTTCAATTAAGACCTCTCATCGATTATTTGTTACTTACATTCTCATATCTCCATATATAAGATAGGTCTTTCATAGATCCAGGGTATTGAATGATAGCTTCACCCCTTTTATGTTTGCATAATTTAATGATATTAAGATCGTGAAAAATTTACCCCCATTTTCGGGGTGTTTCACCGGGTAACATTTTCCAATTGTTGGGACTTTACACTCAACACCTTTCGTTTAGAAAAATCTACCTCTTCCCTTGGAGAAAACTAATGAAACTTTGCGGACAACCTTACAATGCCTTTCTAAGAATGACCGCAAAAAATCATGCAAAAATTCAACTTCTCGATTTTATGATATTTTCCGTTGGCATTAGCTTCAAATTTAACTAAAAATTCATCGTGGATTTTACACTAAATATCTTTGTTTTAAAAAAATATGCTAATTTTCTTGGAGAAAATGAATGAAACTTTAGGAACAACCTTACACTAACTTGCTAAACATGGCTATATAAAATCATGTTAAAATTCAACCGCTGAGTTTTGTCATATTTTTCGTGCCATTAGCCTTCAAATTTGACTACAAATTGATCGTTGGAAAAAAAATTATGAAACTTTGTGAAGAAAAGGATAACATATTTCAAAGCGTTTCTAAAAAAACCGTACAAAAATTCAAGCTCCTGGTAATATTTTCCATTTCCTGGAATTTTACAATAAATATCTTTGTTTTAGAAAATTATGCCTCTTTCGAGTCAAAAAACTAATTAAACTTAAGAGAAACATCATACAATGCCTTTCTAAGCGTGGGCGTAAAAAATCATCCAAAAATTCAATCGTTCGGTTTTGTCATATTTTTTATGGGTATTAGCCTTCAAATTTCACTAAAAGTTCATCGTTGGAGAAAAGTTATGAAACTTCGGGAAATAAGAAGGTAGCGTGTTTCTAAGCATTGCTACAAAAAACGACCCAAAAATTTGAGCTCCGAGTACCATTTCCCATTTGTTAGGATTTTACACTAAATATCTTCATTTTATAAAAATCTACCCATTCCATTGGAGAAATCTGATGAAACTTTAGGGACAACCTTACAATGCCTTTATAAGCATGACCGTAGAAAATCATGCAGAAAAGAAACCGCTCAACTTTAACATATTTTATTGGGCATTAGCCTTCAAATTTGGCTAAAAATTGATCATTAGAGAAAATCTGTCCTTCCCTATAGGATTCTAATGAAACTTTAGGGACAATCTTACAATTCCTTTCTAAACATGGCCACAAAAAATCATGCAAAAATTCAACCACTCGGTTTAGTGATATTTTCGTGGGCATTAGCCTTCAAATTTGGCTAAAAATTCATCATTAAGGAGAATTTGCCCCTTCCCTTAGAAAAATATAATGAAACATCAAGGGTAACCCTACAATGCTTTTGTAAGCATGGTAAAAAATCATACAAAAAATCAACCACTCGATTTTAACATATTTGTGGGCATTAGCCTTCAAATTTGGCTAAAAACTCATTGTTGGAGAAAATCTGCTCTTTCCCTTAGAGAAATCTGATGAAACTTCAAGGACTACCTTATAATTCTTTTCTAAGCATGACCGCAAAAAAACATGTAAAATTTTAACTGCTCGATTTTCATATATTTTCATGGGTATTAGCCTTTAAATTTGGCTAAAAGTTCA
Organism: Clitoria ternatea; assembly: GCA_037962975.1. NCBI lineage: Eukaryota > Viridiplantae > Streptophyta > Magnoliopsida > Fabales > Fabaceae > Clitoria > Clitoria ternatea. The sequence continues at coordinate 62,756,342 of CM075674.1, forward strand.
TTGTTGGAGAAAATCTACTCCTTTCCTTGAAGAAATATGATGAAACTTCAGTGACAACCTTACAATGCCTTGAATAGTATGAAAGCAAAAAAACCATGCAAAAGTTTAATTGCTCGATTTTGTTCTATTTTCGTGGGCAATTAGCCTTTAAATTTGGCTAAAAATTCATCATTGGAGAAAATCTTCTCCTTCGCTTGTAGAAATCTGATGACACTTCTGGGACAACCTTACAATGCATTTCTAAGCATTGCCATATAACATAATAACAAAATTCAACCACTCAGTTTGTCATATTTTTGTGTGAATTAGCCTTTAAATTTGGCTAAAAAATCATCGTTTAAGAAAATCTACCACTTCCCTTAGAGAAATATGATGAAACTTCAAGGACAACCTTACAATGCCTTTCTAAGCATGGTCGCAAAAATTAACCCGCTCGATTTTCTCATATTTTTGTTGGTATTAACCTTTAAATTTAGCTAAAAATGCATTGTTGGAGAAAATCTGCTCTTCGCTTGGAGAAATATGAGGAAATTATAGGGACAAACTTACAAAGCCTTTCTAATCATGGCCGTAAAATATCATGCAAAACTTTATTTGCTCAATTTTCTCATATTTTCGTGGGCTATTTGGCTAAAAATTCATCAGTAAAGAAAATCTGTTGCTTTCCTTTGAGAAATCTAATGAAATTTCAGGGAAAACCTTACAATACCTTTCTATGCATGGCCACAAAAATTCATGTAAAAATTCAACTGCTCGATTTTGTTATATTTTCGTGTGCATTAGCCTTCAAATTTGGCTAAAAGTTCATTGTTGGAGAAAATCTGCTCCTTTCCTTGAAGAAATATGATGAAACTTCAGCGACAACCTTACAATGCCTTGAATAGTATGAAAGCAAAAAAACCATGCAAAAGTTTAATTGCTCGATTTTGTTCTATTTTCGTGGGCAATTAGCCTTTAAATTTGGCTAAAAATTCATCATTGAAGAAAATCTTCTCCTTCACTTGTAGAAATCTGATGACACTTCTGGGACAACCTTACAATGCATTTCTAAGCATTGCCATATAACATAATAACAAAATTCAACCACTTAGTTTGTCATATTTTTGTGTGAATTAGCCTTTAAATTTGGCTAAAAAATCATCATTTAAGAAAATCTACCACTTCCCTTAGAGAAATATGATGAGACTTCAAGGACAACCTTACAATGCCTTTCTAAGCATGGTCGCAAAAATTAACCCGCTCGATTTTCTCATATTTTTGTTGTTATTAACCTTTAAATTTAGCTAAAAATGCATTGTTGGAGAAAATCTGCTCTTCGCTTGGAGAAATATGAGGAAATTATAGGGACAAACTTACAAAGCCTTTCTAATCATGGCCGTAAAAAATCATGCAAAACTTTATTTGCTCAATTTTCTCATATTTTTGTGGGCTATTTTGCTAAATATTCATCAGTGAAGAAAATCTGTTGCTTTCCTTTGAGAAATCTAATGAAATTTCAGGGAAAACCTTACAATACCTTTCTATGCATGGCCACAAAAATTCATGTAAAAATTCAACTGCTCGATTTTGTTATATTTTTGTGTGCATTAGCCTTCAAATTTGGCTAAAAATTCATGTTTGGAGAATATATGTTCGTTCCCTTGGAGAAATCTGCTGAAACTTCAGGGATAACCTCACAATGTGTTTTTAAGCATGGCTATAAAAACTCATGCAAAAATTCAGTTGCTCAATTTTGTCATATTTTTGTGGGCATTATTAGACTTCAAATTTGGCTAGAAATTCATCTTTGGATAAATATATGCTTTTTCCCTTAGAGAAATCTAATGAAATTTCAGGGATAGCCTTACAAGGCCTTTCTAAGCGTGACCGCAAAAAATTTTGCAAAAATATAACAGTGCGGTTTTATCATGTTTTCAAGTGCATTAGACTTCAAATTTGGCTAAAAATTTATCGTTGGAGAAAATCTGCCTATTCCCTTGGAGAAATCTAATGAAACTTTAGATACAACCTTAAAATCCTATTCTAAGCATTGCCACAAAAAATAATGATAAAATTCAAGTACTCAGTTTTGTCATATTTTAATGCATATAGCCTTCAAATGTGGCTAAAAATCATCATTTGAGAAAATATGCCCCTTTCCATGGAGAAATATGACGAAACTTTAGGACTAACCTTACAAAGCTTTTCTAAGCTTGGCCACAAATAAACATGCAAATTTTCAGTGCTCGGTTTTTTCATATTTTCATGGGCATTAGCCTTTAATTTTTGCTAAAGATTCATTGTTGGAGAAAATCTGCCCTTTCCCTTGGAGAAATCTGACAATACTTCAGGAACAACCTTATAATCCTTTTTTAGGCACGACCGTAAAAAATCATGTTATAATTCATTTGCAAGAAATTTGATGAAGCTTCAGGGCCAAGCTCTAGGTTGCGAATAACAAGTAGCAAGTAGCAAGCTTCAAGTTACAGGTAACTAGTAGCAGTTAGCAGCTTGTAGGTAGCAGGTAGCAGGTGGGAGGTAACAGGTAACAGGTACCAGGTAGTAGGTAGTAGGTAACAGGTAACAGGTAACAGGTAACAGGTAACAGGTAACAGGTAGTAGGTAACAGGTTACAGGTAGCAAGGAACAGGTTACAGGTTACAGGTAGCAGGTAACAGGTAGAAGGTTGTAAGTAGCAGGTTACAGGTTGTAGGTTTTAGGTACTAGTTTGTATCTTGTAATTTGTAACAGATAAGTGGATAATAGATCAACTTCATAGTAAAGGTAACAAGTACCCTGATCCCTTAGCAAACCCTAATCGAATTCAGAACCCCGAGTTTAAGCCCTAACCATATTAGTCCCTAAACCCTAAACAACCTGATTCCCTAAAAAACCTTAAAACCTAACTCCTAAACCTTATTTATAAATTTTTTAAAGAATATGATTCTATTAAAACTTATACTTTATTAACATTCTCAACCACAAAACCGTGTATTAATGACTTGACCAATTCAATCACTGGTTAAGTTTGTAAAATATTGAGTAAAACAAAATCATGAAATTGTTTGTTATCACCATCTAAGTAAAAATTCTTTTGAGAGAACATGCATAAGTAACTCTATTTTCCCCATTAATTTCTTAATAAAAATATCATAGAATATACTAGTGATCAAAGGAGTAAATTCACTAATAATAAACAAGAACTTTGTATCATGGTTTGTAGTTAGAATAACAAACACAAGAAAGTTTTTCACTATTCAACTTAATAACAACAAATATCAAACCAATAAATAAGACGCGTGTTTCTAAGTATCGCTGCAAAAAATCATGCCAAAATTTGAGCTCCGGGTAACATTTTCCAATTGTTGGGACTTTACACTAAACACTTTTCTTTTAGAAAAATCTACCTTTCCCTTGGATAAAACTAATGAAACTTTGGGGAAACCTTATAATGCCTTTCTTAGAATGGTCGCAAAAAATTATGTGAAAATTTAACTTCTCGATTTTGTGATATTTTTCATTAGCATTGCCTTCAAATTTAACTAAAAATTCATCGTTGGAGAAAAATTATGAAACTTTAAGAACAAGAAAATTGTGTGTTTCTAAGCATTACTGTAAAAAATGATACAAAAATTTGAGCTCCAGCTACCATTTTCCATTTGCTAGGATTTTACACTAAATATCTTTGTTTTAGAAAAATATGCCAACTTCCTTGGAGAAAACTTATGAAACTTTAGATACAACCTTACAATAACTTACTATAATGGCTATAAAAAATCATATTAAAATTCAACCGCTCAGTTTTGTCATATTTTTCGTGCCATTAGCCTTCAAATTTGACTACAAATTCATCGTTGGAGAAAAATTATGACACTTTGGGAAGAAAAAGACAACGTATTTCAAAGCGTTTCTAAAAAACCGTACAAAAATCCAAGCTCCTAGTACCATTTTCCATTTCCTAAAATTTTACACTAAATATCTTTATTTTAGAAAATTTTGCCCCTTCTGATGGAGAAAACTAATTAAACTTAAGAGAAACACCTTACAATGCCTTTATAAGCATGAGCATAAAAATCATCTAAAAATTCAACCGCTCGATTTTGTCATTTTTTGTGGGTATTAGCCATCAAATTTCACTAAAAGTTTATCGTTTGAGAAAAATATGAAACTTCAGGAATAAGAAGGTAGCGTGTTTCTAAGCATTGTTAGAAAAAATGACCCAAAATTTTTAGCTCCGGGTACCATTTTCCATTTGTTAGGATTTTACACTGAATATCTTTGTTTTACAAAAATCTGCCCATTCCCTTAGAGAAATCTGATGAAACTTAAGCGACAAGCTTATAATGCCTTTATAAGCAAGGCCATAGAAAATCATGCAGAAAAACAATCACTCGGTTTCAACATATTTTATTGGGCATTAGCCTTTAAATTTGGCTAAAAATTCATCATTGGAGAAAATCTGCCCCTTCCCTGTAGGATTCTGATGAAACTTTAGGGACAACCTTACAATGCTTTTCTAAACATGGCCACAAAAAATCATGTAAAAATTGAAACGCTCAGTTTAGTCATATTTTCGTGGGCATTAGCCTTCAAATTTGGCTAAAAATTTATTATTAAAGAGAATCTGCCCCTACCCTTGGACAAATATGATGAAACATCAGGGGCGATTCTACAATGCTTTTGTAAGCATGGCCGCAAAAAATCAACCACTCAGTTTTAACATATTTTCGTGGGTATTAGCCATCAAATTTGGGTAAAAATTCATCTTTGTAGAAAATCCACCCCCCCCCATGCAGAAATCTGATGAAACTTCAGGGACAATCCTCCAATGTCTTTCTAAGCATGATCGTATAAAAGCATAATAAATTCAACTGTCAGGATTTGTCATATTTTCGTGGGCTTCATATTTGGCTGAAAATTCATCTAGGGAGAAATCCGCCTTACCCTTGGAGAAATCTGGTGAAACTTCAGAGACAACCATACAATGTCTTCCTAAGCATGGCGGTTAGATATCATGCAAAAATTCAACCGTAAGGTTTTGTCATATTTTTCTAGTGATAGCCTTTAAATTTGGCTAAAAATTGATCATTGGAATACCTTACAAAGCATTTCTAAGCATGTCTAAAACTTTAAGGAATACCTTACAAAGCATTTCTAAGCATGTCTAAAACTTTAAGGAATACCTTACAAAGCATTTCTAAGCATGTCTAAAAAAATCATGTAAAAATTCAACTGCTCGGTTTTGTCATATTTTTGTGGGCATTAACTTCCAAATTTGGCTAAAAATTCATCGTTAGAGAAAATCTACTCCTTCTTTTGGAGAAATCTGATGAAACTTCAGGGACCACCTTACAATGTCTTTCTAAGCATGGTCGTAAAAAATCATGCAAAAAATCAATTGCTCGATTTTTATATACTTTCGTGGGAATGTCTTCAAATTTGGCTAAAAATTCATCATTGGAAAAAATCTGCTTCATCCCTTAGAGAAATCTGATGAAACTTTAGGGACAACCTTACAATGCATTTCTAAGCATGGCTATACAAAATCATCTAAAAATTAAACTGCTCGATTTTGTCATATTTTCGTTAGCATTATTAGCCTTGAAATTTGGCCAAAAACTCATCGTTGGAGAAAAATTGCTCCTTCCCCTGGAGAAATCTGATGAAACTTCAGGGACAACCTTACAATGCCTTTCTAAGCATGGCCGTAAAAAATGATGCAAGAATTCAGTTGCTCGATTTTGTCATATTTTCATGGGCATTAGCCTTCAAATTTGGCTAAAAACTCATCGTTGGAGAAAGTATGCTCCTCCCCTTAGAGAAATTTGATGGAACTTCTGGGACAACCTTATAATACATTTCTAAGCATGGCCATAAAACTCATGCAAAAATTCAACCGGTCGGTTTTACAATATTTTCGTGGGCATTAACCTTTAAATTTGGCTAAAAAATAATTGTTCGAGATAATCTGTTTCTTTCATTGGAGAAATCTAATGAAACTTCAGGGACAACCTTATAATTCCATTCTGAGCATGGCCGTAAAAAATCATGCAACACTTCAACAACATGGTTTTCTTATATTTTCGTGGGTAATTCCTTCAAATTTTGTAAAAAATTCATCATTAGAGAAAATTTGTTCCTTCCCTGAGAGAAATCTGATGAAATTTGTCAGACAACCTTACAATACCTTTCTAAGCATGGTTGCAAAAGATAATACAAAAATTCAATTGCTCGATTTTGTCATATTTTGGTAGGCTTAAATGCCTTCAAATTTGGCTACAAAATTAACGTTGGATAAACTATACTTCTTTCATTGGAAAATTCTGATGAAACTTCAGGGACAACCTTACAATGCTTTTCTAAGGATGGCCTTAAAAAATTATTCAAAACTTCAACTGCATGATTTTTTTCATATTTTGTAGGTATTAGCCTTTAAATTTGGCTAAAAATTCATTGTTGAAGAAAATCCGCTCCTTCTTTTAGAGAAATCTGATGAAACTTCTAGGAAAACCTTACAATGCCTTTCTAAGTATAGCCGTAAAAAATCATGCAAGACTTTAACTGTACGTTTTTCTCATATTTTCATGGATATTACATTCAAATTTAGCTAAAATTTCATCATTGGAGAAAGTTTGTTCCTTCTCTTAGAGAAATCTGATAAAACTTCTCAGACAACCTTAAAATGCCTTTCTAAGCATGGCAGTAAAAAATATGCAAAAATTTGATTGCTCGATTTTCTCGTATTTTGGTAGGCATTAGCCTTCAAATTTGACTAAAAGTAATCGTTGGATAAAATATGCTCCTTCTATTGGAGAAATCTGATAAAACTTAAGGGACAACCTCATAATGCCTTTCTAAGCATGGCCGCAAAAAATCATGCAAAACTTCTACTGCACGATTTTTTAGATTTTTGTGGCTATTAGCCTTCAAATTTAGCTAAAAATTTATCGTTGGAGAAAATCTGCTGCTTCCCTTGAGAAATTTAATGAAACTTCTTGGAAAACCATACAACGCCTTTCTAAGCATGGCTGTAAAAATGCATGTAAAAATTTAACCGCTCGATTTTCTCATATTTTCATGGGTATTAGCCTTTAAATTTTGCTAAAAATTCATTGTTAAAGAAAATCAGCTCTTCGCTTGGAGATATATGATGATATTTTTAGGACAACCTTACAAAGCCTTTGTAATCGTGGCCGTAAAAAATCATGCAACACTTTATTTGCTTGAGTTTGTCATATTCTTGTGGACATTAGCCTTCAAATTTGGTTGAAAATTCATCGGTGAAGAAAATCTGCACTTTTCCATTGAGAAATCTGATGAAATTTAATGGAAAACCTTACAATGCCTTTCTAAGCATGGCTGTAAAAAATCATGTAAAAATTCGACTGCTCGATTTAGTCATATATTCGTTGGCATTAGCCTTCAAATTCTGCTAAAAATTCATCATTGGAGAAAATCTACTCCTTCCCTTGGAGAAATCAGATGAAACTTTAGGGACAACCTTACACTTCCTTTCTAAGCATGGCTGCAAAAAATCATGCAAAAATTCATTTGCTTGATTTTGTCGTATTTTGTCAGGCATTAGTCTTCAAATTTGGCTAAAAACTTTTCAGTGAAGAAAATCTGCACTTTCTCTTTGAAAAATCTGATGAAATTTAGGGGAAAAACTTACAATGCCTTTCTAAGCATGACCACAAAAAATCATGTTAAAATTCAACTGGTCCATTTTGTCATATATTCATGGGCATTAGCCTTCAAATTCTGCTAGAAAATCATCGTTGGAGAAAATCTGCTCCTTCCCTTGAAGAAATCTGATGAAACTTCAAGGATAACCTTACAACGCCTTTAAAAGCATGGCTGTAAAAAAATCATGTAAAACATCATTTGCTTGATTTTTGTCGTATTTTGGTGGGCATTAGTCTTTAAATTTGGCTAAAAATTCATCGTTGAAGAAAATCTACAATTTCCCTTTGAGAAATCTGATGAAAGTTAAGGGAAAACCTTAAATGTCTTTCTAAGCATGGCCGAAAAAATTATCTAAAAATTCAACTGCTCAATTTTGTCATATATTTGTGGGTATTAGCCTTCAAATTTGTCTAGAAACTCATCGTTGGAGAAAATTTACTCCTTCCCTTGGAGAAATTTGATGAAACTTCTGGGAAAACCTTACAATGCCTTTCTAAGCATGGCCATAAAAAGGCATGCAAAAATTCATCCACTCAATCTTCTCATATTTTCATGGTGTTATTCAAGTGGCCTCAATACTCAAGAGGGGGGGTGAATTGAGTGTTTAATAAATTTAACTTGGAATGCCCTTGAACTTGGTTCTTCATGCAACCTTAATGAGATATGCAAAACTTCTCAAGCAGCAACAATCAAATGCACAATAATCTGTTTCATTTGAGATAAAGAGCTTCTTTGAGACAAGTGAAACTTAACAAAGAAATGAGAATCAAGAGAGAATAATGGTTTGGTAATTTTATCAAACAGTTGGTGTGTAGGTAGTTTAGTAACTTCTTATGAACACAATTAATTCAAGCAATCAACTCAGGCAATTTAACAAATAGTTAGTATGCATACATAAGTAAAGAGTTCAAGGTAAGAAGAAATACAAACCAATTTAACGAGTTCCACCAATCCGGTGTACGTCTCGCCTTCAAGCAACCCACTTGAAGGATTCCACTATTGAAGATTTGAGATACAAGCTTTAAGCAATTATCTCCTAGTGTCCCACACTCAAGAACCCAATTCTCACAAGCAAAGGGCAACCCACCCAATCTCACAATCTCTCAATATCCCAAAGGTTGAACCCCAACCTTTGTAACCACTCAACCTAGAGTGAACTTTGGTGTTTGGTGTTTGTGTTTACAAGCAATATACTCTCTCAATAGAGTGGATAAGCAAATGAAGAGCTCTCACAATTTCTAACTCTCAACAGGAGAGAATATACAAGTTCTAAGCTCAAGGATTCAGAATATACAAAGAAAATGAACTCACTAAGCACAAATGTAAGTAAAGATTGATTGCCTCTTGTTGTGTATTTTGTGCTTGAGTTTGGGATCCATTTATAGAGCTTTAAAGGTCCTCCTAGCCATTGCAAATGAGTTCCAGGTTGTCCCTTCATGTAGTGGGTGTTTTTATCTCAGTTTCCCACTCAAAAGTGTCTTTTTAATGGTGTTTCCCACTACTTGAATCGATTCATACCTTTTCGAATTGATTCAAGGCATTCTGATTTGGGAATTTTGGGCTTCCAAGTTCGTGTGAATCGATTCAGGCTTTGGTGAATCGATTCAAGCCATTCTGTTTTGAGTTCCTGGGGTTGTCAGCTTTGTGTGAATCGATTCAGGGTGTTGTGAATCGATTCAGAACATTCTATTTTCATATTTTTGGGACTTCCAGACCTCTGAATCGATTCATGCGTATGTGAATCGATTCAAGCAATGTTGTTTGTTGTTTTTCCATGCTTTTTGATGTTTCCTTGATGCATTTTGAGTCATGGTTCCTTTCCTTGATCTTCATGCATTGTTTTCTTGATTCTTTGATCATATAGAAGCATGTTCTTCATGATTCCTTGAATCTTTGATTTGAGTGCATCAATTGAATTCTTTGATTTGTTCATTTCACTTGTTTTTGATCCATGAATGATACTCTTCCTGTTCTTGTGTACTTGTCATTATCAAAATCTATCTACAACATGCAAATACATTTTCCCTTTTTTTGATGATGACAACCAATGAGCATCTCTTGGGGTGTTAGTATTAATATTTAAGTAACAGTTGAGAAGGAACCACTTGTTTGAACAATTTCAAGTTTTTAGATTAGAATGTGTCTCCCCCTTTGTTTTTTTCTCAGTTAGATATGTATATTCATCTGATCGTACATTTTTTTATCCCTTTAGAAAAGTATTTAATATCTAATATCTCTCCCCCTTTGTCATTATCAAAAACAATATAAGCTTGAGGAAAGAAAAGGAGATACTCATTGCATAATGAAGGATTGATAACCAGCAAGTTTGAATAACCATGAGAATTAACAACATAAAATCCAAGCAAAAATATAACAATGAGAAATGCCTCAGAAGGGCAACAAAGTTTTAAATAAGATAACCATAAGACATAACAATGTCAAGAAAAATGTAGAAAAGAAGGCCAACTAAGGCTGAGGGAATTGAAGGCTGGAGATCTGGGTGGCAAGCTCTGTGTAGCGTTTCTCCATGTTTGCTTTAAGTTTATCAAGCCGAGTGTTGATATTTGCTTCCATTGCATCAAAGCAACGATCCATATGAGCAGTGAGGCGAGCAAAGAGGTCATTAGCAGGAGCGAGTAGAGGAGGTGGAGGAGCAGCAGGCTCATTATCATCACGAGGACGACGGAGATATTGCCAAAATCCATGATACTCAATAATGTTCATCTTGGTGAGATGAGATTCGCGAATGGGTCCTTTTGGTGTGACCAGTTCTTTGACTTCGTTTTTTAGATCCACCTTGTAATGACGAAGTAGCTTGATGATAAAAATAACATATGGGAGGCGTGTGAGGTTTTTAGCATCAAGCATGTGATGCCTCACAATGTTGATCCAATTGATCTTTTTCTGGTTGAGAATAACCCAAAGGAGTAGGATTTGAGACTCATTGAGTCTAGCATAATTTCCACCTAAAGGGAGGAGGATTTTGACTAAGACATAGTGCAAGAGGCGGTGATCAATGCTTAAGGTGCCAACAGTACTTGCAGGAGCGGTAAGATTGAAGAATGCCCTGGCCTCTAATGGGTTGTAGTTCCAGGAAGGTGATAAGTCTTGAAAAGACTTAATTATTCCACTGTTTATTTAACATAATTTACTAAGTATTGTCTAGTCTTGATATTATTATTTAATAATTTGTTAATAATTCATGTTTAAGTTATTTATTTCAAAAGTCTGCTATTTATGTAAGAAACCGATTGAAAATATTAATTAGATAAGGAATTTTGAAGTATTTACAAATTTACTAAGCAGCCAGCATATAAATGCTAGGCAATTAGCTGTCTAATGGTGCAGGAACAGGGTGTACTTGAGAAAAGAAGACAAATCCGAGTGAAAATTACAAACGCCGAGCGAGATTTGGGAAATCCGAGTGAGACTTCTCAATTCCGACTGAAAAGAGTCCAAAGACCGACTGAGTGAGACTTCAAAGACACTAACTCCAAAAGAGAACAAGGACTCGGAATATTGCATGAAGAACCCGAGTGCCAACTGTAGAATACCGATTGAATAATCAATCCGCTCAAGCGAGAGTTTAATCCGCTCAAGCGAAAACTCAGCAGCTGAAGCATAAAGGCAGTAATTTAAACACTGTTCCTTCCCTCCAACAACACACTTGGTGCAGTACTGTCCCGCTTCCAGTGCCTTCCTCTCTACTACTACAACCTTAAGTAACTTAAGAAGTGAGCTGTCAATTAGCTGGTGCTGAGTTGTACATTAGCTAATGATGAACTGGAATCTGCTACGAGCTGAGCTGTGATTAGTTAATTATTCTGTAATTATTCAATTAGTTAGTTTAGTTTAATTAAGAACTCAGTTTTCAGATATTAGTTAAGTTAGTTAGTTTAGTTAGATGCCTATATATATTCATGTACATACTCTGTAAGAACAGAACAGCGTACAAAATAATACACTTCATTTTTTCATTTCCAATCTCTCACTACATTTTCATCTCTCTAAATCCTCCCATCCATGTCTCTCTGTATTCCTTCGATGAATCCAACGTCGATGGAGTTCTAATCCCCTAAGGTTGGGATTGTGAAGGTTAGCAATAGAGTCTTGAAGCTGTGAGCAAGTAGATCGATTTCTAAGATCCTGAGGCGAACAAGCTGAGGAGTGGAGCAGAATCGCTGGATTGACAAATCCAGAACCGATGAAGAACTTCGCCAGTGAGGAATCATGGCTGAAGCTTAGGTAACTTCCAGCTTTCTAACTAGTTCAGGCCTAATCAATTTAGGTGAATAGTTAGAGTTCAACCTCCAATTTCGCATTAGATTCTTAGGTTAATCGAGCACTTAAGGAATTAAGGTTCATTGCTTAAGGATTAGTGTTTTTCACCTAAGGAATTAGGGAATAACCACCAGTGGATTGTCCTCTAGATTGTGAAGTTCGATTATTCTTATTTGCATGTTTCTTGAGGAAATTGTGAGCCGAAGCAATCCTGACCTGTTTTCTATTAATCACATTCCACATTTCACTTTAACTCTGTTGCTGAAAATACAAAGACAACTATAAAACACTAAAACCATAAAAACCGAATGAACTTCATGTATTTTTTGTTGGTTCAACTTGTACTAGTCCTAGATTGAGGTACTTACCACAATCCCTGTGAGACGATCAAATATTCTATAATTTTAACGACTGGTGCGCTTGCCATAAGTTTAAATCCGAGAGTCACATTTTATTTTACTAAGATTTTTGCACCAAATTAATGGCTCAGGATTTCAGCATCAAGTTAATGGCGCCGTTGTCGGGGATTGTTGAGTAATATCAATAATCCTTAGACCGGTACTAGACTGAACCATTTGCTTTTGTTTCTGTTTGCAGTCAATACGTATTTTTTTTAGTAGTTATTGTTTTGTGTAGTCGTAGCTGTGAGTTGCTTTGTTGTGTAAACAATTGTTGTATGCAGTCAAGGAGCAGAGGAGAACCTTTCTTCTTTGATCCTGACATCGATTTGTTAGAACGTAAACTGAGAAAAAAGAAAAAGCAAAAAGAACAACAAGAAATGGAACAGAGGAGAGTTACACTAGGTGACTACTCCAGACCGACTGAAGAAGGATCGCAGGCTAGCATCCTTAGGCCACCAATTGCAGCTAACAATTTTGAACTTAAACCAGCTTTACTGCAGCTGGTAAGAAATGAACAATTCGGAGGAAGTGAGGTTGAGGATCCAAATTTGCATTTAGCAACCTTCCTCCAAATCTGTGATACAGTAAAAATGAATGGGGTCCCTGATGAAGCAATCCGACTAAGGTTGTTTCCATTTTCTCTAAGGGACCGAGCAAAAGCCTGGTTGCAGAGTCAACCGAGAGGCAGCATTTCCACCTGGGAGGATTTGCAAAGGAAATTTTTGATTAAATACTTCCCTCCTTCTAAATATGCAAAGCTGCGTAATGAAATCACATGTTTCCAGCAAAGAGAAGGTGAGTCCTTGATGGAAGCATGGGATCGGTATAAAGAAAGCCTGAGGAGATGTCCTCATCATCAGATTTCTGATGTACAGCAGGTGACTATTTTCTATAATGGTGTCAGGCCAGCTACCAGAGTCTTGATTCATGCCTCGGCTGGAGGCTCATTAACAACTAAAACTGTAGAAGAAGCTATAGAGCTGATTGATGTGATGGCTTCTAATGAATGTCTGATTAGTGAGAGGAACCAAGTCCCTAGGAGAGGAATATTAGAATTAGAAGCATAAGATGCTTATCTGGCTCAGAGCAAACTGATGACTCAGGCTTTGGAAAAATTAAGCATTCAGATTTCAGAACTCCAAAAGCCGAGTCAAGTTTCAATGATTAGTTGTGACTTTTGTGGGGGAGACCATGAAAATGGAATGTGTGATCCAGTTGTGCCTTCCGAGCAAGTGAATTATATGGGGCAACAACAGTATCAAAGGAATTATACTTCTAATTCCTTCAATCCTAATTACAGGAGCCACCCCAATTTTTCCTGGCAGAAAGGTCCACATTTGAATCAGAATATCCCACCGAGTCAACCCACAAATAGACCACAACAACCTTCTCACCCTCCTGTTAAAGAAAAATCCGAACTCGAGAATGTACTTTCTCAGTTTATCCAGGCCACTCAGGCCAGTTTTAAGAATCAGGAAGCATCCATAAGAAATTTAGAAAATCAAGTAAGACAGCTTTCTAAACAATTAGCTGAGAGGCAAGCAGGCAATTTCCCTGGAGATACCGAGGTAAATCCAAGGGAACATTGCAAGGCCATAATTACTAGGAGTGGAAAAATTATTTCTCCATCTCCGGGTCAAGAAATAAGTTCAGAAAAAGAAAAAGAAATAATATAAGAAACCGAGCAGGACAATAAAGATGAAGTAGAAAATAAAAATGAATCAGAAAAAGAAAAAGGAAATAAAGTCCATCAAAAGAAAAAGAAAAAGGTTGATCTGATTCTGGAGGAAGCTTCTAAGCTGACTCCTGAAAAACTGAGGAATGCTCCATTTCCGCACAGGTTTAAAAAGCAAATAGAGGAGCAGAAGTTTGCTAGGTTCTTAGAGGTCTTCAAGAAACTTCACATTAATATCCCTTTTGCTGAGGCATTGCAAGAGATGCCTTCCTATGCAAAATTTTTAAAAGAACTATTGTCTAAGAAGAGGAAGCTTAGGGGGGATGAAATGATTACTCTCACTCAAGAGTGTAGCACAATCATTCAAAAGAAACTTCCCCAAAAGCTAGAGGATCCTGGATCTTTCACAATACCGTGTGCAATAGGGGATATTCATGTAGGAAGTGCTCTCTGTGATCTAGGAGCCAGTATAAACCTGATGCCTCTATCTTTGATGAAAAAACTGGGAATTAATGACTTACAACCGACTCGCATGTCCTTGCAGTTGGCTGACAGGTCCATTAAATATCCCCAAGGGATGCTGGAAGACTTGTTAGTAAAAGTAGATAAATTTATCTTTCCAGCAGACTTCATAGTGTTGGATATGGAAGCTGACCGAGAGATCCCTTTGATCTTAGGTAGACCCTTCCTAGCTACTGGCAGAGCATTGATTGATATAGAAAAGGGTGAACTCATGCTGAGAGTTCAGGAGGAGCAAGTAATTTTTAATGTCTTCAATTCCATGAAACATCCGACTGAATGGATGGATTGCCTAATGATTGAAGAGGTTGAAAATTACCAGACTCCATTACTGTTAAAAACTAAGGAAGAGGCTCTACGAACTTTTTTAGAGGATGACTTTGACTCTGAGACCGAGTCAATTGACTCTCACTCGGAAATACTGGACCTACTGGAAGTTTTGGAAGTAAGTGATTTCGAAAAGAAAAATGATTTGGAAAATACTGAAGCTGAGAAAGGAAAGGAATTTTCGGAAGAAAAATATGATTTAAAACCTTTACCTTCTCATTTGAAATATGTTTTCCTGAGAGGAAACGGCACTCATCCTGTCATTATTAATGCTGACTTAAAAGAAGAGGATGAGAATAAACTAGTTGGGGTATTAAAGGCTCATGAATCTGCCATTGGCTGGAACATTTCTGACTTGAAGGGAATCAGTCCATCCTTTTGTATGCACAAAATCCTGATGGAGGATGACTATTCCCCTGTGGTACAGCCATAACGCAGACTGAACCCCATTATGAAGGAAGCAGTGAGAAAGGAAGTGGTCAAGCTCCTTGATGCGGGAATCATTTACCCGATCTCGGACAGCACTTGGATTAGCCCAGTCCAAGTGGTGCCCAAGAAGGGAGGAATGACGACTGTAAGAAATGACCAGGGTGAAATCATTGCCACTCGGCCAACTACAGGCTGGAGGATGTGCATTGATTACAGAAGGCTGAATAACTTTACTCGGAAAGACCATTTCCCCCTTCCGTTTGTTGATCAAATGCTTGAGAGGTTATCAGGACATGAGTACTATTGTTTTCTTGATGGGTACTCGGGTTATAACCAAATTGTGGTTGACCCGAAGGATCAAGAAAAGACTGCATTCACATGTCCCTATGGAATTTTTGCATACAGGCGCATGCCGTTCGGCTTGTGCAACGCTCCAGCAACCTTCCAAAGGTGCATGCTGGCAATTTTTGGGGATATGGTGGAGAAATTTATTGAAGTATTCATGGATGACTTCTCGGTATTTGGGAGCAATTTTGACACATGCCTCAGCAACTTAGCTAAGGTGCTGATGAGATGCCAAGAGACCAATCTTGTTCTTAACTGGGAGAAATGCCACTTTATGGTTAAGGAAGGGATAGTCCTTGGCCATAGGATCTCTGCTGAGGGCATGCAGGTGGACCGAGCAAAAATTGAAATTATTGAAAAACTTCCTCCTCCGATCAATGTGAAAGGAGTAAGGAGTTTTCTAGGATGTGCTGGGTTCTATAGAAGATTCATAAAAGATTTTTCAAAAATAGCTAAGCCTTTGACCGACTTGCTTGTGAAAGATCAGGTGTTTGCATTTAATGAAAACTGTGTCAAGGCATTTGAAAAATTGAAACAAAGTTTGACTTCAGCTCCGATCCTTGCATCACCCGACTGGTCTTTACCGTTTGAATTGATGTGTGATGCAAGTGACTTTGCAATCGGAGCTGTGTTGGGTCAGAAAAAAGGGAAATTAACTCATGTGATCTATTATGCTAGTAAAGTGTTAAATGAAAATCAAATACATTACACCACGACTGAAAAAGAAATGCTTGCTGTGGTGTATGCATTTGATAAATTTCGTGCATACTTGATTGGTGCCAAAGTCATCGTATATACAGACCACTCGGCAATCAAGTATTTACTAGCTAAAAAAGAGTCTAAACCGAGATTGATTAGGTGGGTTCTGTTACTCCAAGAGTTTGACTTAGAAATACGAGACAAAAAAGAAGTAGAGAACTCAGTTGCAGACCAATTGTCTCGTCTGGAAGTTGAGTCGGATTCTGTCTTAATAAAAGAAGAATTTCCAGACGAAAAGTTGATGGCAATTATAACTGGGCCATGGTACGCTGACATGGAAAACTTTAAAAGTGCCTCAGTGGTACCTGATGGTTGGACATCCCAAATGAGAAAAAAATTCTTTCATGATAGTAAGGCTTTTCTTTGGGATGATCCATTTTTGTTTAAAATAGGCATAGATGGAGTAATCAGGCGCTGTGTGCCTGAATCCGAGCAAGAAAGGCTCTTGTGGCACTGCCACGATTCCTATTACAGAGGTCATCATGGTGCCTCCCGTACCGCAGCAAAGGTGTTGCAGAGTGGCTTTTATTGGCCAACTATCTTTCAAGATTCCAAAGAATATGTCAAAAGGTGTGATAAATGTCAAAGGAGTGGAGGTCTCTCTGCTAAAGCTGGCATGCCTTTGACAAATATTCTAATTGTGGAATTATTTGACGTTTGGGGTATCGACTTCATGGGTCCCTTCCCTAAGTCTCTCTCCAACGAATATATTCTTGTTGCTGTAGACTATGTCTCCAAATGGGTGGAGGCAATTCCGACCAGAACCAATGATGCACAGGTTGTGCTTAGGTTCATCAAGAGGAATATTTTCTCTAGGTTTGGAGTTCCGAGAGTAATTATTAGTGATGGGGGTTCACATTTTTGCAATAAGATAATGGAAAAAGCCCTGTGTCACTATGAGGTTTTACATAAGATATCCACTCCTTACCATCCACAGACTTGTGGACAAGTCGAACTGTCAAATAGAGAAATCAAGAGAATTTTAGAAAAAGTGGTCGGAAAATCCAGAAAAGATTGGTCGGTAAAATTAGATGATGCATTATGGGCTTACCGAACAGCTTTCAAAACCCCGATTGGCATGTCCCCGTATCAATTGGTGTACGGTAAGGCTTGCCATCTCCCTGTGGAGTTGGAACACAAAGCGTGGTGGGCCACAAAGCTATTAAACATGGACTGTGACCAATCTCAGGAGGAAAGAGTTTTGAAACTCCATGAATTAGAGGAGTTCCGACTCAACACTTATCAAAGTGCCTCCATTTATAAGGAGAAAACAAAGAAATGGCATGATAAGCGAATTAATAAGAAAGAGTTTCAGAAGGACGATCAGGTTTTGTTATTCAATTCCCGACTGAAACTCTTCCCTGGAAAACTTAGATCCAAGTGGTCCGGGCCTTTTACTGTAAATGAGGTTTTTCCTCATGGTGCAGTCGGACTGAAAGATCCGACTACCGATCGGATTTTCAAGGTGAATGGCCAGCGACTCAAACTCTACTTTGGAGGAGAGTTTGATAGGTAGAAAACCTCCTTGTTACTGAAGCCATCTTCTTAGATACAATAAGGTCAAGCTAGTGACCTTAAAGAAGCGCTCTAGGGAGGCAGCCCTACCCTCCGATTGTTTTGTTTTGAAATTTGAGTCAGAATGAAAAAAAAAGAGAAAAAAACTAAATAAATGAAGTTTGTGAAGTTGAAGAAGGAAATCCGAGCTAGATTCTTCTATTTTCGCTCAGGCGAAGCACGTGTAGCTTAGGCGAGACACTGCTGGGTGTTGTTTCACAGTTAAGCAAGAAATTACTGAGTTTTGAGTAAAAATAGTGCACTCGGATAACTGTTACTTATTTGTAATCCTTCTTCCCGATTGAATTTCACTCATCATTTTTCAATAAAATTTCAAATTCTGATGCGAATAAAAGGAAGACTTTGAAGGATTTCTGATCGTTGATGTAATGAACGGGTCAGATAGTGAAAAGTGACTTACTTCAGTCGGCTTTTCATCACTCGGATTCCTCATCATAATCAGTATTGTATCCATTAGTCTCATATGCACGCGGTCTTTCGGTTTCCTCCATTCTTTCTTTCTTTCACTCAGCCTTACTCTCATTCGTTCTTTCTTCCACGCACTTCTCTGTTCACTCGTATCTCACGGCAGTTGTTCACTCATCCATTCATTGTCACACTCGGTTCTCATACACTTTTCTTCATTTTCTCATTCTTCATTCACTCAGTATTTTTTCTATTCAGTATATCATTCACTCGTTCTTTCAATTTACCTTATTTCCATTGTGTTCCTTACCCATCTCTCCGTAATTCTCTCATTAACTCGTTTTACATTCACTCGGTTTATTTCAGTCAGTTTCTTATCCCTTCATTTTTCTACTCGTCTCTCTCTCTGTCTTTCGTTCATGTATGTGTAATACACATATATTGTTCACTCGGCCATTTGTTCGCTTGTTTCCCTCACCGCTTCCTTCCCCGACCTCTTCCACTCAGTATTTTCATTCACCCAGTTTCCCCTGAAGTTGTTCAGTTATCCACTCAGCTTATCATCGTCTTCTTCTGTCGTTCGCTCGTTTTTTTTATTCACCCGTTCATTCATTCATTCTTTCATGTTCTTCCACTCGTTTTTCCGTTCTTACATCTACTCGTTGTTTGTTCATTCGTTTTTCACTTTTACCCGGTATAATCCACTCAGTATTCATTTACTCGTTGTTTTATTCCACCTACTTTCTTTCTCGGTTTTCTCACGTACTTTTCTTTTTCATCTACTCGTGTTTCATTCGCGATTGTCACACTCAGTATTTCCAGTCACTCAATTTCCTGTCATCTCGTTTTTCATTCCCCTAGTTTCTCCATTCACTCGGCCCCTCGCTGTATTCGTTTTGTTTACTCGGCCTTTCATTTACTCGGTATTTCATTCATTCCATTTTCCACTCCTGTCATTTTTGTTTTTCGCCCGAACTCTCATTGTCATTCACTCATTCTTCATATCTCAGATCTAGATCACTCGGTTTCTTTCACTCGCTCCTTCATTTACTCATCTCTTTCATCGATCGGTATACCCTTTACTCATCTCCACTCAGAATATTCTCAGTCATTTCCTAATTTATTCTTTCAATTACTTGATTTTCTCAACCACTCTCAATCCACTCGTTCCTAAATTCACTCGGGTACCATTCCACTTCTTGTTTCATTTCTTCAGCTTTACTTTCAGTTTTCCGTTCATTTGTTATTCATCAGTATTTCCATTTACGCATTCCTTCTCCGCAATTATTGTTTGTTTACTTTTCCAACTCGTTCTTCATTTCTTAGATTTTTATCACTCGGTACCTTTCTCCATTCTCACTCGGTTATCATCGTTTCACCCTTTTCACTCTTTTCGCTCATTATTCATTTACTCGGTATTCCTTCATTCGTTCATACTTCTATTCGTTTCTTTTATTATTCGCTTCTTGATTCACTCGTATTTCATTACAATGGTTCACTCGTTTCTCTTACGTTCTATTTCATTTATTTAAAGTTTTCTTTTGCCCATTTTGTCTTATCGTCTGTTCATTTATTCATCTTCCATTCTCCTATGTCCATTTGGCATCACATTGGTATCATCCCACTCTTACTCGATCTTCTACCCCTCTAGTAATTGAGTATTCTAAAAAAAAAATTCTAAAATATATATATATAAATAAATAAATAATAAACAACATAATAATAATAGTAGTAATACATATATAATAAAGTAATAATTAAAGCTGAACACATTTACGCGTTTCTTGAAAATTGAATTCAACAATATAAAAGAGAAACCCTTTCAACTTCCAACCCTCAGTACCTATGCTGAACTTGGGCTGAAGACGAAAAGACACTTTCTGGTTTCTAAGAAAGGTATCACCTTTCCACTTCTTTCACTAATTTCGTGCATTTGTAAGTTCATGTTTATTATCTTCTTGTTCATTGTTATTGTTTTCCGCTATTCACAAGCCATGCGTCTTATAGTTTTGGGTTGCTGTTGGATTGCTGTTCTTATTTTTTTTGTTTACTTAGGTTGGTTATCATCATTATTTTAACATTAATCATGAAAAGAAGATCACAAAGACTTCTGTAGAAACCTAGACCAAATTTTGCAGAAGGAAGTGTGCGAAGGAAACAAATAAATAACGAAAGAGAAGTGGCAACCATCACTATATCTGATTCGTCTGTACATGTACCTAGTCGAAGTCAGGAGCAAAGGGATATATCTCCTCTGGTTCAAAGGAATGTATCTCCTGCGAGTGAGGAAAATGAATCACAAGAGGTTGAAAGTGTTAAGGCTGTTGAAAACTGTGCTATGAAGTTTAAAGCCACAGAACCAGAACGTCCCAAGCAATCTGTAGGAGCTGGTTCTTCTTCTTCTTCTTCTGCTGACATTCTTTTGTTGTTACAGGAATTACAGGTTGTGAAGAAGATGCAACTTGAAATTTATGATCGGGTTTTGAACCACGATCAGATGCTCAGGAAGATTGCCACGAAACTGAGGGTTGAACATTCAGCAGAAATGGGAGTCCCACTGGATAGAAATGCGTGGTTAGCTTCCATTGGATTCACGATTCCCTCCCAGCAGGACAAAGACGGTGAAGATCAGAATGTTTAAGTAGTTGTTCCACGTTTTTATGATGTTTCCTATGTAATTAATTTAATGTTATTGTAACTGTTTTCTGAACAGTGAACTTGTTTCTATTTTTATTATGTAATGAAAATTTTATTTTCTGTTAATTTGTTGTTTTATTCAGTTTGTCACATGTATTGGTAAAATTTATGAGTCCCAATCCGATTACGCGTTTTCCATCCACAGCCACTCAGGTAAAAAGGGAAGTCTCTTTCCAACTTATTCTTTAATTAATATTCTTAATTATAAGTTGCAAAAGTATGCTTATTGTTCTTTCACTCCGTCTTCATAATTTAAAAGTTGCTGATTCGTTAAGCTGTAGTCGGATAAATTAATTGATCGGTTTTTGCTTAACTCATGATCCCTGCCCATAACTATTCTTCATCATTACTTAAATTGTTTACTCGGCATGCTAGTTAGCAATCTGAATGTATGAATTTTACATTAAGTTTGGGGACATGACTGGCTGATTAACTATTATATATGAGCTTTTGAGCCTGTATTATTCTTTTCCGAGTGAATCTGCATGCTGGTTAGTGAGACAGAATTTGCTTCAGTACTTACTAATTGATTGTATGCTAGCCAATCGGAAATGATGAAGGCCTTCTTTGATTATTTAGCCAGGGCCAAAAATTTGCCATCCTAATTTCATTAATCATCCTTTGACCCAATAATTATGTTTGAGCCTGAGACCTTTTCATTCGTTTTATACACCTAACGTTACAAGCCTAATTATCCAAGAAAAACCCGACTAGAGTACCCTGGATGTTCCATTGGTGAATTACTCGGTTTTTGCTTATTGCTAGGGACTAGCAATTTCTAAGTTTGGGGATGAAGAGTGTGCCTAACAGTAATATTTCCTACTCGGGACATTTTACTCACTTTTCATTCGGTAACCATAATATTTCCTACTCTAACTTCCCCACTAAGTTAAGACTCACTCGGAATTCTCTAGCTACTTAATAATTTATTACAATAGATCTACTTAGAGCCTTAGGTGTCATCTTCTGATCGGTAAACTCTCACTCGGCATCACACTGTCTCATTCACTCGGGATTACCTAGGCTTCCTTCCACTCGGAGGGAGTCACTAACTCTCTTCCCACGTCAACACTCGACTCTAATTAGGCTTATAGTTACACTAACCTCTCACACACGACAAGTACGCGTACATATATTACTCGGATCTTCATGCACAGTATAGGATTTCCCACAACATAATAAATATAATTAATTACAGGCATCAAGATCATGTTTTCTACCCCAAAGGGTTCAGGTTCTAATAACAGGAACTAAGGCTAATACATGAGCCGGCCAAGGCTTAACAAAACACATAACAGTATATACATAACATCTATTCCCATGGTGCACCAGCACTTCACTCGGCATTCAGCTCCTCATTCACTCCTCATTGCGAGAGATATTCACTGAAAAATTGCCACAGTAGGGGGTGAGTATCTTAAATATTAAGTGATAGATACTGACTCGGGTTATCATTAATCATGCAGCAATCTAATGCACACGGCTAGTATTAAACATGCATATAATCATTCAATGACATCACAATCATGCATAGCACAGATTTCATTCGGCATAGTCAGTGCATGTACACAGAATAGTTCACTCGGTTCCGCATTCGTGTGTAATCGGTTTTCGACGTTACAACGTAGGCTCCCAGCCTTTTTGTACATAGCTCTCAGCTATCAATTCAGCTCCCAGCTGGTTGGCCATTTTACGGGTACCCAACCGTTTGCCCACAAGGCGACACCAACACTCTCAGCGTCAACGGAGGTGTTCACGGGCAGCCCGAGTCCCACTCGGAAACTACCTTGAGTCCCACTCAAGGATTTCACAGCGTCCCACGCTTTTTAATTAACCGATAGTAGTGTCCCACACTACGTGCTCCCAGCACAAAGCATCCCATGCGCCACACGCGGATTCATCACACAATACAGAATTCATACAACTTTTTACACAGTCATACATACTTCACATGCAGTCGGTAACACGAATTCTCAGAGCTCAATATATTGATTTAACACACATACTTCCATGCAATCAGTATCATTACTCAAGTAGATGAATACAGCAACACGTGCTTTCCATGCAATTGATATCAACCAATATCAGGATACAATAAGGTATTCTACTCAACACAAGCATAACATGCAATCGGTATTCAGCAGTATCAGGACTCAAACTATGCATGCATCAATATGAATATTATCAGACTCACTACACCAACACTCGATTGCATGCAGTCATCATTTTATATTTATAACGACTTACAAGTCACATAAACCACACAGTTATCGTCGTCAACAATACAGCACACCCTTGCCATGCAATCATTCGATATTCTTTAAGCTATCGGCGTGCATCTCAGGGATAATACTAAACATGCAACACTCAACTCCTACTTATCATGCACCCGGGTATTGCGCACTCCACATGCAAGTATAACACACAATAGAATACAGAACAACAATCATTAACGCCCGGAACCCATCCATAATCCATGCGTTTAACATATAAGGTACTCCCCCTACCAACTACGAGACTCCGAGAGACTCTTCTGCTTGGGTGTTGGCCCTCTTCCTTGCTGCTTCGCTCGACACCTTCACTCGTTCAGCCTCCACTCGAACACTGTTGTCTTCCGCGCTTGGCTCGGGTACAGGGGCTGTTTTTTCTTCCGCTCCGACGATTGTCTTTCACTCATATAAGGGAGCTCTGACTCCTCTGCAGCACCGTCAACGTGACTTCCGTAAGCAGAAAATGTGAACAGAGGGCAGAGAAGGAGAAGAAGAAGAAGAAGAAGAAGAAGAAGAAGAAGAAGAAGAAGAAGAAGAAGAAGAAGAAGAAGAAGAAGAAGAAGAAGAAGAAGAAGAAGAAGAAGAAGAAGAAGAAGAAGAAGAAGAAGAAGAAGAAGAAGAAGAAGAAGAAGAAGAAGAAGAAAAAGAAGAAGAAGAAGAATGAGAGAGAAAGAGAAGAAGGAAGAAGAGAGAAATCGTAGAGGGAATTCTGAAGAATGAATGGCAAGGGACCATCAACCAAACATATATATACATACACAAAGGAATGGAAAGGTGGGGTGGGAAAACGTGAAGCAGCAGTCTGCTCACGTCACCCAGTCCCATCAGCAACCACTAATGGCTAATCACACTTAATCAGCACTCATTTGATTAATTAAGTTAATGGTAATTAATAAACAATTTCCCACTTCTGAAATTATTATTTTAATGGCTTTATTTCACCCGGTACTTCGTTTAAAATCGGGATGTTACAGATAAGGGTGGCTGGCTGTGCACATGATTATTGGTATATGAGATTATTGAGGAGGAGATGGGCCCACATGCATCATGATGACTAATAAAGAGAATGGAAATAACAAAATGAACTCATGTATTGCTTCATTGTACTGTGATTATGACTGTGTATTACTTAAGTAAGACTTTGTAGAACTTAGTAACCCTGAGAGATGAATGGGAAAATAGGGATGATTAGCTGAGATCAAAAGTAGTGAGATAACTTAGAATGTATCTTAGGAACCCCAAATAGAGTGGGTGGGACTCGATTTTAGATTGTTTGTGTTGTATGTGGGCAGGTGTTGATGAGACACCATCCCGATTGTTGTGGAGGTGAAGACTCACCCTTACACTAATTTTTCCATACATCGTGGCGATGGTCACCGACTCTGGATTGAGGATCAGCCAGACTCTTCCTGGACCGAAGACGAATAAAATAGGTTAATTTTGTTTTCATTTACGAGAGCCTGTGTGCCCCTTTTTCTTTCAGTTGTACAGTTGCTGTTTTGACCATAAGTTGTATATGACCATGTTATATATACAATGTATCTGTTCCACCAAGCTTTCTTGTACAAAAAAAACTTCCATATTGTTCTAAAACTCATAACCTGTCAGTTAACTAGGATAATCTAGTAGAAGGGATTATCCTAGTTAACCGAGGGTGTTACAATACTCATTCCCTTGGAGAAATCTGATGAAACTTCAGGGATAACCTTACAATGCATTTCAAATCATGCATGAATTAAACTGCTTAGTTTTGTTATTTTCATGGGCATTGGCCTTCAAATTTAGCTAAAAACTCATTGTTGGAGAAAACCCTTCTCCTTCCCTTAGAGAAATCTGATGAAACATCAAGGACAACCTTACAATGCCTTTCTAAGCATGACCGTAAAAAATCATGAAAAACTTTAACTCCTCGATTTTCTCATATTTTCGTGAGTATAAGCCTTCGAATTTAGCTAAAAATTTATCGTTGAAGAAAATTTACTCATTCCCTTGTAGAAATTTGATGAAACTTCAGGGACAACCTTACAATGCCTTTCCAAGCAAGGCCGTAAAAAATGATGCCAGAATTTAGTTGCTCAATTTTGTCATATTTTCATGGGCATTAGCTTTCAAATTTGTTTAAAAATTCATCGTTGGAGAAAATATGCTCCTTCCCTTAGAGAAATCTGATGGAATTTCTGGGACAACCTTATAATGCATTTCTAAGCATGGCTGAAAAAAATCATGTAAAAATTTAATTGCTTGGTTTTACAATCGTAAAATGCCTTTCTAAGCATGGCCGTAAAAAATGATGCAAAATTTCAACTATATGGTTTTGTCATATTTTCATGGACAATGTCCTTCAAATTTTGCTAAAAATTCATTGTTGGAGAAAATCGGCCCTTCGCTTAAAGAAATATGATGAAATTTCAGGGACAATCTTACAAAGTCTTTCTAAGAAAGGCCGTAAAAAATATGCAAAAATTCATTTGCTTGATTTTGTTATTATTTCATGAATGCCTTCCAATTTAGCTAAAAATTCATCGATGAACAAAATCTGCTCATTCCTTTTGAGAAATCTTATGAAATTTTAGGGAAAACTTTACAATGCCTTACTAACAATAGCCGCAAAAAATCATGTGAAAATTCAATTGCTTGATTTTGTCATATTTTTTTTGGCATTATTAGCGTTCAAATTTGCCTAAAAATTCATCTTTGGAGAAAATTTACTCCTTCACTTGGAGAAACCTGATGAAAGTTCAGGGACAACCTTACAATGCCTTTTTAAGCATGACCGTAAAAAATAATGTAAAAATTCAGCTGCTCGATTTTGTCATATTTCCGTGGGCATTACTAGCCTTCAAATTTGGCTAACAATTCATTGTTGGAGAAATATATACTCCTTCCCTTAGAGAAATCTGATGAAACTTCAGGGACAACCTTACAATGTATTTTATCATATTTTCGTGGGCATTAGTCTTCAAATTTGGCTAAAAATTCATCGTGGAAGAAAATCTACTTATTCCCTTGGAGAAATCTGATGAAACTTCAGGAACAACCTTACAATTCCTTTCTAAGAATGACTGCAAAAAATCATGCAAAACTTTAACTACTAGATTTTCTCATATTTTCGTGGGTATTAGCCTTTAAGTTTGGGTAAAAATTCATCGTTGGAGAAAATTTGTTTTTCCCTTGGAGAAATCTAATGAAACTACTTAGATAACCTTACAATGCCTTTCTAGGCACGGCCACAAAAAATCATGCAAAAATTCAATTGCTTGATTTTCTCGAATTTTGGTAGGCATTTACCTTCAAATTTGGCTAAAAAGACATCGTTGGATAAAATATGCTCCTTCCATAGGAGAAATCTGGTGAAACTTCAGGGAACACGTTACAATGCCTTTCTAAGCATGGCCACAAAAATCATGCAAAACTTTGACTACATGAATTTTTCATATTTTTGTTGGTATATTAGCCATCAAATTTGGCATGCAAATATACAACTGCTTAATTTTCTCATGTTTTCATAGGTATTAGCCTTTAAATTTTGCAAAACATTTATTGTTGAACAAAATCTGCCCTGCGCTTGGAGAAATATGATGAAATTTCAAAGACAACCTTACAAAGCCTTTCCAAGCATGGCCGTTAAAATCATACAACACTTTATTTGCTCGATTTTGTTATATTTTGGTGGGCGTTAGTTTTCAAATTTGACTAAAAATTCTTCGGTGAAGAAAATATGCACTAGTTTTTAATGCCTTCCTTAGAAAATAAGCACTAGTTCTTAACTGCTTGATTTTATCATATATTTATGGCCATTAGCCTTCAAAGTTTGCTAAAAATTCATCGTTAGGGAAAATCTACTCCTTCCCTTGGAGAAATCTGACGAAGATTCAGGGACAACCTTACAAAACCTTTCCAAACATGGCTTAAAAAATCATACAAAAATTCATTTACTTGATTTTCTCATATTTTGGTAGGCAATTAGTCTTCAAATTTGGCTAAAACTTCATCATTGGAGAAAATCTACTCCTTCCAAATGAGAAATGTAATGAAACTTCAAGGATAACCTTACAATGCCTTTATAAGCATGGCCACAAAAAATCATCAAAAACCTAAACTACACGATTTACTCATATTTTTGTAGGTATTAGCCTTCAAATTTGGCTAAAAATTCATCGTTGGAGACAAATCTGCCTCTTCAATTGGAGAAATCTGATGAAACTTCAGGGACAACCTTACAATGTCTTTCTAAGCATGGCCGTAAAAAATCATGTAAAAATTTTTTAGCTTGATTTTGTCGTATTTTGGTAGGCACTAGCCTTCAAATTTGGCTAAAAAGTCATCGTTGGATAAAATATGCTCCTTCTATTGGAGAAATATTATGAAACTTCAGGGACAACCTTACAATGCCTTTCTAAGCATGACCGTAAAAAGTCATGTAAAACTTCAACTGCATATTTTTTCATAATTTTGTCGGTATATTAGCCTTCAAATTTGGCTAAAAATTCATCGTTAGAGAAAATCTGCTCCTTCCCTTTGAGAAATCTAATGAATCTTCTCGGATAACCTGACAATGCTTTTCTAAGCATAACCATAAGGAATCATGCAAAACTTTAACTACACAGTTTTTTCATATTTTTGTGGGTAATGTCTTCAAATTTAGCTAAATATTCATCGTTGGATAAAATCTACTCCTTGAAAATGATAAATCTGATGAAACTTCAAGGACAACCTTACAATGCCTTTCTAAGCATGGGCCCAAAAAATCATGAAAAACTTAAATTGCATGATTTTCTCATATTTTTATAGGTATTTGCCTTCAAATTTCACTAAAAATTCATTGTTGGACAGAAACCTGCTCCTTCAATTAGAGAAATCTAATAAAACTTCAGGGATAACCTTATAATGCATTAATAAGCATGGCTGTAAAAAATCATGCAAAACATCAACTACAAGGTTTTCTCATATTTTCGTGGGTATAAGCCTACAAAGTTGGCTAAAAATTTACCGTTGGAGAAAATCTGTTCCTTCAATTGTAGAAATCTAATGGAACTTCTCAAAAAACCTTACAATGTCTTTCTAAGCATGACTGCAAAAAATCATGCAAAAATTCAGTTGCTTGATTTTGTCATATTTTAGTAGGCATTAACCTTCAAATTTAGCTAAAAAGTCATCGTTGGATAAATATACTCATTCTATTGGAGAAATATTATAAAACTTCAGGGACAACCTTACAATGCCTTTCTAAACATGACCGTAAAAAATCATGTAAAACTTCAACTACATAAATTTTTCATATTTTCGTGGCCTTCAAATTTGGCTAAAAATTCATCGTTAGAGAAAATATGCTCCTTCCCTTGGAGAAATTTAATGAAAATTCTAGGACAACCTGACAATGCTTTTCTAAACATGACCATAAAGAATTATGCAAAACTTTAACTACACGGTTTTCTCATATTTTCGTGGGTAATGCCTTCAAATTTGACTAAAAATTCATCGTTGGAGAAAATTTGTGACTTCCTTTGGAAAAAATTAATGAAATTTCTTGGACAACCTTACAATGCCTTTCTAAGAATGGCTGTAAAAAATCTTACAAAAATTCATTTGCTTTATTTTGTCATATTTTGGTGGGCATTAGTCCTTAAATTTGACTAAAAATTCATCGTTAGATAAAATCTGCTCCTTCAAAATGAGAAATCTGATGAAACTTCAAGGACAACCTTACAATGCCTTTCTAAGCACGGCCCCAAAGAATCATAAAAAACTTAAACTACATGATTTTCTCATATTTTCGTAGGTATTAGCCTTCAAATTTGGCTAAAAATTTATCGTTGGAGAGAAACCTGCTCCTTCAATTGGAGAAATCAGATGAAACTTCAGGGAGAACCTTATAATATCTTAATAAGAATGGCTGTAAAAAATCATGCAAAACATTAACTACAAGATTTTCTCATATTTTCGTGGGTATTATTAGCCTACAAAGTTGGCTAAAAATTCATCGTTGGAGAAAATTTGTTCCTTCAATTAGAGAAATCTCATGAAACTTCTCGAAAAACCTTACAATGCCTTTCTAAGCATGGCCACAAAAAATCATGCAAAAATTTAGTTGCTTGATTTTGTCATATTTTGGTAGGCTATACCTTTCAATTTAGCTAAACAGTCATCTTTGGATAAAATATGCTCATTCTATTGGAGAAATATTATGAAACTTCAGGGACAACCTTACAATGCCTTTCTAAACATGACCGTAAAAAATCATATAAAACTTTATCTGCACAATTTTTTCATATTTTCGTGGGTATATTAGCCTTCAAATTTGGCTAAAAATTAATCGTTATAGAAAATCTGCTCCTTCCCTTGGAGAAATCTAATGAAACTTCTGGGACAACCTGACAATGCTTTTCTAAGCATGACCATAAAGAATCATGTAAAACTTTTACTACACGATTTTCTTATATTTTCGTGGGTAATCCCTTCAAATTTGGCTAAAAATTCATCGTTGGATAAAATTTGTTCCTTCTCTTGGAGAAAACTAATGAAATTTCTTGGACTACCTTATAATGCCTTTCTAAGCCTGGCTGAAAAAAATCTTGCAAAAATTTATTTGCTTGATTTTGTCGTATTTTGGTGCGCATTAGTCTTCAAATTTGACTAAAATTTCATCGTTGGATAAAATCTGCTCCTTCAAAAAGAGAAATCTGATGAAACTTCAGGGACAACCTTACAATGCCTTTCTAAGCATGGCCCCAAAAAATCATGAAAAACTTAAACTGCATGATTATCTCATATTTTTGTAGGTATTAGCCTTCAAATTTGACTAAAAATTCATCGTTGGAGAGAAACCTGCTCCTTCAATTGGAGAAATCTGATAAAACTTTAGGGACAACCTTACAATGCCTTAAAAGCATGGCTGTAAAAAATCATGCAAAACTTCAACTGCACGGTTTTCTCATATTTTCATGGGTATTAGCCTACAAAGTTGGCTAAAAATTCATCATTGGAGAAAGTCTGTTCCTTCAATTGGAGAAATCTGATGAAACTTCTTAAAAAGCCTTACAATGCCTTTTTAAGCATAGCTATAAAAAATCATGTAAAAATTTAGTTGCTTGATTTTGTCATATTTTGGTAAGCATTAACCTTCAAATTTAGCTAAAAAGTCATTATTGGATAAAATATGCTCCTTCTACTGGAGAAATATTATGAAAGTTCTAGGACAACCTTACAATGCCTTTCTAAGCATGACCGTAAAAAATCATCTAAAACTTTAACTGCACAAATTTTTCATATTTTCATGGCCTTCAAATTTGGCTAAAAATTCATCGTTAGAGAAAATCTGCTCCTTCCCTTGGAGAAATCTAATGAAACTTCTGGGACAACCTGACAATGCTTTTCTAAGCATGACCATAAAGAATCATACAAAACTTTAACTACACGGTTTTCTCATACTTTCGTGGGTAATGCCTTCAAATTTGGCTAAAAATTCATCGTTGGAGAAAATTTATTCCTTCCCTAGGAGAAAACTAATGAAATTTCTCGGACAACCTTACAATGTCTTTCTAAGCATGGCTGTAAAAAATCTTACAAAAATTCATTTGCTTGATTTTATCATATTTTAGTGGGCATTAGTTTTCAAATTTGACTAAAAATTCATCATTGGATAAAATCTGCTCTTTCAAAATGAGAAATCTGATGAAACTTCAGGGACAACCTTACAATGTCTTTCTAAGCACGGCCCTAAAAAATCATGAAAAACTTAAACTGCATGATTTTCTCATATTTTCATAGGTTCTTCAAATTTGGCTAAAAATTTGTCGTTGGAGAGAAACCTGCTCCTTTAATTGGAGAAATCTGATGAAACTTTAGGGACAACCTTACAACGTCTTTCTAAGCATGGCTGCAAAAAATCATCCAAAATTTTAACTGCATGATTTTCTCATATTTTCGTGGTTATGAGCTTTCACAGTTGGCTAAAAATTCATCGTTGGAGAAAATTTATTCCTTCCCTTAGAGAAATCTGATGAAACTTCTTGGACAACCTTACAATGCCTTTCTTAGTATGGCTGCAAAAAATAATGCAAAAATTCAGTTGCTTGATTTTGTCGTGTTTGGTAGGCATTAGCATTCAAATTTGGCTAAAAAGTCATCGTTGGATAAAATATGCTCTTTTCATTGAAGAAATATGATGAAGCTTCAGGAACAACCTTACAATGCCTTTCTAAGCATGACCGTAAAAAATCATGTAAAACTTCAACTGCCTGATTTTTTCATATTTTCATTCGTATATTAGCCTTCAAATTTGGATAAAAAATTCATCGTTAGAGAAAATCTTCTCCTTCCCTTGAAGAATATGACGAAACTTCAGGGACATCCTTATAATGCCTTTCTAAGCATGGCCGTAAAAAATCATGTAAAACTTTAACTACACGGTTTTCTCATATTTTCGTGGGTAACATTTTCAAATTTGACTAAAAATTCATTGTTGGAGAAAATCTGTTTCTTCCCTTTGAGAGATTTGATGAAACTTCTCAGATAACCTTACATTGCCTTTTTAAGCATGGCAGTAAAAAATCATGCAAAAATTCAATTGCTCGATTTTATTGTATTTTAGTAAGCATTAGCCTTCAAATTTGGCTAAAAGGTCATCGTTGGATAAAATATGCTCCTCTCATGTGAGAAATCTGACGAAGCTTAAGGGACAACCTTAAAATACCTTTCTAAGCATGGCCACAAAAAATCATGCAAAACTTCAACTACACAGTTTTCTCATCTTTTCGTGGGTAGCCTTCAAATTTGGCTAAAAATCGTTATTGGAGAAAATTTGTTCCTTCCCTGGGAGAAATCTGATGAAATTTTAGGGACAACCTTACAATGCCTTTTTAAGCATGGTCATAAAAAATCATACAAAAATTCAACCACTCGATTTTCACATATTTTCATTTGTATTAGCCTTTAAATTTGGCTAAAAATTCATCGTTGGAGAAAATCTACCCTTCGCTTGGAGAAATATGATGAAATTTTAGGGACAACCTTACAAAGATTTTCTAAGCATGGTCGTAAAAAATCAAGCAACACTTTACTTGCTCTATTTTGTCATATTTTGGTGGTCATTAGTATTCAAATTTGGCTAAAAATTCATCGGTGAAGAAAATCTGCATTTTCCCTTTGAGAAATCTGATGAAATTTCAGGAAAAACCTTATAGTGCCTTTTAAGCATGGCCGTAAAAAATCATGCAAAACTTCAACTACACAGTTTTCTCTTATTTTTGTGGGTATTTAGCCTTCAAATTTGGCTAAAAATTCATCATTGGAGAAGATTTGCTCCTTCCCTTGGAGAAATTTGATGAAACTTCACGGATAATCTTATAATGCCTTTCTAAGCATGGTTGCAAAAAATATGCAAAAATTCATTTGCTTGATTTTGTCGTATTTTGGTGGGCATTAGCCTTTAAATTTGGCTAAAAATTCATCGTTGGAGAAAATCTGCTCCTTCCCTTGGAGAAATCTGAGGAAACTTCAGGGACAACCTTACAATGCCCACGAAAATATGACAAAATCGAGCAGTAGAATTTTTGCATGATTTTTTAAGGTCATACCTAGAAATACATTGAAAGTTTGTCCTTAAATTTTCAACAGATTTCTCCACGGTAAGGAGCATATATTTCTCTAACGATGAATTTTTAGCCAAATTTGAAGACTAATAATGCCCACAAAAATATAACAAAATTGAGCAGTTGAATTTTTATATGATTTTTTACGGCCATGCTTAGAAAGGAATTGTAAGGTTTTCCCTGAAATTTCATCAAATATCTTAAAGGGTAGGAGCAGATTTTCTTCACCGATGAATTTTTACTTAAATTTTAAAGCTAATGCCTACAAAAATATGACAAAATTGAGCAGATGAAGTTTTACATGATTATTTGTGACCATGCTTAGAAAGGCTTTGTAAGGTTATCCATGAAGTTTCATTAGATTTCTCCAAGCGAAAGGCAGATTTTCTCCAACAATCAATACCCACAAAAATATAAAAAAATCGAGCAGTTAAATTTTTGCATGCTTTTTTGTGACCATTCTTAAAAAGGCATTGTAAGGTTGTCCCTGAGGTTTCATCATATTTCTCGTAAGAAAGGAGCAGATTTTCTCCAAGAATGAATTTGTAGCAAAATTTGAAGGCTATTGTCCATGAAAATATGACAAAACCATATAGTTGAAATTTCGCATCATTTTTTACGGCCATGCTTAAAAAGGCTATGTGCAGTTATCCCTAGAGTTTCATTAGATATTTCTAAGGGAATGAGCATACTTTCTCCAAGGATAATTTTTAGCCAAATTTGAAAGCCGATGCCCATAAAAATATGACAAAACCGAGCGGTTGAATTTTTGTATGCTTTTTTACGGCCAAGCTTAGAAAGGCTTTGTAATGTTGTCCCTGAAGTTTCATCATTTTTCTCTAAAGGAAGTGGTAGATTTTCTTAAACGATGATTTTTTAGCTAAATTTGAAGGCTAATACACACGAAAATATGACAAAACCTAGCGGTTAAATTGTCATTCTTTTTTGTGGCAATTCTTAGAAAAGGATTTTGAGGTTATCCCTGGAATTTCATTAGATTTCTCCAAGGGAAGGAGCATATTTTCTCCAACGATAAATTTTTAGCCAAATTTGAAGGCTAATGCTCACGGAAATATGACAAAATCGAGCAGTTGAATTTTTACATGATTTTTTACTGTCATCCTTAGAAATGCATTGTAGGGCTATCCTAGAAGTTTTATCAGATTTCTCCAAGGGAAGGAGAAGATCTTCTACAATGATGAATTTTTAGCCAAATTTAAAGGTTAATCCCATAAAAATATGAGAAAATGAGCATTTAAATTTTTGCATGATTCCTCCCATAAAAAGCATTGTAAGGTTGTCCCTGAAGTTTCATCAGATTCCTCCAAGGGAAGGAGCATATTTTCTCCATCAATGAGTTTTTAGCCAATTTTGAAGGCTAATGCCCACAAGAATATGACAAAACCGAGCAGTTTAATTTTTGCATGATTTTTGATGGCCATGCTTAGAAATACATTATAAGGTTGTCCCTAAAGTTTCATCATATTTCTCTACAGCAATGAGTGGATTTTTTACAACGATGAATTTTTAGCCAAATTTATAGGCTTTAATACCCAAGAAAATATGAGAAAATCGAGAAGTTGAAGTTTTGCATAATTTTTTACAGCCATGCTTAGAAAGGAATTGTAAGGTTGCCCCTGATGTTTCATTGGATTTCTTAAAAGGAAGGGGCAAATTTGTTCTAAGGGTGCCAACGAAAATATGAAAAAACCAAGCGATTGATTTTTTACATGATTTTTTACGGCCATGCTTCTAAAGGCATTATAAGGTTGTCCCTAAAGTTTCATTAGATTTCTCCATGGGAATGGATACATTTCTCTAATAATAAATCTTTAGCCAAATTTGAAGGCATTAGGCCAAGAAAATATTGTAAAACTGAGCCATTGAATTTCTATATGATTTTTTGCAGCCATGCTTAGAAAGGTATCGGAAGGTTGTCCTTGAAGTTTCATCAAGTTTTTCCAAGGGAAGGGGTAGATTTTCACCAACCATGAATTATTAGCGAAATTTGAAGGCATTAGCCCATGAAAATATGACAAAACTGAGTGGTTGAATATTTGCGTGAATTTTGGTGGCCATGCTTAGAAAGTCGTTATAAGGTTGTCCGTGAGGTTTGATCAAAATTCTCTAAGGGAAAGGCCAGATTTTCTCAAACGATGAATTTTTAGCCAAATTTGAAAGCATTAGCTCACGAAAATATGACAAAATCGAGCAGTTGAATTTTTGCATGATTTTTTGTGGCCATGCTTAGAAAAGCTTCGTAAGGTTGTCCCAGATGTTTGATCAGATTTCTCCAAGGAAAGGGCAGATTTTCTCAAACAATGAATTTTTAGCCAAATTTGAAGGCATTAACCCACGAAAATATGACAAAAACTAAGCGGTTGAATTTTTACATAGTTTTTTATGGCCACGCTTAGAAGGCATTGTAAGGTTGTCCCTGAGGTTTCAAAAGATTTCTCTAAGGGATGAGGCAAATTTTCTCTAAGCATGAATTATTAACCAAATTTGATAAAATATATGACAAAATTGAGTAGTTGAGTTTTTGCATGATTCTTTGTGGCCATGCTTAGAAAGGCATTGTAAGGTTTTCCATAAAGTTTCATCAGATTTATCCAAGGGAAGGGGAAGATTTTCTCCAAGCATGATTTTTAAGCCAAATTTGAAGGCATTAGGCCCGAAAAATAAGATAAAACTGAGCGGTTGAATTTTTGCATGATATTTTACGGCCATGCTTAGAAAGGCATCGTAAGGTTGTCCCTGAAGTTTTATCAGATTTCTCCAAGGGAAGGGGCCGATTCTCTAATGATGAATTTTTTACCAAATTTGAAGAATAATACGCATAAAAATATAACAAAACTGAACGGTTAAATTTTTGAATGCTTTTTTGCAGCAATGGGCTGGGGCAGATTTTCTTCAACGATGAATTTTTAGCAGATTTGAAGGCAAATACTCACAAAAATATGACAAAATTGAGCAGTTGATTTTTTGCATGATTTTTTATGGTCAAGCTTAGAAAGACATTATAAGGGGTTCCTTAAAGTTTCATCAGATTTCTCTAGGGGGAGAGGTAGATCTTCTCACCTGATGAATTTTTAGCCAAATTTGAAGGCTATGCCCATGAAAATATGACAAAATCGAGGAGTTGAATTTTTGCATGATTTTTTACGGCTATGTTTGGAAAGGCATCATAGGTTGTCCCTGAAGTTTTATTAGATTTCTTTGTGGGAAGTAGTAGATTTTATCCAATGATGAATTTTTAGTCAGGTTTGAAGGCATTGGCCCAAAAAAATATGACAGAGTCGAGGGGTTGAATCTTTGCATAATTTTCTATGGCCATGCTTAGAAAGGCATTGTAAGGTTTTTCCTAAAGTTTCATCAGATTTCTCCATGGGAATGGACAAATTTTCTCCAATAATGATTTTTTAGCTAAATTTGAAGGTATTATCCCCTGAAAATATGACAAAACTGAGCGGTTAAATTTTTGCATGATTTTTATGGGCCATGCTTATAAAGGCCTTGTAGGGTAAATACACCCTTTGGTCATCTATTTTGTACAAAAGTCTTATCCAGGTCCTCTAGGTTTTTTTTCTCCAAGTTAGTCCCCTATGTGGTTTAAAATGTTTCAATGTGGTCCTCCCATCAAGTAAATGTTAATGCTTTTTACACTATTTCCATCATCTTCTTCAATTTAAGTTTTAGGGTCCCCCTCTTTAATGCCTTCTTCCATCTTATGGTCTCCCTCTCTAAGCCACTTGCAAACTCACAGAAATTATACAACATGGCAAACTCTAATGGATCAAGCTTCAACCATGGAACCAGAGCATGTGAAGATGAGTCCCCTTTGTATGAATGCTCAGGGAGATTCAGAATTATGATGCGAACATCGAAGACACCCGCAAACTATGGACACAGATTTTGGGGCTATGTGAAATATATTGTAAATATTGCTTGTTACAGCCATATCTAATTCATGTTCTGGGTGTGTTAATCTTGGGGTTCATTTTGTAGGGTGCCTGGACTTGCTGGTGGGAGATTTGGGTGGGACAGAGGCCTGCAGGAGTTTACTTTCATATCATACCGGTAGAAGGTAATTCAGTAAGTTGTTTCAATTTGGTCCCTTATTTACAATTAATTATTTCAATTAGGTCCTCGTCATCTTTTAGTTGTTTCAAATTGGTCCCTAAACCTGTGAATTGATACTCTCTATTAAACCTGTAATGAACAGGGTCTGCACCATGCATTAGATGAAGTTATACCTGGTGTTGAGCAAAGGTTCTGCATGAGGCACCTGTACAATAATTTAAGGAAGAGGCACCCAGGCAAGCAACTCAAGGAGCTCATATGGAAGGCTGTAAAGTGTACATATACTCAGGCATGGGAAAAATAGATGCTGGAGATAAGAGTGTGAATAAGGAGGCCTATAAGGAACTGATCAAGCTGCCACCTAGACATTACACCAGAACCGTTCTAAATGTCAGACCAAGCAAGGTCCATCTAAAGGCAAAACAAGTACTGCAAGAGGAGGCAAAAATTAACATGAAAGAGGAAGAAACGTTGATGCATAATTCTTCTTTGGACTTGTAATTCTGTTTTGTTCAGAAGTTTGCAATTCTATTTGTAATGCTGCTTTATTTTTTATTATAGTTCTTTTTGAATTAGGTTCCTTCAGTATATGTAATTTTGTTTTGGATTCTGGTTCCTTTTGAACATGACCATTTGAAGTTAGTAGTTGAAGTTATATTTTTGAATCAATCTCATCTTATATTTTCCAATCTTAATTTATATTTTCCTATTGCAATGGTAGTTGAAGTTATATTTTTCCAATTCAATAAATAACAATTTGAATGAACCTTGACTTATTTGAATGAACCACAACAACCAATGCATTGCAAAATAATGGACTTTCATTAATGCAACATAACATACAGAAAATATGAAGGATGACAAATTCTTTACTTCTTCTTTGTTGTTAACTACAACACAAAACCAAAACTGGTTCTAACCCTAAATCATAACACAAAAATAAACATTGGTCCCAGCCTTAAACCCTTAATAAAAACAGATTAAAACCCCTACAACAATCCCTAAACCTAGGAGAACACAAACAACACCAAGCCACTTGAGACATCTTCATGCTGTCTTTAATGCTTTTTGTAAAGCTATTATTCGACTACTTTGTCTTAGAATTAACATATCTTTCTTGGCTCTAACATCATCACACACCCAATGGAAGAAATTACAACTCCCATCCTTCTTGGCACCCTACAAAATGAACCCCAAGATTAACACACCCAGAACCTCAATTAGATACGGTTGTAAACAAGTAATATTTATAGTATATTTCACACATCCCCAGAATATGCGTCCAAAGTTTGTGAGTATCTTTGATGTTTGCATCACAGCTCTGAATCTCTTTGGGCATTCACACAAAGGAGACTCATCTTCACGCGCTCTGGTTCCATAGCTGAAGCTTGATCCACTAGAGTTTGCCATGTCGTGTGATTTTCGTGAGTTTGCAAGTGGCCGAGAAAGGAAAACCCTAAGATGGAAGAAGGCATAAAAAAGAGGGACCCTAAAACTTAAATCGAAGAAGATGATGGAAACAGTGTAAGTGGTGCTAACATTTACTTGACGGAAGGACCACATTGAAATATTTTAAACCACATAGGGGACCAACTTGTAGAATAAAAAACTAGAGGACCGGCATAACACTTTTGTGTAAAATAGAGGACCAAAGGGTGTATTTACCCGACATTGTATGGTTGCCCTAAAGTTTCATCTTTAAAGAAAATTTGGCTAAAAATTTCATCGTTAAAGAAAATCTACTCCTTTCCTTGGAGAAATCTGATAAAACTTTAGGGATAACCTTACAATGCCTTTTGTAAGCATGACCATAAAATATCATGAAAAAATTTAATTACTCGATTTTGTTGTATTATCGTAAGCATTTGCCTTTAAATTTGGCTAAAAATTAACCGTTGAAGAAAATCTTCTCCTTCTATTGGAGAAATTTGATGAAACTTTTGGGACAACCTTACAATGCATTTTTAAGCATTGCTGTAAAAAATATGCAAAAAGTCAACTGCTCAGTTTTATGATATTTTTGTGGGCATTGGCCTTCAAATTTTGCTAAAATTTCATCATTGGAGAATATCTGCCTATTCCCTTGGATAAACCTAGTAAACTTTAGGGACAACCTGAAAATCCTTTTCAAAGTATTGCAACAAAAAAATAATGACAACCACTTAGTTCTGTCAAATTTTCATGCACTTTCAAATTTGGCTAAAAAATCATCATTTAAGAAAATCTGCCCCTTCCTTTGGAGAAATATGATAAAACATCAGGGACAACCTTACAAAGCCTTTCTAAGCTTGGTCGTAAAAAAACATGTAAAATTCAACCGCTAGGTTTTGACATATTTCCGTGGGCATTAGCCTTAAAATTTGGCTAAAAATGATCATTGGAGAAAATATGCCTATTCCCTTGGAGATATCTGATAAAACTTTAGGGATAACCCTACAATGTCTTTCTAAGCATGAGCGTAAAAAATGATGCGAAGATTCAACTATATGGTTTAGTCATAATTTCATGGGCAATAGCCTTCAAATTTTACTAAAAATTCATTATTGGAGAAAATCTTCTCATTCCTTAGGAGAAATTTGATGAAACTTCAGGGACAAACTTACAATGTCTTTTTATACATAGCCGCAAAAACTCATGCAAAAATTCAGCTGCTCGATTTTGACTTATTTTCATGGGCATTTGCCTTCAAATTTGGCTAAAAATGCATCGTTGGAGAAATATATACTCCCTTTCTTGGAGAAATCTGATGAAACTTCAAGGAAAACCTTGCAAGGCCTTTCTAAGCATGACCATAAGAAATAATGAAAAAATTCAACTGCTCAGTTTTATCATATTTTCGAGAGCAATTAGACTTCAAATTTTGCTAAAAATTCATTGTTGGAGAAATTCTTCCTATTCCCTTGGAAAAATCTAATGAAACTTCACGGACAAAATTCAAGTACTCGATTTTGTCATATTTTAATGCTTATTAGTCTTCAAATTTGGCTAAAAACCATCGTTTAAGAAAATATACCCTTTTCCATGGAGAAATATGATGAAACGTCAGCAATAATTTTACTAAGCGTGGCCGCAAATAAGCGTGTAAAATTTTAACCCCTCGGTTTTTCATATTTTCATGGGCAATAGCCTTTAGTTTTTGCTAAAAATTCATTGTTCGAGAAAATCTGCTCTTCCCTTGGAAATCTGATAGTACTTAAAGAATAATCTTACAATCCCTTTCAAAGCATGGCTGCAAAAGATCATGTAAAAATTCAACCCCAAGAAATCTGATGAAGCTTTAGGGACAACCTCTAGGTAGGAGATAACAGGTAGCAGGTAGCAGGCTTTAGGTTACAGGTAGCAGCTTGTACGTAGCAGGTCACAGTTAGCAAGTAGCAAGAAGCAGGTAGAAGGTAGCAGGTAGCAGGTAACAGGTAGCAGGTAGCAAGTTGTAAGTAGCAGGTAGCAAGTAGAAGGTAACAAGTAGCAGATTGCAGGTACTAGGTTGTAGGTTTTATATACTAATTGGTACCTTGTAATTTGTAATAGATAAGTGGATAATAGATCAACTTCATAGTTAAGGTAACAAGTACCCTGATCCATTAATAAACCCCAATCGAATTCAAAACCCCGAGTTTAAGCCCTAATCATATTAGTCCCTAAACCCTAAACAGACTACTTCCCTAAAAAACATTAAAACCTAAATCCTAAACCTTATTCATAGTTTTTTTAAAAGAATATGATTTTTTAAAACTTATACTTTATTAACACTCTCAACCACTAAACCGCGTATTAATGACTTGACCAATTCAATCACTGGTTGACTTTGTAAACTATTGAGTAAAACAAAATCATGAAATTGTTTGTTATCACCATCTAAGTAAAAAATTCTTTTGAGAGAACATGCATAAAAAAGTCTATTTTCCCCATTAATTTCTTAATAAAATATCATAGAATCTACTAGTGATCCAAGGAGTAAATTCACTAATAATAAACAAGAACTTTGTATCATGGTTTGTAGTTAGAATAAAAAACGCAAGAAAGGTTTTTCCTATTCAACTTAACAATAACAAATAAATTAAACCAATAAATAACACACGCGTGTTTCTAAGTATTGTTGTAAAAATCCATGCCAAAATTCAAGCTCCAGGTAACATTTTCCAATTGCTGGGACTTTACATTAAACACCTTTCTTTTAGAAAAATCTACCTCTTCCTTTGGAGAAAACTAATAAAACATTGGGGCAACCTTACAATGCCTTTCTAAGAATGGCTGTAAAAAATCATGCAAAAATTTAACTTCTCGATTTTGACATATTTTCGTTGGCATCAGCCTTTAAATTTAACTAAAGATTCATCGTTGGAGAAAAATTATGAAACTTTAGGAACAAGAAAATTGCGTGTTTCTAAACATTGCTGCAAAAAGTGATACAAAAATTTAAGCTCTGGCTACCATTTTCCATTTGCTGGGATTTTACACTAAATATCTTTGTTTTAGAAAAATATGCCAATTTCCTTGGCGAAAACTAATGAAACTTTAGGGACAACCTTACAATAACTTGCCAAGCATGGTTATAGAAAGTCATGTAAAAATTCAACCGCTCAGTTTTGTCATATTTTTCGTGCCATTATGAAACTTCATTGTTGGAGAAAAATTATGAAACTTTGAGAACAAAAAGATAACGCATTTCAAAGCATTTCTAAAATAACCATACAAAAATTCAAGCTCCTGGTACCATCTTCCATTTCTAGGAACATTACACTAAATATCTTTGTTTTAGAAAATTCTGCCCCTTTCGAGGGAGAAAACTAATTAAACTTAAGAGAAACACCTTACAATGCCTTACTAAGCATGGGCGTAAACAATCATTTAAAAATTCAACCGCTTGATTTTGTCATATTTTTTGTGGGTATTAGCCTTCAAATTTCACTAAAAGTTCATCGTTGGGAAAAAATTATAAAACTTTGGGAATAAAAAGGTAGCATGTTTCTAAGCGTTACTGCAAAAAATGACCCAAAAATTTGAGCTCCGGCACTAGTGCAAAACTACCATTTCACATCGTAGAATTCATCACGGTTTATCAAAAACCGATGTGAAATATAAGGACGGTGGAATTTTTGTAAATAAATGAAACATCAGATATATTTCACATCGGTTTTTACTAAAAGCCGATGTGGAAAACAATTTATCACATCGGTTTTCTCAAAACCGATGTTAAAAATATACGCGGTGGCAATTTTGAAATTATACACAAAGTTTTATAAACAACATTAGACAACGGTTTTTATAAAACCGATGTGACAAATGCTTAAAAAAATAAAATTTAAAATAGATATTTTTCATTTTAAATGAAAAAATTTAAAATTTAAAATTTAAAATTTTTAACTTAAATCGTTGTTGTATATTGAATTTTTTTTGTTTTGAAATGAATGGGAAATACTCTGCATTTAACTTGTATATATTTTACATTTAAATTGATAAATTTTAAATTTTAAAATATATTTTTTCATATTAAATGACTTAATAAATTTAAAATTTTAAATCACTTTCACATCGGTTTTACTTAAAAACCGATGTGGTAGGTTCCAGAGAGATATGCCACATCGGTTTTACTTAAAAACCGATGTGGAAATAAGTTAATGCAACATCGGTTATGGTTAAAAACCGATGTGGAAAATGTTAAGCGCCGAACGTTACAACAACGA
Source organism: Clitoria ternatea (assembly GCA_037962975.1). NCBI lineage: Eukaryota > Viridiplantae > Streptophyta > Magnoliopsida > Fabales > Fabaceae > Clitoria > Clitoria ternatea. The sequence continues at coordinate 62,799,047 of CM075674.1, forward strand.
ACAAAAAGTAGTAATTGACAAAAATTAAAAATTAAAAATTTTGATTATTTTACACATCGGTTTTAAAGAGAAACCGATGTGGTACCTTGTCTCTAAAATATTTCATTTCCCGCTCATATAGGACAGACAGGTTACAAATTTTATTTCGCGCTTATATATTTCATTGACCACATCGGTTTTTATCTCATTATCTGTGACTCATATGGAAGTGAAGAGGAGATGGCAATAAAGAAAGGTCCATGGACAGAGGAAGAGGATTCTGTTTTGATCAACTACATCAACGTCCATGGCGAAGGTCACTAGAACTCCCTTGCTCGTTCTGCAGGCACGCATTTCTTTCATATATTTGTGTACTAATTAAGTCTTGAACATTTTTCTTTCATATATATGTTAAAAGCTTTTTATATCTCCCCCTGTTTCACGTAAATGCCTAATGCCTATATATCATTCTCCTTTTTCCCTTCCTGGTGCGTCACCTATATATGAATTCGATTCCTTTAATTTTTTTTGTGAAGTCACTCATTTTTCAACGTGTCCCCCCCTTCTTTACGTGAATGTTTCCAATATATATATAAAGCGAACCATGTACCTTACCGCGCACCATGGTTTAATTATTTGTTTCGTGTCTTGAACTACAGGTCTAAAGCGAAGCGAACGGGCAAAAGTTGTAGACTGAGATGGTTGAACTATTTACGTCCTCCCGGTGGTGTCCAATGGGCTCTTGAGAAGCAACTCGTGGCATTCGAGAAAGTTCATGTTCCTGCCAACGCCCAGCAGAGAGTCCGGGTCAACATTCATGTGTGTAAACTCCTAAGTGTTGTGGACACTTCTGGGATTCGGAGAATCCCAATTAATTTTTTTTAAAAAAAAATCAAGTTTTCACATCGGTTTTATAAAAAACCGATGTTAGATCTCATACTCTTTCACATCGGTTTTATAACAACCGTTGTTATATTTTTACTATTTCACAACAGTTTTTTACAAAAGACCGATGTGAAAAATACATTTCACATCGGTTTTTTGTAAAAAATCGATAAAAACCGATGTGGTAATCTAGATTTCACATCGTTTTTTTAAAAAAACCGATGTTAAAATGATTTTTCACATCGGTTTAAAAACCGATATGAGATGTCCCTATATTTCACATCGGCCAGATCCACATCAGTTTGAAAACCGATGTTAAAACCCTTTTTTGCACTAGTGTGGGTACCATTTTCCATTTGTTGGGATTTTACACTAAATATCTTTGTTCTAAAAAAATCTACTCATTCCCTTGGAGAAATCTGATGAAACTTAAGGGACAAACCTTACAATACCTTTATAAGCATGGCTAGAAAAAATCATGCAGAAAAATAACCGCTCAGTTTTAACATATTTTATTGGGTATTAGCCTTCACATTTGGCTAAAAATTCATCATTGGAGATATCTGATGACTCTTCTGGGACAACCTTACAATGCATTTATAAGCATTGCCACAAAAAATAATAACAAAAATTAGCCACTCGGTTTTGTTATATTTTCATACGCATTAGCTTTCTAATTTCGCTAAAAAATCATTGTTTAAAAAAATCTGTCACTTCCCTTGGAGAAATATGATGAAACTTCAGGGACATCCTTACAAATCCTTTCTAAGTTTGGCCGTAAAAAAAGCAAAAATTCAACTGCTTGGGTTTGCCATTTTTCATGGGCATGAGCCTTCAAATTTGGCTAAAAATTACCATTGGAGAAAATATGCTTATTCCCTTGGAGATATCTAATGAGACTTTAGGGATAACCCTACAATATGATTGTAAAAAATTATACAAATTTTCAACTATATGGTTTTGTCATATTGTTAGAGAAAATTTGCTCCTTCCTTTCAAAAAATCTAATGGGACTTTAGGGACAACCTTACAATGCCTTTCTCAGCATGGTTGCAAAAAAGCATGTGAAAATTTAACCGCTTAATTTTTTTTTATTTTTGTGGGTATTAGCCTTTAAATTTCGCTAAAAATTCATTGTTGGAGAAAATTTGTCCTTCGCTTGGAGAAATATAATAAAATTTCAAGGACAACCTTACAAAGCCTTTTTAAGCATGGCGGCAAAAAATCATGCAAAACTTTATTCACTTGATTTTGTCATATTTTTGTGGGCATTAACCTTCAAATTTGGATAAAAATTTATCGGTGAAGAAAATCTGTTGCTTCCCTTTGAGAAATCTAATGAAATTTCAGGGAAAACCTTACAATACCTTTCTAAGCATGGCTGCAAAAAATCATGTAAAAATTTAACTACTCGATTTGCTCATATTTTTGTGGATATTAGCCTTTAAATTTGGCTAAAAATTCATCTTTGGAGAAAATCTGCTCCTTCCCTTGGAGAAATCTGCTCCTTCCCTTGGAGAAATCTATTGAAGCTTCAGGGACAACCTTATAATGTCTTTTTAAACAAGGCCGTAAAAACGCATGCAAAAATTCAACTACTCGATTTTGTCATATTTTTATGGGCATTATAGCCTTCAAATTTGGCTAAAAATTCATTATTGGAGAAATATATGTTTTTTCCCTTAGAGAAATCTGATGAAACTTCAGGGATAACCGTACAAGAACTTCCTAAGCATGACCGTAAAAAATAATGCAAAAATTTAACTGCTTGGTGTTTTAATGTTTTCAAGCGTATTAGACTTCAAATTTGACTAAAAATTTATCATTGAAAAAATCTGCCTATTTAATTGGAAAAATCTAATGAAACTTCAGGAACAACCTTAAAATCCTATTCTAAGCGTTGCCACAAAAAAATAAAGACAAAATTCAAGTGCTCGGTTTTGTCATATTTTAATGCTTATTAGCCTTTAAATTTTGCTAAAAATCATCGTTTGAGAAAATGTGCCCCTTTCCATAGAGGAATATGACGAAACATGCAAATAACGTTAAAAAGCTTTTTTAAACTTGGCTGTAAATAAACATGAAAATTTTCAACCGCTCGGTTTTGTCATATTTTCGTGGAATGCCTTTAATTTTTGTTAAAAATACATTGTTGGAGAAAATCTACCCCTTCCCTTGGAGAAATCTAATAATACTTCAGGAACAACCTTACAATCCCTTTCTAAACATGGCCGTAAAAGGTCATCTAAAAATTCATCCGCAAAAAATCTTATGAAGCTTCAGGGATAACCTCTAGGTAGCAGATAACAGGTAGCAGGCTTCAGGTTGCAGGTAGCAGCTTGTAGGTAGCAGGTAACAGGTGGCAGGTAACAGGAAACAGGGAACAGGTAACAGGTAACAGGTAATAGGTAACAAGTAACAGGTAACAGGTAGTAGGTAACAGGTAATGGGTAGTAGGTAACAGGTAACAAGTAATAGGTAGTAGGTAGCAAGTAACAGGTAGCAGGTAACAGGTAACAGGTAACAGGTAGCAAGTAGTAAGTTACAGGTAGCTGGTAGCAGGTAACAAGTAGCAGGTAGCAGGTAGCAGGTAGCAGGTTGTAAGTAGCAGGTTATAGGTTGTAGGTTACAGGTTGCGGGTTATAGGTTTTAGGTACTAGTTGGTACCTTATAATTTGTAACAGATAAGTGGATAATAGATCAACTTTATAGTTAAGGTAACATGTAGCCTGATCCCTTAGCAAACCCCAATCAAATTCAGAGCCCATAGTTTAAGCCCTAACCATATTAGTCCCTAATCTCTAAACAACCTGATTCCTTAAAAAACCTTAACACCTAAATCCTTAACCTTATTTATAGTTTTTTTAAAGAATATGATTTTTTTAAAACCTATACTTTATTAACACTCTCAACCACTAAACCACATATTAATGACTTGACCAATTCAATCACTGGTTGACTTTGTAACATATTGAGTAAAACAAAATCATGAAATTGTTTGTTATCACCATCTAAGTAAAATTCTTTTGAGAGAACATGCACGAGTATGTCTATTTTCCCCATTAATTTTTAATAAAAATATCATAGAATATACTAGTGATCCAAGGAGTAAATTCACTAATAATAAACAACAACTTTGTATCATGGTTTGTAGTTAGAATAAAAAATGCAAGAAAGGTTTTTCCTATTCAACTTAACAACAGCAAATAAATTAAACCAATAAATAACACACGTGTGTTTCTAAGTATTGCTGTGAAAAACCATGCCAAAATTCAAGCTCCAAGTAAAATTTTTCAGTTTTTGGGACTTTACACTAAACACCTTTCTTTTAGAAAAATCTACATCTTCCCTTGGAGAAAACTAATGAAACATTGGGGCAACCTTACAATGCCTTTCTAAGAATGGCCGTAAAAAATCATGCAAAAATTCAACTTCTCGATTTTGACATATTTTTCGTTGGCATCAGCCTTCAAATTTAACTAAAAATTCATCGTTGGAGAAAAATTATGAAACTTAAGTAACAAGAAAATTGCATGTTTCTAAACATTGCTGCAAAAAATGATATAAAAATTTTAGCTCTGGCTACCATTTTCCATTTGTTGGGATTCCACACAAAATATCTTTGTTTTAGAAAAATATGCCAATTTCCTTGGCAAAAACTAATGAAACTTTAGGGACAACCTTACAATAACTTGCTAACCATGGCTATAGAAAATCATGTAAAAATTCAACCGCTCAGTTTTGTCATATTTTTGTGCCATTATAAAACTTCGTCGTTGGAAAAAAATTATGAAACTTTGAGAACCAAAAGATAACGTATTTCAAAGCGTTTCTAAAATAACCGTACAAAAATTCAAGCTCCTGGTACCATTTTCCATTTCTAGGAATTTTACATTAAATATCTTTGTTTTAGAAAATTCTGCCCCTTTCGAGTGAGAAAACTAATTAAACTTAAGAGAAACACCTTACAATGCCTTTCTAAGCATGGGCGTAAAAAATCATCTAAAAATTCAACTGCTTGATTTTGTCATATTTTTGGTGGGTATTATTAGCCTTCAAATTTCACTAAAAGTTCATTGTTGGAAAAAAATTATGAAACTTTAGGAATAAAAAGGTAGCATGTTCCTAAGCAATATGATGAAAACCTGCCAATTTCCATGAAGAAATATGATGAAACTTCAGGGATAACCTTACAAATCCTTTCTAAGCTTGGCTGCAAAAAAAAAAGCAAAAATTTAACTGCTCAGTTTTGCCATTATTTCATGGGCATTGTAACATCTTAAGTTCAATTTGAGAATAAATCGAGACCAGGAAAATTTTCCAAAATCAGAGGGGATTTAAAGGAAAAATGATTAGCTGAGAGTTAAGGAGAGTAGAATTAGGAGAAGAAGGAAGGGAAAGGAAATGCAACCCATCCACAAGGCAAACAGCGGATGATGCAGGACATGAGCGAACCCAACAGCGCCTACTCGCTCGGGAGAGATTCAATATCGCTCAAGCGAGACAACCCAACACGCTTGGGTGAAGCACGCATAGCTTAAGCGGAACCCAACAGAGACCTTCCTTACACTCACACTCGCTGGAGCGAACACTTAGTCGCTAAGGCGAGTGTGAACACCTCTTTTGGTCCGGTCCAAGTGGAATGAATCTTTTTTATACTGAATTCCAATTCAGAATGGTCAAATCTAAATGGGATGGCTCTAAAATAATCAGAACCGAGCAAGATGACCCTGATGGAAGCATTTTCGAGTGGAATATAGACCTGTTGGAGGAAAATCCGAGTGAAATGACTCAGATTGGATCAAATCCAAGGGGAATATAGACCTGTTGGAGGAAAATCTGAGTGAAATGACTCAGATTGGAGTATTGTCGAGTGGAGTATGTCCCTGTTGAAGAGAAATCCGAGTGAAATGACTCAAAAAGGATCAAATCCAAGTAGAATTACTCAGAATAAGTCAGTTCCGAGTGAAATGCTTCCCTGTTAAAGGTGAATCCGAGTGGAAGGCTCCCTGTCAAAGCCATTCCGAGTGATACTCTGTTGAAGGATGAATGCTGAGAAGGATTACTCTTTGACTGCAATTAATCCGAATGAAGAAATGCTAAATCCGAGCGGGAGCTTTCTGGTTGCTACTGATCTGAGTGAAAACAAGTCTGAGTGAAGGAAAGACTGACTCAGAGTGTAATTGGAAGGACAGATTTTGATTGGAAGAAAGCTTTTCCGAGTGAAAGTACCAAGTCTCCAAGTCTTAAGTGGGAAGCAAGCCCTTTCCCAGTGAAAATGCTAAGTTCCGACTGATCTGTGCCGAATGATCAATCTTCAATCGGTTTCCGAGTGACAACAACCGAATGGAAGGATTTCTGAGCCAATCTTCACTCATCCTTCAAATAAGGGCCGATTAAACCATTTGCCCAATACCGAGTCGTCACTCTTCAACCAATTCTGAGTTGTCCTTCTTCGAACAATCAATTCCGAGCCCATTTCCATCAATTTCTGAGCCAATCCTTCAAATACCGAACCCCTCCTTTTTCACCCAGATTCCGAGCCATTCCATTAACCGTTCCCAAGTCATCTTTCACCCATCTCCGAGTCATCCTTTACACATTTCCGAGTCATCCTTTACACACTTCTGAGTCTTCCTCTTTATTAAGTCGGCTCCGAGTCATCCTTTAGCCAACTCCGAGACCCTTTACATTCAACTTCCGAGTCTTTCTCTTCGATTTTCAATCGACTCCGAGTCCTCCTTTACCCATTTCCGAGTCAATTTTTACCAATTTTCGAGTCATTATTCTCTCCTAATTCTGAGTCATTTTTTATCAGTTCTGAGTCAATCTTTGATCGGTTTTTGAGTGACACTTTTCAGTCAGTTCTTGGTCAGTCTTCAATTATTTCTGACTCAGTTTTTAACCAATTCCGAGTGACATTTTTACCTATTCCCGAGCCAGTCTTCAGTCGGTCAGCCCTCTTCAAACAAATTCCGAGTCACCATTTTCACCCGAATCCGAGTTATCCTTTCACCCATTCAAAAGCCAATTTTCAGTCAGAACCGAGTGACAGTTCAAACCAAGTCTGAGCCCCCATTTTCCCCAATTTTGAGTGACACTTTTCAATCAGCACCGAGTCCTCTTCAACCGGTTCTGAGTCAATCTTCACTCGGTCTGTTTGATTGTTCCAATCAGAATTACCTCGTTTGACCCCCCAATTCAATTGCATACTTTTTCACTCGGTTTTCTATGGAAATGCTTCATTCCACTCGGAATTGACTCCCAATGTGGATGAATATTGACTGGGAGGCTGATCCGAGCCATCCTCACTCGGATTTCAACTATTTTCTCTCGGATTTCTACCATCCTCTCTCGGATTGCACATGCTGACCTGGATTCCACCACCCAAGTGGATCCAGGAATCCTGGAGGTGGCTGGCAGACAAGGGGCGGAAGTGGATGAATTAAAAATTCCCACCAGCCGCTGTCCCCCACTACCAGGACCGAGTGGAAGCCTGAGCTGGCATTCCACTCAGAGTGGAAGCCTGAGCTGGCATTCCACTCGGAGTGGAAGCCTGAGCTGGCTTTCCACTCGAAAAAGCCTATAAATAGAGGGCTGAAACTTTGAAAAGGGGGCATTCATGAAGAGGAAAACTCTGCCTATCTCTCTACTCAGCAGCTCCGTCCCTCTCTTCATTCACCAGCTCCATTCCCTCTCTTCATCAGCACCTGTCCTCCTCCTAAACCAGCTCCACACCGTCCAGAATCACTACACCGTCCCTCTTCTCAGTTAGTCTCACTCGGTAGTCAACTTTCTCACTCGGTATTCCATTTTCTCACTCGGTTTTGTCCATTTTTACTTGGTTTTTCTATTTTTCACTCGGTTTTGTCCATTTTTACTCGGTTTTTCTATGTCTCACTCGGTTTTGTCCATTTTTACTCGGTTTTTCTATTTTCACTCAGTTTTGTCCATTTTACTCGGTTTTTTCTATTTTCACTCGGTTTTGTCCATTTTTTACTCGGTTTTCTCTTCTCCCACTCGGTTTTCTCTCATCTTTTTCCTCTCTTTTCCAAACTTACTGTTTCCTTTTCTCTCTTATAGCTTCTACTACCCTACCTCTTTTGTTTCGTAGTAAAAAAATATAATAAAGGGAAATAAATGTTTCCCATGTTTTCTTTCAGATCTAAATAAAACCGAAAAAAAGAAACAAGTCATTTTTAGTCAGTGTCATACGGAAAATACTTCCGTCTACACAACCTCTTTAGGATCCGTACATGTGCGAAGAACTTCGCCTTGTACGAGTTCCCCACCTCAATGACATCCATCATCATCTCCCAAGTCTTCTTCTAAAAGACAAAACTCTCAGAACTAGGTAACCCTGATTTCTTGATAATTCAAGAATACGTAAGAGCAGGACCTCAACTCCTGTCGGGCCCATCTTTCTTATTTCTTTTTATTGATTTATTTCCTCACTTTCATGTTTCTTTCATAAATTTTCTTTTTTGGTCGCTTCCGTGAAAATCAATTTAGATGTGACGTCTTGTTGATTTCCCCCTAGTTTTTGCTCAAACCTCGCTATAATTCATAGGGAAGGGATACTTAGGAAGAGACGTCCCGCTTATCTCTTTCCTATCCCTGTCCCTTTTTTTTTATTCGAGGATGTCTAATTTAGGTGTGACGTCTTATTAGTATTCTCTTCCCCTCTCTGTCTTATATCGAAGTCGAGTTTAATTCGGATGAAACGTCCCGTTGGCTTCGTTTCGACATTCTATGTTTGTACAGTTCTTTTACTCTATTCCGTCGTTTTTTTTAATAAAAATACAAAAAAAGAGGAAGAAACCATGTTTTATTTAAGGCTATTTATATTGCGCTTTCAATCTTGGTACTGTTTCTGACAGGCGATGTAGGGTGCTAATACCTTCCCTACTCGTAACCGACTCCCGAACTTGAATCTCAATTTTTAACCAGTGCCTTACTGAACTTAGTTTTTTCCAATATTTTTTCTATGGATAAAAACGTTGGTGGTGACTCCCTGTTTTCTTCTTTTCGAAACAAAAGACCGTTTCGAGGGTCGGCCGCGCCGTCGCGATCCAGGTTGCGACAGCGAGCGACTCCACTGGGGACACTTAAGAGAGTCAGGCCAGTTTGATTGAAAGCGCATGTTCTTTTTATATAGCCTTTGTTAGCTTGGATTTCTTCCCCCTTGTTTTGTTTTCTGTTAATTGTTGTGAATGTTTGTTCTCGTTTTAATTGTACCTTGTTATTTGTTTCATTATCTATGTTTGCATGTTTGTTGAATCCTAGGGTAGAGGACCATGTTACTTTCCTGTAATTATTGAACCCTAGGGTAGACAACTTTGTATATTTATTCTGTGTTTGTTCTCTGTGCAGAATAGGGTAAGGTAAAATGGTATTGAATGCCCTTTCACACACTACACTCACAAATTACTCGCACACACTTATGAGTGGCGCCCTATACCCGGGCCCCAAATAAAACTTAAGTTAGGAGGGGTTGGTATACAGAATTGTATAGGATGTACTTCCTATCCGGTGATCGTGAGAACCCCAACTAGAGTTCGACCTCTTGTGACATACGCACCTAGTGGTTCTACACTGTTGCGTCCCTATCATGGGTAGGATCTTGGCTCTAGTGACCTTCTAGAAGTCTAGTATAAGCCACCCGGTGTGGAGAGTCACTTTTAGACAAGCCATAGGGCCTAGAAAAGACTTTCAACAAAACCCGACCTAGGCCATAAAAGGGCAAACTTTACTTTACCTTACGTCATTTTTGCTTTCCCTTTTATCCAAAAAATTTTCTTAAAAAAAATGGAAAAAATGAATTATCTACCACCCGCAGATTTGTTTAGTTTTTGAAATAATGACTCGTTTTGAAACATACAGTATTCTTCGGGTGAATAGATAATCCTCTTTTGGTCGTGTACCCTTTGAGTATCTATGGAAATTGACATGGGATTGAACTTAAGAAATAAGGGCTGTAACTGCCCGAAGAAGATGTCTTAGCTAGAGGCTCCCGCCTCAGGATGAAAGATTTCTTCTGTCTTCACAATTATCCCATATTAATTTCTATGTTTACCATACCTAGTACTTTTGAATGATAAGTTCTAAGGAATGGTCAAAGCATACTCGCCAAAGTCTGTGATTGTTTCCCACAACATTTTCCTTCTTTCTATTTCCGCCTAACATTTTTTTCTTCTTTTTTGTTTTTTTTTAAAAAAAAGACACCAACGTCACGGGTAGGCATCCTTACCAGACCCGGCTCCAAAAGAAACTCATGGCTGAGGCAGAAGCTGTTGAAGGAAACTTTAGAACCGAGTTCGATCAGCTGAAAGAGCGAGTCACGGAGTTAACTAAACTCTTAGAAAAGAAACTCACCGAAGGAGGCTCCTCTGCAGGTGTTGAGGATGCCCAACAGCAGCCTGCCACCACGGCACCCCCTCTTGGTTCTGACCCAGCAAGAACCCAACTCCCTAACACAACGACACCCCCTCTCACCATCCATGTCGGAAGACCTAACCCTACCATTGACGCCCAGCCACCATACGGCCAGTCTTATGCACAACAACATACATTTGTCGGTCCTAACGGTAACCCAGTACCTTTTCCACTTTATGGCCTACCACTGGGGTATTATCCCCCGCTCGCTAACCAGCAAGACACCCACGACCCACAAGCGATGAATCCCCACGCTTCATACCCTACACAACCAAATATGCCACCACTCCACCAAACCCAAAACACGCAAGCCCATGACCCACAAACTTACCAAACCCAAAACACGCAAGCCCATGACTCACAAACTTACCAAACCCAAAACACACAAGCCCCGATGGCCCAGCCAACCTACAACGCCCAAGCCCAAAATACACGAGCCCAGATAACCCAGCCGACTTATGCTATGGCCCAACCCCAAGGTCCCTCACTAAATACAGGCCTAGTGAACCAGTCCCACGCTTTGCCTCTGTTCAACCAGCCACTCGGCTATCCGTATGGATACGGAACCCCCTATGGGACCAACCTCCAAGATACAACCCGCGCGGTCGTGGCTCCTCTAAGGGAAAGGATAGAAATTTTAGAAGAACGTTTAAGAATGATGGAAGACGCCGGGGGTTTTGGACTAATAGATGCTTCGGAGCTATGTTTAGTCACAGATATTGTCCTCCCGCCCAAATTCAAGATGCCAGACTTTGATAAATATCGGGGAATGACTTGTCCAAAGAACCATCTCACGATGTACTGTCGAAAGATGGCATTTTACTCTTCTAATGACCAACTGTTAATCCACTGCTTCCAAGACAGTCTGGCAGGGGACGCTCTTACATGGTATGCTCACCTTGAGCGGAACCATATTCGTTGTTGGAAGGACCTGGCAGATGCCTTCCTTAGACAATACAAGTATAACATGGATATGGCACCCAACAGGGTTCATTTACAAAATATGGTGAAGAGGGACAGTGAAACGTTCAAGGAGTATGCCCAACGATGGAGAGAGACAGCGGCGCAAGTGGACCCCCCATTGTCGGAAAAAGAAATAGTCGCGATGTTTATCGACACGCTCCCATCACCTTTCTACGGCAAGATGATTAGTAGTGTTTCAGCCAACTTCTCCGACATCGTGACTATTGGGGAAAGAGTGGAGAGTGGAATACGAACGGGTAAGATCACTCAGGGCTCATCTGGGGCGAACATGACAAGAAAGCCGACACCTGGGAGAAGGGATGGAGAAACTAATTTCATCTCTTCTAATCAAAAAACAACTCCACCGAGACCATTCACTCCTACCATGATTCAAGCTCCCAATCCTTGTGTGGCCGCAGCCACTTATGGCCCGACAGCTCATACTCCTCACTTCCGCCCGCCCATGGTAAGAGCGCCAATGCCGCAACCCATGCCATATCATCACCCGCAGCAAGTGGCTCGACCACCCAATCATAATCAGAACCCAAGGAATCCCAACAATGAGCGCACCCCTGTGCAGTTCGATCCAATTCCCATAACATATACCGAACTTTTTCCAATCCTTGTTCAGGAAGGTCTGTTGGTTCCATCCCCCATGAAGCCATTGCAACCTCCTTATCCAAGGGGATACGACCCAAACGCTCATTGTGATTACCACGCTGGGGCGCCAGGGCATTCCACAAAAAATTGTATGGCTTTGAAATATAAAGTGAGAGATTTGATCAAGGTCGACTGGATTGATTTTAAAGAAGGAAGCCCTAACGTGGTCAAGAATCCCCTGCCTAATCATTGAGGCTCAGAAGTTAATACCGTGGTGGTCGATATTGGAAATAGTTTTGATAACAATGCTGATTTGGTGATCGCTTGCCCGTCGGGCCAAGAGCTCAGTAATTAGAAGGCTGTCAAATTCCCCACGATTTTAAATGGTTCACCAGATTAATTTATCATTACCTTAATGTCTCGTTTATCCCTCTGCTATGCCTAAGGCTTTGGGACTTTTCATGTAATAAGGGCGAAAAAAAACTGTTTTACCAGTCAATCAATAAATACGTATCGAAGTTAAAAAAAAAAGATTTTTCTCATCCCTTTATCCTTGCTTTGATCCATTGTCTTTATTTGTTTGTTCCTTTTTTTTGCCATAAAGCGCTAAAATTGCAGATCCAAAAATGATCCTCTTGAGGCTAATGAAATCACAATCCCATTTTACGGCTTCAACTACTCGGTCGATTGTGCTGACAAAAAGGGTAGGGAAGCTAGTGAGCCACCATACAAGTTAACAAGATTGTTAGAACAAGAGGTTAAGGAATAACCCTGAATCAAGAACAGCTGAAGGAATCATGGGGCAATATATCAGAAGGCATTAGTAATATTGTTTCAGGAGCGTGGAATGAATCTATGTGAATATTGCCAAGTCTCGAATTAGACAAGTGGAAGACCAGTCAACTAAGAAAACCGTAACTGTTGCCAGTATAAATAGGGGAAAATTGTTAATGTCTACGAATGTAGATACAGTCAAGGGAGACTTTGCAAAAAATAAAAAAATAAAAAAATATAAATAAAAAATAAAAAAATAGAATCAAGGTTGGAGTCCAGTGCATGTGCCAAATGGAGTAAGCTGGTTATGCCCAGATTATCGAGCAAGATGTCATTTTTTATATGAGAAGGATGAATGTCATTAGACTAAGAACTTGCATTCTTGTCGTCATCAACATACCCATCTAACCAAGGAAATAGTCTATCAGATTGAGTCATTGTATCATCAAAGGGATAAAAAAACAAAAAAAACAAAAAAAACAAAAAAACAAAAAAAAACAACCAAAAAAAAAGAAAAAAGAAAGGGCAAACAAAAAAAGATGAAAAATGAAAAAATCCAGAAAATAAAAAAAAAGAAAAGAAAAAAGGCCAAAATGATGACTCAAAATAATCCCCTCTCATCGACGCCAAAAGACTCACCAATATTTCCTTGGGTATATAGCATAGGAATAGAATCTCCTATTTGAAGTGACATCAGCTCCTCAAAGGATCAAACTAAAATTCAGAAAAGGTTAGGCAGACTCAACTGGAGTGTGATCAGTTTCAACTTTTTACTGTGAAGGATGCAGCCAAAAATAAACAAGAACACATTATAAAGAAAAGGAAAAGCTCGCTAGGCTGAAAAACCTGAAAAGGCGGCCTAGGCAAAAGTTAGAGCAACCCGGTGAGTCGAAAACCTGAAAAGGCGGCTGAGGTAAAAATTAGGGTCAAGATTTCGGCAGAGTAGCTAAAGCTCCCAATGCAAAACATGCAAACTGAGGCATCAGGACCATGGTCAAACTACCCTCTCAAAGGCAGAATTGAGCGATGTACTTGAGGTTGTAACGTGGGATTAAGTTTCTCACTAGTCTCAGGAATTCACTGGAAGATCTTTGAACCTTTCTTATTTCCCTTAGCCTTGACCTGTCCTACGAGATTTCATTTCATCCCCCCTATTTTCCGGTTGTCCATTCTCTGTATTCTGTTTGACCTACATGAATAAAATTTATCCTTTTTCGATACGTGTTATGAATTGCATTGATCTGATAAAACATTGTGTTTTTATAAAAATAAATGAAAGAATGGTGAACATTTAAGGTCGTAAGGGACAAGACACTCCCACTACTTGACCTCGTCTTAGACAATCATCATAAAGACTCAGCCAGGCACGCGCTTCAAAGCTATGATCGCCTCTTTGATTCTCCTCTGTCCATGAGTTATCCTAAGGGCCGCGGTTTCATAGGACCTACCCAGTTTTTGAATGTATCTTTGCACTACTTACCCTTTTTCTGCAGGTTATTATAACGGACAGTCATGTCAAGCATTGACGCCTCAATCAAGACCTTTTCCTCAATAGAACCGCAGTTGCCAAAACTAGAATTATTCAAGTCTTCCCCTTAATCGCCAAAGTTGGCACTTCTCAGAATTCCTTCCTCAAATCGCCAAAGCTGGCACCTCTCAAAATCTTCTCCTTAACCACCAAAGTGGCACTCCTCAGAAACCTCTTCTTCAATCACCAAAGTCGACACTCCTCAGAATCCTTTTCTCAAACCGTTAGGATTGGCACTCTGTGAAATCTCTTCCTCAAATCGCCAAAGCTGGCACCTCTCAAAGTCTCCTCCTTAATCGCCAAAGTTGGCACTCCTCAAAGTCTTTCCCCAAATCGCCAAAGTTGGCATATTTTTTAAAAAATATATATAAAAAAAAATAAAAAAAATCTCTTCTTCAACCTCCAATGATTAGCACTTCTCAGAATCCCTCCCCAAATCGCCAAAGTTGGCACTTCTTGAAGTCCTCTCCCCAATCGCCAAAGCTGGCACCTTTCAAGGTTCCTTCCTCCATAGCCCAAGCAGGCACCGTTCGAAGTTTCTTTCTCCTTAATCGCCAAAGTTGGCAATCTTCAAAGTCTCCCGCTCAACTCCAAAGCTAGTACTTCCCAAATTCTTCCCCAGTAGAATCGATCGCCAGAGCTAGCACTTCTCAAGATCTCTTCCCCGATGAACCCTAAATTTTCCATTCTCAGTCAGGGGCAGTACCCCAAATCACCAAATTCTTCCAGTGGAACTACATTTCCCGAACAACTCAAACTAGGGCATCTCCCCAGATTTCTTCTGTTTCAATTAAAGGGATAATACCCCAAGATTCCTTCAAAACATGTCAAACTGGAGCATCTCCCCAAATTTCTTCTGTTCCAGTCAAAGGGATAATTCCCCAAGATTCCTTCAAAACATGTCAAACTGGAGCATTACCCCAGATCTATCCAGTCAAGGGGCAATTCCCCAAGAACCTTCAAACCATGTCAAACTGGGGCATCTCCCCAGATTTCTTCTGTTCCAATCAAGGGGCAATTCCCCAAGAACCTTCAGTCATGTCAAATCGGGGCATCACCCCAGGTTCATTCTCTTTCAGTCAAGGAGGCAATTCCCTAAGATTCCTTCAGTCATGTCAAACTGAGGCATCGCCAAGAGCCTTTAAGTCCAGTGAGTTAATTTGGACGAGACGTCCTGTTAGCTCCTCTAATCTCTGCATTTCCAATCGCCTATTCAGGCACACTTTAGTTTCCAGTCGCCTATTCAGGCATCCTTTACTTTCCGTTCACCTATTCAGGTATCCTTCACTTTCCGCTCGCCTATTCAGGCACCCTTTACTTTCCTGTCCGCCTATTCAGGCACCTTTTACTTTCATTCGCCTATACAGGCACCTTTTACATTCCGTTCGCCTATTCAGGCACCCTTTACTTTCCTGTCCGCCTATTCAGGCACCTTTTACTTTCATTCGCCTATACAGGCACCTTTTACATTCTGTTCGCCTATTCAGGCACCCTTTATTTTCTGTTCGCCTATTCAGGAACCTTTTAATTTCCGTTCGCCTATTCAGGCACCCTTTACTTTTCCAGTCGCCTATTCAGGCACCCTTTACTTTCCGTCCGCCTATTCAGACACCCTTTACTTTTCCAGTCGCCGAAGCTGGCACCCATTTACCTTTTCCGTCTGCCTATTCAGGCACCCTTTACTTTTCCGTTCGCCTATTCAGGCACCCTTTACTTTCCGTCCGCCTATTCAGGCACCCTTTATTTTTCCAGTCGCCTATTCAGGAACCCGTTACTTTCCGTCCGCCTATTTAGGCACCCTTTTACTTTCCGTCCGCCTATTCAGGCACCCTTTACTTTCCGTCCGCCTATGCAGGCACCCTTTACCCTCCAGTCTACCGGGGGTCAATCCCGATCTTCTCACTTCCTGTCCATTTGAAAACAATTTTTCCCGGTCAATTCAGAGTTCAAAAAAAAAAGAAAAAAAAAGAAAAAAGAGAGAGGAGAGAAGAAGAGAAACAGAAGTGGAGAATGCTCGTTTTAAAAAGAGGTCACACTGACTCGTGATTTCCCACACCATCAGTTACCATACCGATCAAGAGGTCTCACTTGGGCCCCTACATCGGTGTTCATATCTTTACTTCCTTTTCACTTCAAAAACACAGAAGCTTCGTGTTTCTTTTGTGAAAAAGAAGTAAAGAGGGGCATCTGTGAACACCTCTTTTGGTCCGGTCCAAGTGGAATGAATCTTTTTTATACTGAATTCCAATTCAGAATGGTCAAATCTGAATGGGATGGCTCCAAAATAATCAGAACCGAGCAAGATGACCCTGATGGAAGCATTTCCGAGTGGAATATAGACCTGTTGGAGGCAAATCTGAGTAAAATGACTCAGATTGGATCAAATCTGAGGGGAATATAGACCTGTTGGAGGAAAATCCGAGTGAAATGACTCAGATTGGAGTATTGCCTAGTGGAGTATGTCCCTGTTGAAGAGAAATCCGAGTGAAATGACTCAAAAAGGATCAAATCCAAGTAGAATTACTCAGAATAAGTCAGTTCCGAGTGAAATGCTTCCCTATTGAAGGTGAATCCGAGTGGAAGGCTCCCTGTCAAAGCCATTCCGAGTGATACTCTATTGAAGGATGAATGCTGAGAAGGATTGCTCTTTGACTGCAATTAATCCGAATGAAGAAATGCTAAATCCGAGCGGGAGCTTTCTAGTTGCTACTGATCTGAGTGAAAACAAGTCTGAGTGAAGGAAAGACCAACTCAGAGTGTAATTGGAAGGACAGATTTTGATTGGAAGAAAGCTTTTCCGAGTGAAAGTACCAAGTCTCCAAGTCTTGAGTGGGAAGCAAGCCCTTTCCCAGTGAAAATGCTAAGTTCCGACTGATCTGTGCCGAATGATCAATCTTCAATCGGTTTCCGAGTGACAACAACCGAATGGAAGGATTTCTGAGCCAATCTTCACTCATCCTTCAAATAAGGGCCGATTAAACCATTTGCCCAATACCGAGTCGTCACTCTTCAACCAATTCTGAGTTGTCCTTCTTCAAACAATCAATTCCGAGCCCATTTCCATCAATTTCTGAGCCAATCCTTCAAATACCGAATCCCCTCCTTTTTCACCCAGATTCTGAGCCATTCCATTAACCGTTCCCGAGTCATCTTTCATCCATCTCCGAGTCATCCTTTACACATTTCCGAGTCATCCTTTACACACTTCTGAGTCTTCCTCTTTATTCAGTCGGCTCCGAGTCATCCTTTAGCCAACTCCGAGACCCTTTACATTCAACTTCCGAGTCTTTCTCTTCGATTTTCAATCGGCTCCGAGTCCTCCGTTACCCATTTCCGAGTCAATTTTTACCAATTTCCGAGTCATTATTCTCTCCTAATTCTAAGTCATTTTTTATCAGTTCTGAGTCAATCTTTGATCGGTTTTTGAGTGACACTTTTCAGTCAGTTCTTGGTCAGTCTTCAATTATTTCTGACTCAGTTTTTAACCAATTCCGAGTGACATTTTTACCTATTCCCGAGCCAGTCTTCAGTCGGTCAGCCCTCTTCAAACAAATTCCGAGTCACCATTTTCACCTGAATCTGAGTTATCCTTTCACCCATTCAAAAGCCAATTTTCAGTCAGAACCGAGTGACAATTCAAACCAAGTCTGAGCCCCCATTTTCCCCAATTTTGAGTGACACTTTTCAATCAGCACCGAGTCCTCTTCAACCGGTTCTGAGTCAATCTTCACTCGGTCTGTTTGATTGTTCCAATCAGAATTACCTCGTTTGACCCCTCAACTCAATTGCATACTTTTTCACTCGGTTTTCTATGGAAATGCTTCATTCCACTCGGAATTGACTCCCAATGTGGATGAATATTGACTGGGAGGCTGATCCGAGCCATCCTCACTCGGATTTCAACTATTTTCTCTCAGATTTCTACCATCCTCTCTCGGATTGCACATGCTGACCTGGATTCCACCACCCAAGTGGATCCAGGAATCCTGGAGGTGGCTGGCAGACAAGGGGCGGAAGTGGATGAATTAAAAATTCCCACCAGCCGCTGTCCCCCACTACCAGGACCGAGTGGAAGCCTAAGCTGGCATTCCACTCGGAGTGGAAGCCTGAGCTGGCTTTCCACTCGAAAAAGCCTATAAATAGAGGGCTGACACTTTGAAAAGGGGGCATTCATGAAGAGGAAAACTCTGCCCATCTCTCCACTCAGCAGCTCCGTCCCTCTCTTCATTCACCAGCTCCATTCCCTCTCCTCACCAGCACCTGTCCTCCTCCTAAACCAGTTCCACACCGTCCAGAATCACCACACCATCCCTCTTCTCAGTTAGTCTCACTCGGTAGTTAACTTTCTCACTCGGTATTCCATTTTCTCACTCGGTTTTGTCCATTTTTACTTGGTTTTTCTATTTTTCACTCGGTTTTGTCCATTTTTACTCGGTTTTTCTATGTCTCACTCGGTTTTGTCCATTTTTACTCGATTTTTCTATTTTTCACTCAGTTTTGTCCATTTTACTCGGTTTTTTCTATTTTCACTCGGTTTTGTCCATTTTTTACTCGGTTTTCTCTTCTCCCACTCGATTTTCTCTCATCTTTTTCCTCTCTTTTCCAAACTTACTGTTTCCTTTTCTCTCTTGTAGCTTCTGCTACCCTCCCTCTTTTGTTTCGTAGTAAAAAAATATAATAAAGGGAAATAAATGTTTCCCATGTTTTCTTTCAGATCTAAATGAAACCGAAAAAAAGAAACAAGTCATTTTTAGTCAGTGTCGTACGGAAAATACTTCCGTCTATACAACCTCTTTAGGATCCGTACACGTGCGAAGATTTTCGCCTTGTACGAGTTCCCCACCTCAATGACATCCATCATCATCTCCCAAGTCTTCTTCTAAAAGACAAAACTCTCAGAACTACATAACCCTGATTTCTTGATAATTCAAGAATACGTAGGAGCAGGACCTCAACTCCTGTCGGGCCCATCTTTCTTATTTCCTTTTATTGATTTATTTCCTCACTTTCATGTTTCTTTCATAAATTTTCTTTTTTGGACGCTTCCGTGAAAATCAATTTAGACGTGACGTCTTGTTGATTTCCCCCTAGTTTTTGCTCAAACCTCGCTATAATTCATAGGGAAGGGATACTTAAGAAGAGACGTCCCGCTTATCTCTTTCCTATCCTTGTCCCTTTTTTTTTATTCGAGGATGTCTAATTTAGGCGTGACGTCTTATTAGTATTCTCTTCCCCTCTCTGTCTTATATCGAAGTCGAGTTTAATTCGGATGAAACGTCCCGTTGGCTTCGTTTCGACATTCTATGTTTGTACAGTTCTTTTACTCTATTCCATCATTTTTTTTAATAAAAATACAAAAAAAGAGGAAGAAACCATGTTTTATTTAAGGCTATTTATATTGCGCTTTCAATCTTGGTACTGTTTCTGACAGGCGATGTAGGGTGCCAATACCTTCCCTACTCGTAACCGACTCCCGAACTTGAATCTCAATTTTTAACCAGTGCCTTACTGAACTTAGTTTTTTCCAATGTTTTTTCTATGGATAAAAACGTTGGTGGCGACTCCCAGTTTTCTTCTTTTCGAAACAAAAGACCATTTCGAGGGTCGGCCGCGCCGTCGCGATCCAGGTTGCGACAGCGAGCCACTCCACTCGGATTTTTCCTCACTCGGATTTCAAAGTCTAAGCCCACTCGAAAAAGCCTTCACTTTCGAATCATTCGGGTTAACCCTTACACATACAAATTCTCATTCGGGAGTTTACCTCTCCTTCCTTAACTTCATTCACTCGAGTCACGGATGTTGACCACTCAGGAAACGATTCCCATAGTCATTCCACTTGGATTCTATAAGGGCTACTCACTCGGGATATCTTTCATGGTCTTTTACCACTCGGGTGTATTTCACTCATTTTTCACTCGGCATATATAATCTTTCTCACTCAAGTTATCCTACTAAGTCAAGACCCACTCGCGGATCTTCTAACTTCTAATAAGCTTACTATAGTGGAGTTCACTTAGAGCCTTAGATATCATTATTCTATTGGGAAACATTCACTCGGCAGGTTCTCACTCAGAAATATTTAATTATTCCCATCCGGGAGAATCCTAACAGTTATCACTCTGAAGTGTTCAGGTCAATCCTCACCCGGGATTATGCGACCTCACTCAATCGAAAACATCTGAGCCCATCCTCACTCGGGATAAGGTCACTATCCCGCTCCCCACAACAGTAACTTAGCCCTGCTTTTACTTATAGTCATACCAACCTCACACGCTCGGAAGGTACGTATATATATTCATATATCACTTGGACATCACACACAGCATAGAATAAACATGCAGTATGACATATATAGGAATGTATATGAATATTTACAGGCACATCGTCATACTCTCAACCCGAGAGAGTTCAAATTCTGACATAGAAAGACAAAGACCAAAATACGAGCCGCCAAGGCTTAACAAAACCTTATACACAATATATACATATACACATATATCCCCATAGTGCATAGTCGCCTCACTCGGCATGCAGCTCCTCCTTCATTCATCATTACGAGAGACGTTCACTGTAAAATATAGCCACAGTAGGGCTGAGCTTTTACATATAAAATGACAGTTAGTGACTCGGCATCAGCATCAATACACACTCATGTTCACTCGGGTTGCATTCAATTTAAATTTAAGCCATGCAGACTATGATATTTTCAATGACATACACTTACATACATGTTACGTGAAGTTCATTTTCATTCATACAAAAGCATGCATCAACTCATTCAGAATTTATTCGTATCACTCCGAGCCATACCACTCATACTATCCTAATCAGCATTGCATCTACATGCATGCCTACGGATCCGACTTAGGCAATGATTTTCAGTTATAGGTCCCCTTACTGGCCTCTCGTCCATTAGCCCTTCCCGCATGGTATCGGCCTCCCATTGACGTCTCGAGACTTAACTCTAGCTCCCTCGGCTACCACGAGCTCTCATAGGATCTAGCCAAGGGTCTGTAGCTGGAGATCATTTCTTTGGGGTTCCTGACCTTCCACGGGTCACCCCGTTCCTGTACATGCAGCCTATGTGCTTTAACAACGAGCATCCTCAATTATCTGACTCATTCTTCGTAACCATTAGAGTCATAACTGATCCAACATAGTTTCTACATTCACTCGTCCATCATACCAGCATACATAGCAATCAAACAGTTCATGTTTACAATATCCCAGATGAAATCAGCCAACAGCCACACATACATATCCTCTCGGTATTAACAATAATAAGAACATGCATCATACGCGTTTATATGTAAATGATTATCAGAATTCAGCACAACAACCCTGAATACTTGCATATAAATGTATAACCATTAACAGGACTCTACTATCACACATATGGTATTCAAGGATTAACAATCATGCATTGCACACAGTCATCATAGACACATCCACACACACGCAAGGCAATACGTTCATCCGGTACCATCTATAAACCATGCATTTGACATGCAAGCGCCCTCTACTTACTGAAGGGACTCGAGGAGCTCTTCTATTTTCCGACGTTTGGTCTGATGCTCTGTTTGCCTAGTTCAGTCCCTCCTCACATAGTTGTACTCTGCAATCGGCTCGAGGATAGGAAGCCATTCTTCCTCCGCTTCGATGATCGTCCTTCACCAACCGAAGGAGACTCTGAATCTTCTGCAGCACCGTCGTCATGGGTTTCCAGAAACAGAGAACAAAGGACAGGGGAGAAGAAGAAGAGCAAAGAAGAAGAAGAGAAAAGAGAGCGAAGAGAGGTAGCAGAGAAGAAGTCTGAAGGGAATGCCCAACAACAGTGGTCCAGCAACACATATGTACATGCACGAAGAAGAAAGAGTGGGGTGGGAAAGCGTGATTCAGTAGTCCACTCATGACACCCACCAATCACAAGCAGCCAACAATTAATCACAATTGATCAGTTATGATTTCTTAAGTTAAACTAATTAAGTTAATTATAATTAACAAGTAATCTTCCACTTGGCAATTATTATTTTAATGGCTTAATTTCACTCGGTAATTAATTCTTAAATCGGGATGTTACAATTCTCCCCCTCTCAAAAGAATTTTATCCTCGAAATTCAATCGGTAACTCACCTTAATTAAACAACTCGGGGTACTATTGCCTCATGGCATCCTCGCGTTCCCAGGTATAAGAGGTATACCCGTCTTGCTGCCACTCTACTTCAACCAGTTGTACATCCTTGCTCCTCAAACGCTTTACCGATCGGTCCACGATTCTAGTCGGTACAGTCACAGTGGTCAGGTCTTCCTTGATCTCCACTCCATCATCCGTCATTGTGTGAGTGGGATCGGGTAGATACTTCCTTAGTTGAGATACATGAAACACGTTATGCAATCGGGATAGGTGAGTCGGTAATGCTATTCGGTATGCCATGGAACCGATCCACTCCAATATCTCATAAGGCCCAATGTATCGGGGGTTCAACTTCCCACTTTTCAAGGCTCGCCCGACTCCTTTACTCGGTGAAATCTTTAGAAACACCCTATCTCCGACTGAAAACTCCAGTGGTTTAGTTCGTTTATCATGGTAGCTTTTCTGCCTGTCCTGAGACGCCTTTATCTTTTTCCTTATTACTTGGATTTGTTCTGAGGTTTGTTTCATAATTTCCGGCCCCAATAGTAAACTTTCACCCGTTTCCGACCAATAGAGTGGGGTTCGGCATTTTCGACTATACAGTGCTTCGTAGGGTGCCATACCAATACTGCTATGGTGGCTATTGTTGTATGTGAATTCGATTAAGGGAAGATACTGCTCCCAGCACCCACCATGCTCCAACACACACGCCCTCAGCAAGTCTTCTAAACTTTGTTTCGTTCGCTCGGATTGTCCATCCGATTGGGGGTGGTAGGCGAAACTTAGCCAAAGTTTCGTGCCCAATTCCTGGTGCAGGCTGGTCCAAAACCGGGACGTGAATCTAGGATCCCTATCCGATACGATGGAAGTCGACACACCATGCAATCGGATGATTTCACGAATATAAATCTGAGCTAATTTATGTAACGGGTATCCCATGTTCACAGGCAGGAAGTGTGTACTTTTCGTCAATCGGTCAACAATGACCCAAATCGCATTATGACCCGCTCGGGTTTTTGGTAATCCCATGACAAAGTCCATGGCAATTGAGTCCCATTTCTACACGGGGATCTCCAGGGGATGCAATGCACCATACGACTTCTAGTGCTCGACTTTCGATTTCTGACAGGTGATACACCGAGCCACATATTCTGCCACATTCCTCTTTAATCCGGGCCACCAGAATTGTGGTCTTAAATCGTGATACATCTTCGTGGTACCCGGGTGAATACTCAGCAGGCTCTTGTGGGCTTCATCAAGCACCATCCTCCTCAATTCACCTTCACCCGGTACATATATTCTATTTTTCACTCAGAAAATTCCATCCGGTCCCTCGGTCTGAGATAAGTCCTTACCCTTGGCCTGAGTCGCCTTCATCTCAGCCAAGTAGGGATCTGACTTTTGCTGCTTGAACACCTTTTTTAGGAATTCATTGGCAATCTTCAATGTACCGAGCGTTATCTTCCGAGACGAAGGAACGTCAACATGCAAGTTCATGTCTCAGAATTGCTCCAATAACTCTGCCTCTTTCACCATCATCACTGCTATATGGAGGGATTTCTGACTCAACGTGTCGGCAACAATGTTCGCCTTACCCGGATGATACTTCAACTCGAAGTCACAATCTTTTAAAAATTCCTTCCATCTCCTCTGCCTCATGTTCAGCTCTTTCTGGTCGAATAAATATTTGAGGCTTTTGTGGTTGCTGTACACTTCAAATTTAGAACCATACAAGTAATGCCTCCATATCTTCAATGCGAAAACAGCTGCTAATTCCAAGTCATGGGTCAGGTAATACTGTTTGTGAGGTCTCAATTGCCGAGAGGCATAAGCTATCACTTGGTCTTTCTGCATCAGTACGCACCCCAGGCCGAGTCCCGATGCATCACAATAAACCACGAAGCTCTCTTGCAAGTTTGGCAATGCCAACACTGGAGCGGTCGTCAACTTTTTCTTCAACTCTTGGAAACTACTCTCGCACTCGGAACTCCAAACGAAAGGGACGTTTTTCCGAGTCAATTTAGTCAGTGGTAAAGCAAGTTTAGAAAATCCTTCAATAAACCTTGTATAGTAGCCAGCTAGGCCCATAAAGCTTCTTATCTCCGAGACCGACTTGGGTCTCTCCCATGCCATTATAGCTGCCACCTTTGATGGGTCTACCGAGACATCTTCCATGGAAATTACATGTTTGAGAAAGTGGATCTTATCCATCCAGAAATCGCACTTCGAAAGTTTTGCAAACAACTCCTTCAATACTTGAAGTACCGCTCGGAGGTGTTCCTCATGCTCCTCAGGGGTCTTGAATAGACTAAGATATCATCAATAAAAACTACTATGAATCGGTCTAGATATGGGTGGAATATGTTGTTCATGTAATTCATGAATACAGCAGGGGTGTTTGTCACACCAAATGGCATTACTACATACTCGTAGTAGCCATACCGAGTCCTAAAGGCAGTCTTAGGGATGTCTGAGTCCTTCACCCGGATTTGGTGGTATCCCGACCGTAAATCAATTTTCGAGAAAATTAAAGCACCACGTAGTTGGTCAATCAGATCGTCGATTCTAGGCAATGGGTATCGGTTCTTAATCGTGAGCTTGTTTAGCTGTCGGTAATCTATGCATAATCTCATGCTGCCATCCTTCTTTTTGACAAGCAGCACAGGTGCGCCCCATGGTGATACACTCGGTCGAATGAACTACTTTTCGAGTAACTCATCCACTTGCTTTTTCAATTCAGCCAATTCTGATGGGGACATTCTATAAGGTGCACTGGAGACTGACTCAGCTCCAGGAATCAAGTCTATAGAGAATTCAACT
Source organism: Clitoria ternatea (assembly GCA_037962975.1). Taxonomy (NCBI): domain Eukaryota; kingdom Viridiplantae; phylum Streptophyta; class Magnoliopsida; order Fabales; family Fabaceae; genus Clitoria; species Clitoria ternatea. The sequence continues at coordinate 62,824,165 of CM075674.1, forward strand.
TCTCTATTCGGAGGGACACCCGGCACGTCCTCCGGAAACACCTCGGGGAATTCACAAACAGTCAAAATATCGTTCACTCGGGTTCTACTCTCCCCCCCAGTTAAACAAAGCATCATAAACAACTGAGCTATACCTTGTACCCTGTAGTCCCCATTGCTCTGCCTCGGAAAAATTACTCTTCGATTTCGACAGTCCACCAACACCTTGTTGGCTGAAAACCAATCTATGCCAAGTACAATGTCGAGGTCCTTTAGAGGCACACATACCAAGTCGTAGGTGAAACTCCGATCGTCCAACACAAAGGTTATGTCCTTACACATCGTCGATGTCAACACCTTAGTACCAGTCGGATTGTCTACTTCCAAAGTCCGATCCATATACACAGTCGGTAACTTTAAACGTCTTACACACTCATCGGCTATAAAAGAATGGGTAGCTCCAGAATCAAAAACTACATTAAGTGTATATCTACCAAGTAAGCACTTACTTTGCACCAAGTCATTCGCTTGTGTAGCCTCCTCAGCGTTGATGGCATATACTCTCCCAGCAGCCGGTTGGTCGGTATTTCTCTTTTGGTTGTTTGGAGCAAACATCATATTTCCTCTGGCTCCATTACCTCTGCCCCCCGTTCCTTGGCCATTATTTCCACGGCCTCTCCCTCGGAAGCCTCCATGATGCACGTGGGTGTTTGCTTGGTGTAATTGAGGACAGTCGGGGCGAATGTGCCCCTTCTCATTGCAATGAAAATATATGACATCTTCTCCACCATCACAATTCTGAGCAAAGTGGTCGCTACCACATTTAAAACACTTGCCATATTTTGGACGTCCACCAGTCTGTCCCCCTTGACTACCCCGACCTTTATATCTAGCAGGGGGTCCACTTCTTCCAACGTTACCTGATCTCTTGAAGCGTGATTGTTGAGGCCTCAAGGAGGGTTCGGCCTTACTGCTCTGGCCCGAATGGGCCTTGTCATCTTCTTTGAAAATCCTGCATTTATTCACCAACACCGGGAAGCTTCTAATTTCCTGATATCTGCAAGCTCTTTTAATGTCCGATCGCAGCCCATTCTCAAATTTAAGGCATTTAGAACTCTCAGTCCCGGGTTGTTGGAAGGGCGGATAAAACAGAAACAACTCTTCAAATCTGGCTGCGTATTCTTCTACAGACATGGAACCCTGTTTCAGTTCCATAAATTCCAGTTCCTTCTGACTCCTCACTGTGTCGGGGAAATATTTTTCCAGAAAGCACGTTCTAAAATTCTCCCAGACTAGTTGGATGCCCGCGTTAGTCAGTCGGTTTCTGGCGATTTTCCACCAATTTTCTGCTTCGTCTCGCAGCATGTACACTGCGCACTCAACCTTCTGGGCCTCAGTACAGTGAAGGCCCCCAAAAACTCTCTCCAAGTCTTGAATCCACTTGTATGCTGCCTCGGGATTAAATCCCCCTTGAAACTCAATCAGCTTCCTCTTCAGGAAGCGATCCAACACTTGGCCATCTTCAGCTCTAGGCTGGCCCTGCCTCTCAAACACGTCAGCAAAACGTTGGAATGCCGCGGCTATGGCTTCCATGCTTTGACGATTCATCATTACTTATCCTGAAATTAACACCCCTTCAAGGATAAGTATACAAAGTTACTCACTACCGATCGGATCTCATCCCAACATTCAATAACTATAGCATATTATACCAGTCCTATATATCACATAATTAATCGGACCAGGAGGGGAATAATCTCCTATCCTCAAATCAATATTTCAACATCATTCATGTTCAATAGAATATCACAATAATAATGACCACTCGGTCATAATGCACACAACCGCTTACACTCGGTAAGCATACCTTGGCGTTGGACCTTTTAGGTCTGCTCTGATACCAAAATGTAACATCTTAAGTTCAATTTGAGAATAAACCAAGACCAGGAAAATTTTCCAAAATCAGAGGGGATTCAAAGGCAAAATGATTAGCTGAGAGTTAAGGAGGGTAGAATTAGGAGAAGAAGGAAGGGAAAGGAAATGTAACCCATCCACAAGGCAAACAGCGGATGATGCAGGACATGAGCGAACCCAACAGTGCCTACTCGCTCCGGCGAGATTCAATATCGCTCAAGCGAGACAACCCAACACGCTTGGGAGAAGCACGCATAGCTTAAGCGGAACCCAACAGAGACCTTCCTTACGCTGACACTCGCTGGAGCGAACACTTAGTCGCTGAGGCAAGCAACTCTACTCGGATTTTTCCTCACTCGGATTTCAAGGTCTAAGCCCACTCGAAAAAGCCTTCACTTTCGAATCATTCGGGTTAACCCTTACACGTACAAATTCTTATTCGGGAGTTTACCTCTCCTTCCTTAACTTCATTCACTCGAGTCACGGATGTTGACCACTCGGGAAACGATTCCCATAGTCATTCCACTCGGATTCTATAAGGGCTACTCACTCAGGATACCTTTCACGGTCTTTTACCACTCGGGTGTATTTCACTCGTTTTTCACTCGGCATATATAATCTTTCTCACTCAAGTTATCCTACTAAGTCAAGACCCACTCGCGGATCTTCTAACTTCTAATAAGCTTACTATAGTGGAGTTCACTTAGAGCCTTAGATATCATTATTCTATTGGGAAACATTCACTCGGCAGGATCTCACTTGGAAATATTTAATTATTCCCATCCGGGAGAATCCTAACAGTTATCACTCTGAAGTGTTCAAGTCAATTCTTACCCGGGATTATGCGACCTCACTCAATTAGAAACATCTGAGCCCATCCTCACTCAGGATAAGGTCACTATCCCGCTCCCCACAACAGTAACTTAGCCCTGCTTTTACTTATAGTCATACCAACCTCATACGCTCGGAAGGTACGTATATATATTCATATATCACTCGGACATCACACACAGCATAAAATAAACATGCAGTATGACATATATAGGAATGTATATGAATATTTACAGGCACATCGTCATACTCTCAACCCGAGAGAGTTCAAATACCGACATAGAAAGACAAAGACCAAAATACGAGCCGGCCAAGGCTTAACAAAACCTTATACACAGTATATACATATACACATATATCCCCATAGTGCATAGTCACCTCACTCGGCATGCAGCTCCTCCTTCATTCATCATTACGAGAGACGTTCACTGTAAAATATAGCCACAGTAGGGCTGAGCTTTTACATATAAAATGACAGTTAGTGACTCGGCATCAGCATCAATACACACACTCATGTTCACTCAGGTTGTATTCAATTTAAATTTAAGCCATGCAGACTATGATATTTTCAATGACATACACTTACATACATGTTACGTGAAGTTCATTTTCATTCATACAAAAGCATGCATCAACTCATTCGGAATTCATTCGTATCACTCCGAGCCATACCACTCGTACTATCCTAATCAGCATTGCATCTACATGCATGCCTGCGGATCCGACTTAGGCAATGATTTTCAGTTACAGGTTCCCTTACTGGCCTCTCGTCCATTAGCCCTTCCCGCGTGGTACCGGCCTCCCATTGACGTCTCGAGACTTAACTCTAGCTCCCTCGACTACCACGAGCTCTCACAGGATCTAGCCAAGGGTCTGTAGCTGGAGATCATTTCTTTGGGGTTTCTGACCTTCCACGGGTTACCCCGTTCCTGTACATGCAGCCTATGTGCTTTAACAACGAGCATCCTCGATTATCTGACTCATTCTTCGTAACCATTAGAGTCATAACCGATCCAACATAGTTTCTACATTCACTCGTCCATCATACCAGCATACATAGCAATCAAACAGTTCATGTTTACAATATCCCAGATGAAATCAGCCAACAGCCACACATACATATCCTCTCGGTATTAACAATAATAAGAACATGCATCACACGCGTTTATGTGTAAATGATTATCAGAATTCAGCACAACAACCCTGAATACATGCATATAAATGTATAACCATTAACAGGACTCTACTATCACACATATGGTATTCAAGGATTAACAATCATGCATTGCACACAGTCATCATAGACACATCCGCACACACGCAAGGCAATACGTTCATCCGGTACCATCCATAAACCATGCATTTGACATGCAAGCGCCCCCTACTTGCTGAAGGGACTCGAGGAGCTCTTCTGTTTTCTGACGTTTGGTCTGATGCTCTGTTTGCCTCGTTCAGTCCCTCTTCACATAGTTGTACTCTGCAATCGGCTCGGGGATAGGAAGCCGTTCTTCCTCCGCTTCGATGATCGTCCTTCACCAACCGAAGGAGACTCTGAATCTTCTGCAGCACCGTCGTCGTGGGTTTCCAGAAATAGAGAACAAAGGACAGGGGAGAAGAAGAGCGAAGAAGAAGAAGAGAAGAGAGAGCGAAGAGAGGTAGCAGAGAAGAAGTCTGAAGGGAATACCCAACAACAATGGTCTAGCAACACATATGTACATGCACGAAGAAGGAAGAGTGGGGTGGGAAAGCATGATTCAGCAGTCCACTCATGACACCCACCAATCACAAGCAGCCAACAATTAATCACAATTGATCAGTCATGATTTCTTAAGTTAAACTAATTAAGTTAATTATAATTAACAAGTAATCTTCCACTTGGCAATTATTATTTTAATGGCTTAATTTCACTCGGTAATTAATTCTTAAATCGGGATGTTACAGGCATGAGCCTTCAAATTTGGCTAAAAATTACCATTGGAGAAAATACGCTTATTCCCCAAGAGATATCTGATGAGACTTTAGGGATAACCCTAAAATATAGTCCTAAAAAATGATGCGAAATTTCAACTATATGGTTTTGTCATATTTTCGTAGATAGCCTTCAAATTTTTCTAAAAATTTATTGTTGGAGAAAATCCGCTCCTTCCTTTCGAGAAATCTAATGGAACTTCAGGGACAACCTTATAATACCTTTCTCAACATGGTTGCAAAAAAGCATACGTAAATTTAACCACTTAATTTTCTTTTATTTTTGTGGGTATTAGCCTTTAACTTTCGCTAAAAATTCATTGTTGGAGAAAATATGTCCTTTGCTGGGAAAAATATGATGAAATTTTAGGGACAATCTTACAAAGCCTTTTTAAGCATTGGCTCAAAAAATCATGCCAAACTTTATTCGCTCGATTTTGTCATATTTTCGTGTGTATTAACCTTCAAATTTGGCTAAAAATTCACTACTAGAAAAAACTGATTTAGCCACGAAAATTTTTAGTGGCTAACATAGAAAATTCCGTAGCTAAATAATTTAGCCACGGAATTCAAGACGTGACAAAAACCCCAGTGGCTAAATCTTTAGCCACGGATTTTGAATTTTCGTGGCTAACTAGCCACTGAAAACATTCCGTAGCTAATTCTTTTAAAATTCAGTGGCTAAAATCAGTCATCTCAAATGAAAATACTATTCTTATGACCAATAAATTCCATAGCTAATTCCGTGGCTAAATTAGTCAAATTATATTGTGGCCAAATCAGTGGCTAATTCCGTGGCTAATTCTTTTTTAAAATCAGTGCCTAATTCCATGGCTAATTCTTTTTTAAAATCAATGGCTAATTCCATGGCTAATTATTTTTTAAAATCAGTGGCTAATTCCGTTTCTAATTATTTTTAAAATCAGTGGCTAATTCCGTGGCTAATTATTTTTTAAATCAGTAGCTAATTCCATGGCTAATTTGCTCTAACATATTTATGCGTAATTCGGTGGCTAATTTATCAATGTGAAATTTTACTTATAATTTCATGGCTTTTTTTATATTTCACCTAATAAATATATGACAATTCAAATTATAGATTATGTGCAAATAAACCAACCATATAGCCCAATGTATATATTGTTGGCAAAATGAAATAACAATAATATTGTAAAGCATACATAACTAAAAGTGAGATCATATTTATATAAACAAAACAACATATCCTTCAAAAGACAATTATACATGTCAAAAATACTATAGGAAGTCTCTAAAATATCAAGTAGATAACATAGTGAGGGTGATCATTGAACTGCATCATCTTGGTGTTGTGGTGAGTCATCCTGCTGTTGATGTCCCTAACATAAATTAATTCCTTAGTTAGATGTCTACTTCTGTCAAGCCGGTTATTCATCCATTTTCGATTCTCAAGGACTTCCATTTCTACATGAATGGTTAGGTTAATATCATATCAACAACAAAATCTGAACATGATCATGTCATTATATACAATTTTAATGAATTATGAAGAAATACAAAATACTGAAAAAATGTTACAACACAACCATCAAAACGTTGATTTGTTAAATATAAAATCTAAATTTTTATACTATAGCATAATCAATCATATTTTGACAAATCATCGAAGTCTTGCTTCTTTAAGTACATCATTGATAAAAGTATATACACCTTCCTACCATTAATTTATCAAATTTGCTGTGAAGGTTTTATTCAAGAATTGATTAATTAATAATATCTCCATTAAAAAGGTTAGTTAAGTATACTAAACGAGGACATAAAGCATCCCTTGCGTTTATATATTGGATTTGCTATAGTAACACCAGTTAAGAATTTTTTTATTATATTTTATTTTTCCTAAAGGAACTTTGTCAGCATAGATTTAATAATCAGTACATGTGTAATTTTATGGAACAAAGTAGTTTTATAAGCATTTTACTTTTCAATGGTTGAAAATTTTATATCATTTTAAGTTATATTAATTATGTATTATCCCCTTAATTTATTGCCAACAATACTCTCATCTTTTTCATGTGGATGAATTTTGATATTTTTAATAAATAGTTAGTGAGATATGAATTAATGATGACTTTAATTATATGTAATATTTTCACTGTTTAGAAATTATTTTCCAAGGGCATTTATATATTTAATTATAATTTGATTATTTTTAACTATTTATTAATTATAATTTAGTCTTATGTTTCTTGTGAAGAAGAGCAAACAGTTCTTGCTTGTCGGTTCATTTTGACTTCACGTTTATTTGTTGAAAAAGAATAGATACTATCTAATATTTCATTAATTTTAATATTCACAGTTTTTTAGAGTTAGTATTAAAAAAATCTATAAATAGTGGCGAAGTTAATGCTTAAAAGGACGACATTAATGACTTTTATAGTTTTAAGAAGTAAGAGCCATAAGGAACCTGAAGCTAGAATATTGAGGTCATAACTGGAGTATATTAGAATTAGATTCTGATTAATTCATTTAAAAAATAAAGTACAAGAAAAACCTATCACATAATAATGGTATACAAGCATACTAGATACTGACCTGGTTTTGGATGTACACACAACGGCCAACTCTTTCAAAAGTGACATTTAGCAAATCTTACAGCAACAAACACCATAAGATGATGAATATGTAGCGACTAATAATGAGAGCCACTGCTAACAAGAATATGAAATTGAAATGTTGCCCAATGTTGTTCAAGTTGCTGTGATGTGAATTCATAAATAATTACTCTTACTAGTATATTTACTTCCTGAATGCAAAAAAAATATAGTATTAATTTAATGTGCAACCTGAGACTCGGTACTTTAATTATGTACATTCAAATAGGTAAATGATCAACCTGAAATCATAGCCAACTTTGGCATATGAATTGAGGAACAACTTGGCCACAATCAAATATTTCACATATTTCTTGGTAAGTTAATATCAACCTTAAAAACTGTAAATGAGTATAAAGGGTAGTTAGCCTTAACAATCACTCTATGGATTGAAAGAATAAAGGGAGTAAGTTCAGGAGACAGCAATGAGTAAAACAAAATTTCCATGTTCAACAGAGGACTAAGCTGCATGATTATGTTATAATTCATAAAGTGTAAAACTTGTTCTGCAACAAAATATTGGATCCATGATGCAATTTAATAAATCAACATACAAGGCTCCATCACCCTATGCTTCGCATGGTAATGTATAGTCAAACATACAAGCTTTCATTGAATTATTTTGATTTAGTGTTAGCTTTATCACTAAAGTGTTATGTTCCTTTCCTTTCTCATAATCCGTTACTTTTGATCTTGCAGGTACATAGAGATTTCCACAAACCTCTTATTGTAATGTCCCCTAAGAGCCTCATTCGTAGCAAAGCTTGCAGATCAAATTTATCCAAGTTTGATAATGTCTAAGGCCACCCTGGTTTTGACAAACAGGGAACTAAATTTGAATTAGAGGAACAACAACAACAACTTACTACTATTTTTTTCTATTATTGGCATTATGAATTAGAGAATTATTTAGCTAATAACTGGTTCATTTTAATTAGATGATCTTGCGAAGTATTCAGAGGAAAAGGATACATTTGAATTTATGGAAAGGACATTAAGATGGAGGCATTTGGCACCAACTGCACCTAATACTCTTGGTATATACATTATATATTCTTGCTTCAATGCTTCTACAATTTTATTATAATGTCCCTCATTCCCCCTAACAAGCTTTGCACATTGATTGTAGGAATAGAGGGACAGTTGGTTAGACTCATATGTGTACCTAAATTCAGTGAAACTAGAGTGGCCATTATGGTGAGTTGTAAATCTTGAATACTTCATTTTATCTTAAATGTGGTCTTTCTATATTTATATGGTTATGTTACTCCATAAGCATACTAGTGACATATCTATCTACATTGACATATCACTGCCCCTATGAATGTTGTAAAGAGACCCACCTTATGGCACTAAACTATCAACCTGAAACTATTGTTTTTGGCTACAATTTCCATGAGATATCTTTCTTGTTGTATTTCTTCCTTCTATTATGTAATGAAGCAATTATAAAGATAGTCAATTAAACTAAAGCATGGCTGAAAGTTACGTTTACGTTTTACTTTTAGACTTCTATAAATAAAAGGTTTGTTTGAGAAAAATCATGAAAGGTTTTAGTATGGAATGAATGTTATGATGGGTTAATTGGATGTTTCTTATTACCTTGATCATAGATTGGGGGCATGAACAAAGTTCCCTAGTTATGAAAGATGCTTGATATTGGTTCAAGTTTGCATTGAAGATGATAACTATAAATTTTGCTTTCTAAGTAATTAGGAGCTTGTGCTATTTATTATATTAATATTTCAACCAGCTCAACAACATTTACAGGTAAGATGATACAAGCCTCCATAAACAAAACATTTCTTCATATTGGATCTTATTTGTTACCATATTCATGGTTCAACAACAATGATTAATAAAACAAATTTGCATGAATCATAAACAGTTACAAATAATATTTTTCATATAAATTTAAAAAATATTTTTTATATCAATTATTTTTTAACCAATTTAAAAAAGTGATATAAAAAAATACACTGCATAGGTACATCGGCTAAAAATCTGCGTACAAGCCAGACTTGGTTTAATGTCAGGGATGTCATTCCTATTTAACAAGAGGTTTCAACTTTGAAGCTACATCACCGTAATTCATTCAAAGAAAAATAAATAAATGAATAATCATGTTTTAGCCCCTATTGCCATAGAATTTTATATACAGTCTTCACTCTGCACAAATACTAATTATTGACTGCTTGTTAAAACATGTATAAACACATCTAAAAAAATAGAAGACATTCACCTGATAGATTCAGCAGAAATTATCTCACCACCTCTCTCTAGAATCACGGTAACAAATCCACTATAGTTCAGAGGTTTAAAATCTAATTTGATAAAGAATCAAATATAATAAGTATATACATTACAGCTAGCATATAGAGTATAAGAATAAGATCAATCAGTGTTATCACTATCCTTTACTAACATAGCTTTTGTATTAAAATCACTAACCTGTTGCAATGGGGGGAAACCTTGCGCGTGAGATGATGGAGAGCCAAGAGAATGATGAGGGTCTGAGAGATGAGAGAACGCAGGAGCTACACGAGAGGAGCTTGCATGAGAGGGTGAAGTGAAGTGAGTTCGTGGTGTCGCAGGAGGTGCACGAGAGGGCGAGGTGAAGCTTCACGGTGGGGCGCACGAGCTCCAGAACAATGGGATTGAATGAATTAAAACCCTAACAAAGCTTGTCTATTCTATTTTGCCCCCTTTTGAAAAAAATGTCATTTTAAAATTCATTAAATATATTATTCAAAATGTTTATATTTAAATTTTTTATAATAACATAACTTATTTTAAAATTTTAAGTTCAAAATATTTTTAAAGTATAATATGATATAATGTATAATATTCAAACAAATTTAATTTTACTTATAAAACATATATATAGTTTGTAATATTTTAATTATAAAATTAATATTAAATTTTCGCAACCCTCAATTTTAAAATCTAAAAATTTCAATTTTTTAGCCACGGATTATAATATCTGTGGCTAATCATTAAAAAATCATTACTCGTTAGCTACCGATTCATTCCGTAGCTAATAAAAAATAATTTTTTTAAACTTAGCCACCGAATACTATTTTCGCGGCTAATATGTTCTAAATCAACCACCGAATACTATTTCCGTGGCTAAACAAAAATATATTTTGCCACCGAATTATGATTCCGTGGCTAATTACAAATTATCATAAATTTTTAACTTTAGCTACTGATTTTTAGAATCGGTGGCTAACATTCCCTTATATTTCCGTGGCTAATTTCTGTGGCTAAAGTATCGGTGGCTAATATCAATGACTAACCTAAAAATGAAAATTTTAGCCACGGAAAAAAAATTGGTGGCTAAACCCAGTGGCTATTTATGTTAAAAAAAAGATTGGGTGGCTAACATGTAGTGGTGGCTAAATTCGGTAGCTAATAGCTACGGATTTTTTTCAATGGCTAAATTCGGTGGCCGCTTATGGTTTTTCTAGTTGTGATTTATCGGTGAAGAAAATCTACTGCTTCCCTTTGATAAATCTAATGAAATTTCTTGGAAAACCTTATAATGCCTTTCTAAGCATCGCCGTAAAAAATCATGTAAAAATTCAACTGCTCGATGTTGTCATATTATGGGCATTAGCTTTCAAATTTTGCTAAAAATTCATCTTGGAAGAAAATCTGCTCCTTCCCTTGGAGAAATCTGCTGAAGCTTCAGGGACAACCTGACAATGTATTTTTAAACAAGGTCGTAAAAACTCATGCAAAAATTCAATTACTTGATTTTGTCATATTTATGTGGGCATTATTAGCCTTTAAATTTGGCTAAAAATTCATTGTTGGAGAAATATATGCTTTTTCCCTTAGAGAAATATGATGAAACTTCAGGGATAACCTTACAAGGTCTTTCTAAGAATGACCGTAAAAAATAATACAAAAGTTCAACTGCTCGATTTTTTCATGTTTTCAAACGCATTAGACTTCAAATTTGGCTAAAAATTCATCGTTGGAAAAAATCTGCCTATTCCCTTGGAGAAATCTAATCAAACTTCAGGGACAACCTTAAAATCCTATTCTAAGCGTTGCCATAAAAAGTAATGACAAAATTCAAGTGCTCAGTTTTGTCATATTTTAATGCTTATTAGACTTCAAATTTGGCTAAAAGTCATCGTTTGAGAAAAATATGCCTCTTTCCATGGAGAAAAATGGTAAAACTTTAGGAATAACGTTATAAAGCTTTTCTAAGCTTGGCTATAAATAAACATGCAAATTTTCAACCGCTCAGTTTTGTCATATTTTCGTGGACATTAGCCTTTAATTTTTGCTAAAAATTCAATGTTGGAGAAAATTTGTCCCTTCCTTTGGAGAAAACTAATAATACTTCAGGAACTACCTTACAATCCCTTTCTAAACATCGCCGCAAAAGGTCATGTAAAAATTCATCCGCAAGAAATCTTATGAAGCTTCAGGGACAACCTCTAGGTAGCAGATAATAGGTAGCAGGCTTCAAGTTACAGGTAGCAGCTTGTAGGTAGCAGGTAATAGGTGGCAGGTAACAGGAAACAGGTAACAGGTAACAGGTAATAGGTAGCAGGTAACAGGTAACAGGTAACGGGTAGTAGGTAACAGGTAACAGGTAACAGGTAGCAGGTAGTAAGTAGCAAGTAGCAGGTAACAGGTAACGAGTAGTAGGTAACAGGTAACAGGTAGCAGGTAGCAGGTAGCAAGTTACAGGTAGCAGGTAGCAAGTAGTAGGTAGCAAGCAGCAGGTAGCAAGTAGCAGGTAGCAAGTAATAGGTAACAGGTAGCAGGTTACAAGTAGTAGGTTACAGGTAGCAAGTTGCATGTTACAGGTTGCAGGTTGTAGGTACTAGTTGGTACCTTGTAATTTGTAACAGATAAGTTGATAATAGATCAGCTTTATAGTTAAGGTAACATGTAGCGTGATCCCTTAGTAAACCCCAATCAAATTCGGAACCCTTAGTTTAAGCCCTAACCATATCAGTCCCTAAACCCTAAATAACCTGATTCCCTAAAAAACCTTAAAACCTAAATCCTAAACCTTATTTATAGTTTTTTTTAAAGAATATGATTTTTTTAAAACTTATACTTTATTAACACTCTCAACCACTAAACCGCGTATTAATGACTTGACCAATTCAATCACTGGTTAACTTTGTAAAATATTGAGTAAAACAAAATCATGAAATTGTTTGTTATCACCATCTAAGTAAAAATTCTTTTGAGAGAACATGCACGAGTAAGTCTATTTTCCCTATTAACATCTTAATAAAAATATCATAGAATATACTAGTGATGCAAGGAGTAAATTCACTAATAATAAACAAGAACTATGTATCATGGTTTGTAGTTAGAATAACAAACGCAAGAAAGGTTTTTCCTATTCAACTTAACAACAACAAATAAATTAAACCAATAAATAATACACGCATGTTTCTAAGTATTGCTGTAAAAAACCATGCCAAAATTCAGGCTCCTGGTAAAATTTTTCAATTTTTGGGACTTTACACTAAACACCTTTCTTTTAGAAAAATCTACCTCTTCCCTTGGAGAAAACTAATGAAACATTGGGGCAACCTTACAATGCCTTTCTAAGAATAACCGTAGAAAATCATGCAAAAATTCAACTTCTCGATTTTGACATATTTTTCGTTGGCATCAACCTTTAAATTTAACTAAAAATTCATCGTTGGAGGAAAATTATGAAACTTTAGGAACAAGAAAATTGCGTGTTTCTAAACATTACTACAAAAAATAATACAAAAATTTGAGCTCTATCTACCATTTTTCATTTGCTAGGATTTTACACAAAATATCTTTGTTTTAGAAAAATATGCCAATTTTCTTGGCTAAAACTAATGAAACTTTAGGAACAACCTTACAATAACTTGCTAACCATGGCTATAGAAAATCATGTAAAAATTCAACCGCTAAGTTTTGTCATATTTTTCGTGCCATCATGAAACTTCATCGTTGGACAAAAATTATGAAACTTTGAGAACAAAAGGATAACGTATTTCAAAGTGTTTCTAAAATAATCGTACAAAAATTCAAGTTCCTGGTACCATCTTCCATTTCTAGGAACTTTACACTAAATATCTTTGTTTTAGAAAATTCAGCCCTTTTCGAGGGAGAAAACTAATTAAACTTAAGAGAAACACCTTACAATGCCTTTCTAAGCATGGGTGTAAACAATCATTTAAAAATTCAACCGCTTGATTTTGTCATATTTTTGGTGGGTATTAGCCTTCAAATTTCACTAAAAGTTCATCGTTGTAAAAAAATTATGAAACTTTGGGAATAAAAAGGTAGCATGTTTCTAAGCATTGCTACAAAAAATGACCAAAATTTTAAGCTTTGGGTACCATTTTCCATTTGTTGGGATTTTACACTAAATATCTTTGTTCTAAAAAAATCTGCTCATTCCCTTGGAGAAATCTGATGAAACTTAAGGGCAAACCTTACAATACCTTTATAAGCATGGCTGCAAAAAATCATGCAGGAAAACCTCTCAGTTTTAACATATTTTATTGGGTATTAGCCTTCAAATTTGGCTAAATTCATCATTGGAGATATGTGATGACACTTCTGGGACAACCTTACAATGCATTTATAAGCATTGCCACAAAAAATAATAACAAAATTCAGCTGCTCGATTTTGTCATATTTTCGTACGCATTAGCTTTCTAATTTGCTAAAAAATCATCGTTTAAGAAAATCTACCACTTGCCTTGGAGAAATGTGATGAAACTTTAGGGACAACCTTACAAAGCCTTTCTAAGCTTGGCCGTAAAAAAAGCAAAAATTCAACCGCTTGGTTTTGCCATTTTTCATGGGCATGAGCCTTCAAATTTGGCTAAAAATTACCATTGGAGAAAATATGCCTATTCCCTTTGAGATAGCTTATGAAACTTTAGGGATAACCCTATAATATGGTTGTAAAAAATGATGAGAAATTTCAACTATATGGTTCTGTCATATTTTCGTAGACAATAGCCTTCAAATTTTGCTAAAAATTTATTGTTGGAGAAAATCTGCTCCTTCCTTTCGAGAAATCTGATGGAACTTTAGGGACAACCTTACAATGACTTTCTGAGCATGGTTAAAAAAAAGCATGCGAAAATTCAACTGCTCAATTTTCTTTTATTTTTGTGGGTATTAGCCTTTAAATTTTGCTAAAAATTCATTGTTGGAGAAAATCTGCCCTTCGCTTGGAGAAATATGATGAAATTTCAGGGACAACCTTACAAGGCCTTTTTAAGAATGGTCTTAAAAAATCATGCAAAACTTTATTCGCTCGATTTTGTCATATTTTTGTGGGCATTAACCTTCAAATTTAGATAAAAATTTATCGGTGAAGAAAATCTGTTGCTTCCCTTTGAGAAATCTAATGAAATTTTAGGGAAAACCTTACAATGCCATTCTAAGCATGGCTGCAAAAAATCATGTAAAAATTCAACTACTCGATGTGCTCATATTTTTTTGGGCATTAGCCTTCAAATTTGGCTAAAAATTCATCTTTGGAGAAAATCTGCTCCTTCCCTTGGAGAAATCTGCTGAAGCTTCAGGGACAACCTTACAATATATTTTTAAGCAAGGTCGTAAAAACTCATGCAAAAATTCAACTGCTTGATTTTGTTATATTTTTATGGGCATTATTAGCCTTCAAATTTGGCTAAAAATTCATTGTTGGAGAAATATGTACTTTTTCCTTTAGAGAAATCTGATGAAACTTGAGGGATAACCTTACAAGGCCTTTCTAAGCATGACCATAAAAAATAATGCAAAAATTCAACTACTCAGTTTTTTCATGTTTTCAAGCGCATTAGACTTCAAATTTGACTAAAAATTCATCATTGGAAAAAATTTGTCTATTCCCTTAGAAAAATCTAATGAAACTTCAGGGACAACCTTAAAATCCTATTCTAAGCGTTGCCATAAAAAATAATGACAAAATTCAAGTGCTCAGTTTTGTCATATTTTAATGCTTATTAGCCTTCAAATTTTGCTAAAAATCATCGTTTGAGAAAATATGTCCCTTTCCATAGAGAAATATGGCGAAACTTCAAGAATAACGTTATAAAGCTTTTCTAAGCTTGGCTATAAATAAACATGCAAATTTTTAACCACTCGGTTTTGTCATATTTTCATGGACATTAGCCTTTAATTTTTGCTAAAAAATCACCATTGGAGAAATATATGCTTTTTCCCTTAGAGAAATCTGATGAAACTTCAGGGATAACCTTACAAGGCCTTTCTAAGCATGACCCTAAAAAATAATGCACAAATTCAACTGCTCGATTTTTTATGCTTTCAAGCACATTACACTTTATATTTGGCTAAAAATTCATCGTTGGAGAAAATCTGCCTATTCCCTTGGAGAAATCTAATGAAACTTCAGGGACAAACCTTAAAATTGTATTCTAGGAATTGCCACAAAAAATAATGACAAAATTCAAGTGCTTGATTTTGTCATATTTTAATGCTTATTAGCCTTTAATTTTTGTTAAAAATTCATTGTTGAAGAAAATATGCCTCTTCCCTTGAAAAAATCTAATAATACTTCAGGAACAACCTTACAACCCTTTTCTAAACATGGCCGCTGTAACATCCTAATTTTTAATTGAATAAATAAAATCAACAAGGGAAAAAAATTCCAAATTTTAAGGTTAACAAACCGTGCATAACCTGCCTGAATTGATAAAATCGAGTACAGCGGAAGAGATAACCCCCTGAGCGAGCCCTTCAGCATTGCACACGCACTCGCTCACACGAGACTCCACGTCACTTGGGCGAGGCAGCCCACTCGTTCGGGCGAAGTACCATTCGCTTGGACGATGCCACGACAAAAGCCTTCTAGCAGTACACCTTCGCTGGAGCGGATCCCTCATTCGCTGAAGCGAGAAGCCTTACACGGCAATTTCATCACTCGGCATTCGAACATCCATGCACTCGGTAAACGACTAAGTCCACTCGGAGGTCTTTCCTAAGTCCATTCGGTATTTCATAACTTAGCCTCTCAGATTCATCCATACGGCCACACCTATACTCTACTCGGATACTGGGAGTTGTCCCACTCGGATTCCAGAATTCCTTCTCACCCGAAATATACATTCTTCACTCGGATTATCAATGTTTCACACTTAGAACCCATTCCATTCTAAACCACTACACTAACTCCTCTCTCAGGAGAGAATTGCTCAGGGTTTTCATTCGGAAATACGAACTCCTCCTCACTCGGGTTTTACTTATATTTTCACTCGGTAATGACCGCTCTCATTATCACTCGGAGATTCTCTCATTAGATCTCACTCAGTATAGGTTCATCCAAGTATTTTACTCAGAGTCCATTGAAGTATCATCATTCGAACATGAAGGCATAGCCATTAGCAGCCCCACTCGGAGTTGACTCCCCAATTACTTCTACTCGGAAATCATTAACTGAGCAATATTCTAACCATCCACACCCCTCAGTCTACCCAGACACAAACCACCCGTATACAACATATAGGTACGTACATAATTATACACTCGAAATACCCAATACCTTAACATCATTCATTCCTCAGCACTTGCTATCAATGTGAACTATATACGTATAAAAACATGCACTAGGGTCACAATAGCTTAAATTTCTTATATATATATATATTCGTATTCATTACACCACACTGATATTATGAGCCGACCAAGGCTACAACTGAAGAAACATGACAAATTACAAAAATAAGCACTCTACGGTCGGAGTGCACCCCACTCAGACCTGAGACCTTATCATCACTTCAGAGTCCAACCTGCACACACTGAAAAATGGTGTAGGGGTGAGCTTTTGCATATAAGGTGACGGCTATTGACTCGGACTTTACCTTCATTCTCAATTATATAATTTACCGGTTCAATCCATAACGATATATATATATTGCCAATTAATTTAAGGGTCAGAACACATCATTCAATCGGAAGTTGTACAATAACATATATTCTCAATCATAGCATCACACTGCACTCAGCATCGGTATCAATACCCGTACATTCGTTCAGTCGGAATTCGCTCATACTACATCGTCTAGTCGGAGATCACTCAATTCATTTAATCCATGCAATTCACAATAATCTCACTAACAATGCTCATAGACTCATGCATGCGGATCCGACTTAAACAGTGAGTTCAGTGCAGATTCCTTCCCGGTCCCTCGTCCACTAGCCCTTTCCGTGTGGCACCGGTCACCCTGTGACGTCTCGAGACCCAGCTCTAGCTCCATTGGCTACCACGAGTCCTCATGGATCTAACCAGGAATCTGACTGGAACTCGTTTTACATGACTCTAGATGCCTTTCCGACCCCCCCCCCCCCGTCCTCATGGAACTGGTCAGGAATCTGGGAATCATCCCACATATGCAATCTCATGCAAATCCACAACAACATCCAAGCTTACCAGACGCGTCTCACACAGCCATCAATGGGTCACAACCGATCCCCCACACAACAATCAGATTCATTCGGAATCCCACATTCCATTACAACAATCACATGCCTCTATCATAATAACTCATAACAGCAAGCATAGGGAACCACATTATAGTACATCCACTCAACATTTTTACAGAGTCAGCATACCTTTCCACACGGCATTCAAAATGGAAATCACGCATCAATTCACATCTCATGCATTCGCGGATAATGGTAACACACACACATTCACTCAGCAAACTCAGATTTCAACAACATGCATCATAGAAGTATTAACAGGCACTCAAAGACGAGGTCACACAACCCTCAACCTTTCACAGATGTCCCAATTCGGAAGTTGCATGCACAATCAGTCAATCACCACACATCGATCTACACATTTCACACACATATTACATTAAAGCAAGCACCAGGGATCCGGTCATAAACCATACGCTTGACATGCAAAGTGCCCCCTACCTGCTGTCGGGGTTCAGAGACTCTTCAAGCTGCAGTGCTGACCGATCGTCCCTCCATTACTCCTCCAACAGCCTTCGAGTTCAGCGTTGATCCTGGGCCAGAGTTTCTCCTTTCCTCCAACGGGTCCATCTCCTCCACAGCTCCAAAGCACTTCCAGCACAGCCTTCCAACTGGAATACCATAGCTCCAGGTAGAAGAAGAAGGAGAGGAAGAAGGCAATAGGGAGGAAGGAGAGAACAGGGAGTGGAGTCAGAGCTGTGTTGATGTTCCTCCAGGAGCTCTCGACTCTCTCACTGTTCGAGTGGCGACGTGAATGAGAGTGAAGAAGAAGAGAAACAGGGAAGGAGAGACCATATACACGCACAAGGAGAGCTGCCAGCGTGAATAATGAGAGAAAGAGAGAGCTGAAGTTGTCTTATACTCCTAGGGACACATGTGTCCTTTCGCCTGGCACTATTATTATTATTTATTCAATTATTTCTACCCAAATCAGTAATTACTCTAATTAACCATTAATCCTAATTCTGTAATTAACCTTTAATTAATAGCTTAACTTCAATCGGTAATTAAGTTAGAAATCGGGATGTTACAGTTCTCCCCCTCTCAAAAGAATTTCGTCCTCGAAATTCAAACACATGCTTAGCCTTAATAAACCGCTCGGAAATCACTGACATACCATAATAAGCAGTTACACATCTATGTTCCTTAAGTATTCATCCATTGCTTAAATCCCGGTCGGCACAATTGGCCTCCAAAGCAATTCACCGATCGCTCCACCCGGAAAACCGGGACATTATGCTTAACACATTTCCACTCGGAAGTGGCACCATTGACTCGGAATAACATTCCTTTCTTTCACTCAGACTTACCTCAACAAATAGATCAGAATACCACAGCCATGTTCCGACTGAAACTCTTCGTCCATCCACGTTTTCAACTGCTTCGTAATTTCTAATCAGCATAAAACAACTCTTCATAGCCTTCATTACATTCGGGACTCCATTTCCCACGTAGTTACCCCCATTCAACTCTGCCAGTTCACCCTAGCCATTGGCACTTTCCAGTTCTTTGGCCGCTCGGCCTTACATTCTTAACACCGATCGGCGTATTCACACCATCGGGTCTCCCGACTCAATGTGTCACTCGGCACGACCATGCGCTCACACAAAACATAGGCTTGACATTGGGTCACATGGGACACATTCTAGACGTTATTCGACCATTTGGGAAGAATCCAGTCGGTAAACTACATTACCGATTCCCTAGGATACCCACTACTGACCGATTCATTTCGGATTTAGCTCTCGGATTTCCAAATTTTCGGCCACGAGATTCCTTTCTTAACCAAAATGAACACTCAACGAGTTCCCATAAGCTTCAATTAGCACACTTGTCTGGATTTGCCTCGTACAGGTACCACACTCGGTCCATACATCTCAGCTTCTTAACCATTCCTTTGGCTAACCGCATGCCTATAACCTACGAATGTCACTCGGCCCTCTCACTCGAAAATTTTAATCGGGGTTTTAAGGACAGTTCTCATCCGGGAATCCTTCCACTTGTAGAATTTACTCATAATTCAAGCCTTCCGTGAAACCAACCCGAGTCCAAGCCCAGCAGTCCCAACCGCTGACCTGAGTATGATTTCAAATAAATCCTTCTCTTGGATATCTACTCCTCTTGGAGGTCTTTCACTCGGAGACTTCCTATTTACCAAATTTCCACTCGGAATCCAGGCTTACTCCAAATATAAATCTGAGTTTAATTCAGCAGCTTCACATCACCCGAACACAGCTATGAATAAGTTTACCGCTCGGTATTTTCTCTCCCTTGGGTAATTCACTCGAAAACTTGCACACTCGAAGTTCCAATTTCTGACGAGAAGTACTTTTCTCCTGGAAGACCACACGGTTGGACATCCCAAGGGTATTAGGAATTCTACACTCGTTATCTTACTAGCCATTCCACTCGGAAGTGATACACACCGAGTCACGTCACTCGAATCTTGCCTTACCCAGAAGGTTACGCTCAGACACCATTCCCTTAACTTAGTAATGATCATCTCAATAAGGTTCTACTCGGAACCCCCAAAATTTTCACTCAGCAGTTCTTTCCCACAAGGACTTCACTCGGAATTGTCTCCACCCTCACACACTCGAAATTTACTAACCTTTCCCGAGCAATTCCTAACCTTACAATTTAGTTTGGCTCCCATCCTGGTTTCCTCATTAGGCTTACAGTATCACTCGGTTAACTTTTCAAAAACTCCAACTTCAGTGACAGTTGATCACCCTTCATATTCCATTACCAATCATCCTTTTAGTAGCCAATCCGTACCCAGCAACCTCTAATCCTCTCGGAAGCAGACACGTCAAAGTCAACAAACCCTCTACCTTCATTTTGGTACACAATCACATAACACTCATTTAAGATAACTCTCATCATCACTCGGAATCGTCTGAAAGACTCACCATCACCATAAGCAGTTACAGCTTCACCTGCCCGACTCATGAATTGCTGCATCCAACTTATAGGATGACGTCTCATTCCTATAGGGTTACAACAATCACATGGTCACTACAACGTGTACGCTACCACATTACCTATGGCAGGAAGAGTCATCTCAGAGCAGCATGCCTCACACGGACCAGACTTCACCCAACTAATACTAATTCACACGGTGGTTAATGGCAGTTCACACACATAAATAATACACCTACATCAATATCATGCAGCACATAGGGTACATCATGCATCAATAATCATGAAAATTATTTATCACCTCTGTAAAACAGAATTAAGGCAATACAACAATCGGCTTCTAGCCAGCACCGAGTAAATATTTCCTCTAAATCTTATTCCTCACAAACCATGGCTCGGACTAAATTCTCAGTTCTCAGTTATATAATGGCATCACTCATTCGGCTTCATGCAATTCAGTCAGGATTAAGTAATTCACATTCACATATGTTGTCATAACACACCATAGACTCGGCAATGACACTAATACACATACAACCACTCAGTCGGATTTTATAACAATTATTCACGGCTATATTATTGTTCACTACAACATGCACCATAACCATAACCACACATTGCACTCAACAATAGCATCAATATATATATATATATATATATGTGTGTGTGTTCATCCGAGCGAATTTACTTAAATCAATTCTCAACTACATTAAGGATTTCATTCACAACATAATATCCAATCGGGAGTTGCACAATAACGTACATTCTCAATTATGACACCACATTACACTCGGTAACAGTATCGGTACATACATATTCATTCAGTCGGAATTCACTTATACGTCATCATCTAGTCGGGGTTCATTCAAATCATTCAAATCCATGCAACCCATGTTAGTCTCCCTAACAACGTTCTCACACGCACCGATCAACTCACTCAGCTAATACTTACTCACAAGAATTAATGGTAATTCACATGCATATATATAAGCACATATTCTCATCAACATTATCATGATGCATCACGTAGGGCATGTCGCACAACAACAATCATGTAATATAATTTATCCCTACGGTAAAACAGTATAATGGCTACAGGCTTCCGACTTGTACAAAAAAAAAATCATACACCTCTTCATTACTCATAAGTTAGCGCAACTCTCCTGATGACAATCGTCAAGTAGCAGTTACTATCACCCTAAAATGGTGTAATAACAGTCGGTTTCCGACCATTACCGTGTAATTGCTTCTTCCTTAGATCTTATCCACCATAAACCAGACAGTATCATATACACATATATATGTATACGTGTGTACCAACATTCAATACATACACGCTATCATTCAATCAGAATCTATCCAGCCAGCTCTCGGCTATATCACTTACATTATTTACAATCCCATATAATCACAGCCATAGGCTCACCTTGCACTTAGCGACAGCATCAACACATATATATTCAATCATCCAATCGGAATATCAAATTCACATTCGGCCATACAATTCATATCATTCACCACTGCATGCATTACAGCCACAACATTAATATACATACATTCATTTAATCGGATTCCATTCAATCATGTTATTCTAAATAACATTCCACATATTCATGTAATTCATATTGAGCTCAACAGCCATTATAGTGTGCACACATTCCTTTCACCCGGATTTAAAAGGGACTCCTCACTCTGAATTATTTAGTCACTCTTCACTCGGGAAACCTCAACAGTTATCACTCGAAGGGTATCCGGATCGATTCCCACTTGGTGTCACCCATCCTCTTCACTCATTCTTACTCAGCAACTATAATCTCTCCTACTCTGGTTTTCCCACTAAGTCAAGACTCGCTCAGATTCTATCTACTTAATGATTTATTATAATGGATCCACTCAGAGTCGTAGGTGTCATCTTCTGATCGGTAAACTCTTGCTCGGCATCACACTGTCTCATTCACTCGGGATTACCTAGGTTTCCTTTCACTCGGAGGGAGTCACTAACTCTCTTCCCACGTCAACACTCGTCTCCATTTTCGACTTATAGTTAAACTAATCTCTCGCACACAACAAATACGCATACGTATATTACTCGGATCTTCATGCACAGTATAGGAGTTCACGCAACATGGAGGGTGTAATTAATTACAGGCACTAATTTATGTCTTCTACTCCAAGGGTTCAGGTTCAAGTAAAAGGAACTAAGGCTAACACATTTCTTGTATCTCAAATCATATACTATTCATTCATCACACGTTCAAATTCCTCAGCAAGGCACAGGCATACAACCACACCATTCATATACCAAATCATCAAACACATACAATACTGATTAAGTCAGGGCATACAATCAATCGGACCAGGAGGGAAATGACCTCCTATTCACAAATCAATATCACAATAATGATTACCACTCGGTCATACTGCATACAACCGCTTACACTCGGTAAGCATACCTTGGCCTTGGACCTTTCGGTCTGCTCTGATACCAAAATGTAACATCCTAATTTTTAATTGAATAAATAAAATCAACAAGGGAAAAAAATTCTAAATTTTAAGGTTAACAAACCGTGCATAACCTGCCTGAATTGATAAAACCGAGTACAGTGGAAGAGATAACCCCCTGAGCGAGCTCTTCAGCATTGCACACGCACTCGCTCACACGAGACTCCACGTCGCTTGGGCGAGGCAGCCCACTCGTTCGGGCGAAGTACCATTCGCTTGGACGATGCCACGACAAAAGCCTTCCAGCAGTACACCTTCGCTGGAGCGGATCCCTCATTCGCCGAAGCGAGAAGCCTCACACGGCAATTTCATCACTCGGCATTCGAACATCCATGCACTCGGTAAACGACTAAGTCCACTCGGAGGTCTTTCCTAAGTCCATCGGTATTTCATAACTTAGCCTCTCAGATTCATCCATACGGCCACACCTATACTCTACTTGGATACTGGGAGCTGTCCCACTCGGATTCCAGAATTCCTTCTCACCCGGAATATACATTCTTCACTCGGATTATCAATGTTTCACACTTAGAACCCATTCCATTCTAAACCACTACACTAACTCCTCTCTCAGGAGAGAATTGCTCAGGGTTTTCATTCGGAAATACGAACTCCTCCTCACTCGGGTTTTACTTATATTTTCACTCGGTAATGACCGCTCTCATTATCACTCGGAGATTCTCTCATTAGATCTCACTCAGTATAGGTTCATCCAAGTATTTTACTCAGAGTCCATTGAAGTATCATCATTCGAACATGAAGGCATAGCCATTAGCAGCCCCACTCGGAGTTGACTCCCCAATTACTTCTACTCGGAAATCATTAACTGAGCAATATTCTAACCATCCACACCCCTCAGTCTACCCAGACACAAACCACCCGTATACAACATATAGGTACGTACATAATTATACACTCGGAATACCCAATACCTTAACATTATTCATTCCTCAGCACTTGCTATCAATGTGAACTATATACGTATAAAAACATGCACTCGGGTCACAATAGCTTAAATTTCTTATATATATATATATATTCTTATTCATTACACCACACTGATATTATGAGCCGACCAAGGCTACAACTGACGAAACATGACAAATTACAAAAATAAGCACTCTACAGTCGGAGTGTACCCCACTCGGACCTGAGACCTTATCATCACTTCAGAGTCCAACCTGCACACATTGAAAAATGGTGTAGGGGTGAGCTTTTGTGTATAAGGTGACGGCTATTGACTCGGACTTTACCTCCATTCTCAATTATATAATTTACCGGGTTCAATCCATAATGATATATATATATTGCCAATTAATTTAGGGTCAGACCACATCATTCAATCGGAAGTTGTACAATAACATATATTCTCAATCATAGCATCACACTGCACTCAGCATCGGTATCAATACCTGTACATTCGTTCAGTCGGAATTCGCTCATACTACATCGTCTAGTCAGAGATCACTCAATTCATTTAATCCATGCAATTCATAATAATCTCACTAACAATGCTCATAGACTCATGCATGCGGATCCGACTTAAACAGTGATTTCAGTGCAGATTCCTTCCCGGTCCCTCGTCCACTAGCCCTTTCCGTGTGGCACCGGTCACCCCGTGACGTCTCGAGACCCAGCTCTAGCTCCATTGGCTACCACGGGTCCTCATGGATCTAACCAGGAATCTGACTGGAACTCGTTTTACATGACTCTAGATGCCTTTCCGACCCCCCCCGTCCTCATGGAACTGGTCAGGAATCTGGGAATCATCCCACATATGCAATCTCATGCAAATCCACAACAACATCCAAGCTTACCCGACGCGTCTCACACAGCCATCAATGGGTCACAACCGATCCCCCACACAGCAATCAGATTCATTCGGAATCCCACATTCCATTACAACAATCACATGCCTCTATCATAATAACTCATAACAGCAAGCATAGGGAACCACATTATAGTACATCCACTCAACATTTTTACAGAGTCAGCATACCTTTCCACACGACATTCAAAATGGAAATCACGCATCAATTCACATCTCATGCATTCGGGGATAATGGTAACACACACACATTCACTCAGCAAACTCAGATTTCAACAACATGCATCATAGAAGTATTAACAGGCACTCAAAGACGAGGTTACACAACCCTCAACCTTTCACAGATGTCCCAATTCGGAAGTTGCATGCACAATCAGTCAATCACCACACATCGATCTACACATTTCACACACATATTACATTAAAGCAAGCACCAGGGACCCGGTCATAAACCATACGCTTGACATGCAAAGTGCCCCCTACCTGCTGTCGGGGTTCAGAGACTCTTCAAGCTGTAGTGCTGACCGATCGTCCCTCCATTACTCCTCCAACAGCCTTCGAGTTCAGCGTTGATCCTGGGCCAGAGTTGCTCCTTTCCTCCAACGGGTCCATCTCCTCCATAGCTCCAAAGCACTTCCAGCACAGCCTTCCAACTGGAATACCACAGCTCCAGGTAGAAGAAGAAGGAGAGGAAGAAGGCAATAGGGAGGAAGGAGAGAACAGGGAGTGGAGTCAGAGCTGTGTTGATGTTCCTCCAGGAGCTCTCGACTCTCTCACTGTTCGAGTGGCGACGTGAATGAGAGTGAAGAAGAAGAGAAACAGGGAAGGAGAGACCATATACACGCACAAGGAGAGCTGCCAGCGTGAATAATGAGAGAAAGAGAGAGCTGAAGTTGTCTTATACTCCTAGGGACACATGCGTCCTTTCGCCTGGCACTATTATTATTATTTATTCAATTATTTCTACCCAAATCAGTAATTACTCTAATTAACCATTAATCCTAATTCTGTAATTAACCTTTAATTAATAGCTTAACTTTAATCGGTAATTAAGTTAGAAATCAGGATGTTACAGCCGCAAAAGGTCATGTAAAAATTCATCCGCAAGAAATCTTATGATGCTTTAGGGACAACCTCTAGGTAGCAGATAACATGTAGCAGGCTTCAGGTTGCAGGTAGCAGCTTGTAGGTAGCAGGTAATAGGAAACAGGGAACAGGTAACAGGTAACAGGTAGCAGGTAGCAGGAAACAGGTAACAAGTAATAGTTAACAAGTAACAGGTAGCAGGTAGCAGGTAGCAGGTAACAAGTTACAGGTAACAGGTAACAGGTAATAGGTAATAGGTAGCAGGTAGCAGGTAGGAGGTAACAGGTAATAGGTAACAGGTAATGAGTAGC
This sequence comes from Clitoria ternatea, assembly GCA_037962975.1. Taxonomy (NCBI): domain Eukaryota; kingdom Viridiplantae; phylum Streptophyta; class Magnoliopsida; order Fabales; family Fabaceae; genus Clitoria; species Clitoria ternatea. Next base: position 62,850,620 of record CM075674.1, read on the forward strand.
AGTTAACAGGTAACAAGTAGCAGGTAACAGGTAGCAGGTAACAGGTAGCAGGTTACAGGTAGCAGGTAGCAGGTAGCAAGTAGCAGGTAGCAGGTAGCAAGTAGCAGGCTTCAGGTTGTAGGTAGCAGCTTGTAGGTAGCAGGTAGCAAGTAACAGGTGGCAAGTAACAGGTGGCAGGTAACAGGTGGCAGGTAATAGGAAACAGGGAATAGGTAACAGGTAACAGGTAACATGTATGTTTGAATATGTATTTCAGGTTGCATAATTTTGATAATGACAAAGAGATCAAAAAGCAATTGAAGAATCATGGCAAAGAGAACAAGTGTTTATAAAAGAACACTTAAAAGAGAAAAATAGAGAAAACCCTAATCGCTTACAGGACCACATATAATCGATTACTGAAGTTCTTTCAAACACCTAATTGATTACCTCATCAAACACTAATCGATTATGAAGCCTCTGTTTGTCACCTAATCGATTACACCAAGGAGGCCAATCGATTAGCAAGCTGAGAAAAAGAATTAAAAGCATCAGGTACATATGCTAATTGATTACAAGGATAACACAATCGATTACCAATGTTCTGTAAGGCCACTAATCGATTACAGTTAAAGAACTAATTGACTATAGAGTTTCTGTTTGTATAATAATCGATTGCACATGAGTCATAATCGATTACCATGCTGCGTAACACAATTAAATGCATCAGGTGTCACTCACAATCAATTACAGAGGGAAGAACAATCGATTAGCAAGGTTTTGTCTCTTAGCTAATCGATTACATAGGTAAAGTCTAATCGATTACCTGTTTAATTACACTAAAGAATTCAAAGTGTAATCGATTACAGCTTGAGGCCTAATCGATTACACTAGTGCCAGAATTTGGGGAAAGCGTTTTTAAGTGAGAAACCAGCTCATTTCTCCATTGTTACTCCAATGCCCATACTGTCCAACGACTCTGAAGACTTTAGGGCATCTCTCCAAGGCCTATAAATGCAAGACTTATTCAAGCTTCTTAGGCATCCAAATCCATCAAAGGGAAATCAAATGTTGAGTCTTGTGAGTTCTATTTCTTTGTGTAGTTTCATTTTCTGAAACTTAGAGCTTATATTTGTAAATCCTCTCTTGTGAGAGTTTAGAAATTGTGAGAGCTTCCATTTGTTCATCTACTATATTGAGAGAGTTTATTGATTGTAAGACCAAACACCAAAACGCCAAGGTTATTCATTCTAGGTTGAGTGGTCACAAAGGTTGGGGTTCAACCTTTGGGTATTGAGAGTTTGAGAGATTGGGTGGGTTACCCTTGTGCTAGTGAGGATTGAGTTCTTGAGTGTGAGACACTAGGAAGCTGCAATTGCTCATAGCTTGTATCTTTAAACTTCAATAGTGGAAATCCTTCAATTGGGTTGCTTGAAGGCGAGAGACGTACACCGGGTTGGTGGAACTCGTTAAATTGGTTTGTAAGCTTCTCTTCCTTACTTTCTTGCATTTACATGTTGCTTTTAGCTTGATTATTGTTGTTGATTATGAAAGCCCCTCTTATATTTGTTTGAACAACTTATGTTAAAGTGTTGCACACCAAGTGTTTGATATATTACCTTAGTGACATTTGAACATTGTTTTACATTGATTCTTGCACTACACTTGCTATCTATTCATACAAGTATATTTTGTCAAAGAAGAATCAATTTTAAAGGCATTCTAAAGAAAAGTTTTTAACACTCAATTCACCCCCCTTTTGAGTATTGAGGCCACTTGAACAACAAGTGGTATCAGAGCTTGACTCTTGGTAGATCAAAGTTTAACAGCTTCAAGAGAACAATGGCCTCTAATTCTCTAAATCTTTTTCCTAAGGGTGGTGCCACAAATAGACCTCCTTCCTTCAATGAGGAAGGCTATGCTTTTTGGAAAGAAAGGATGAAAATTTTTGTACAATCTATTGACCTTAAAGTTTAGAATGCAATTGAAAATGGTCCTTACATACCCATGCATATTGTAGATGGTAAACAAGTAGAAAAATTGATGGATGGTTGGACTAGCCAAGAAGAAAAGAAAGTCCAATATAACTATAAAGCCAAAAATCTAATCACCTTAGCTTTAGGCCCTGATGAATTCTTTAGAGTAGTTACATGTAAATCTGCCAAGGATATGTGGGATACCTTAAAAATAACCCATGAGGGTACAAGCGATGTTAAAGACTCTTAGATTAGTACCTTAACTAGTTAATATGAAAGCTTTTGATTAAATTCTGGAGAAGTAATTGTTGATATACAAAAGAGGTTCACCCTTATTATAAATCATCTCATTACTCTTGGCAAGACTTACACTAACAAAGAACTTATTCATAAAGTGTTAAAAAGTCTTACCAGGGAATGACAACCTCTTGTCACTGCCATCAAACAATCTCCAAGCATCAATGAAATGTTTCTTGCTACACTATTCGGTAAGTTACAAGAACAGGAACAAGAGTTGAAAGAATTAAAGATGGGGAAAGAGGAAGAAAAGTCTTCCAAGAAGAAAGGTCTAGCTCTCAAGGCCACTTCTATCAATGAAGAAGAATCCGGCAGTGAGCTTGATGAAGAAGAAGAGTTTGGACTGTTTGTGAAGCATTTCAGAAAATTTATGAAAAACAAACGCTTCCAAAAGAGCTTCAAACCTCAAGGTAAGAAACCAATCTCTAATGAAAATTCTTCCTCACCAAATTGCTTTGGGTGTGGCAAGGAAGGGCACTTCAAGGTGGATTATCCAAATCTCAAGAAGAAGAACAAAGAGAAAAGAGGAAGAAGAAGAGCTTACATTGCTTGGGATGAAAATGAGATAAGTAGCTCAGACGAATCCGAAAATGAGGAAGCCAACCTATGCCTTATGGCAAATCATCAAGATGAAGATGATGAGGTATGCTTCAAGGCAAGCAACACCCATTGGTACTTGGATAGTAGGTGTTCAAAGCACATAACGGGAGATATGAGCAAATTCACAACATTCACTCCCAAAAGAAAAGGAAGCGTCACTTATGGGGATAATACCAAAGGAAGAATACTTGGTATTGGAAACATTGGTAAAGATTCCTCTACTTCAATTAGTGATATATTATATGTTTAAGGACTCAAACATAACTTGCTTAGCATAAGTCAATTATGTGATAAAGGATATAGAGTATTATTTGAGTCTAATTGTTGCATAATTGAAAATAAGCTAAACAAGGAAGTTAAGTTTGTTGGTAAAAGAATTGATAATATTTACATGATTGATGTTGATAGTTTGTCTTCAAATGATGTGCAATGCTTCATGACTAGAGAGGATGAATCATGGTTATGGCATAGAAGAATAGCACATATACATGTAGACCATCTAAACAAACTTGTTTCTAAAGAATTAGTAATTGGTTTGCTAAAGCTTAAATTTGAAAATAAGTAAAGGCATCTTTTCAAGCTAAAACATTGTTTCTACTCAAAGGCCTTTATAACTTTTGCACATGGATCTATTTGGACCTTCCAAAATCAAAAGCTTTAGTGGTAATTACTATGGTCTAGTAATTGTAGATGACTATTCAAGATATACATGGACCTTGTTTCTTACTTATAAAAATGAAGCATATCATGCATTTAAGAAACTAGCCAAGGTTATCCAAAATGAACAAAATTCAAAGATTGCATCCATAAGAACCGATCATGGGGAGAATTTGAAAACCAATCATTTGAGAAGTTTTGTGAAAAACATGGTATTGAACATAATTTTTCAGCTCCTAGAACTCCACAACAAAATAGAGTGGTTGAAAGGAAAAATAGATCTTTGGTGGAGCTTGCAAGAACCATGTTAAATGAAAATAACATTGCGAAACATTTTTAGGCTGATATGGTAAATACCGCTTGTCACGTGATGAATAGATGTTTGATTAGGCCTATTCTAAAGAAAACCCCTATGAACTTTACAAAGGAAGAAAACCAAACATTTCCTATTTTCATATATTTGGATGCAAATGCTTTGTACTTAACAATGGAAAGGATAATCTAGGAAAGTTTGATGCTAAAGCTAATGAGGCAATCTTTCGTGGATATTCATCATCAAGTAAATGTTATCGAGTATTTAACAAACAAACAAACACTGTTGAGGAATAAATTCATGTGAAATTTGATGAAAGTAGCCATAACTCCTCGAGAAAGGAAGATTTTGATGATCTTGTAGGCACTTTCCAAGAATTGAACTTGGATGACAAAGAAGAAGAAAACAAAGAAGGAGATACAACACAAAGTGTGGAAACTAAACAAAAAGGATGGATCACCTCAAAAGACCATCCATTGGATAACATTATAGGTGATATCATAAAAGGTGTAAGTACCCGACGCTCTTTCAATACTTGCAATCATCTAGCGTTTGTATCTCAAATTGAACCTAAAACCATTGACGAAGCTATTATTGATGAACATTGGATATTGGCCATGCAAGAGGAGCTAAATCAATTTGGAAGAAATGAAGTTAAGGAATTAGTGCCAAGACCCAATGATCACCAAATAATAGGTACTAAATGGGTGTTTAGAAATAAACTTGATGAAAATGGTATAATCACTGGAAACAAGGCTAGGCTAGTAGCTAAGGGATACAATCAAGAAGAAGGCATAGATTATGAAGAAACGTATGCACCCGTAGCTAGGCTAGAAGCTATTAGATTATTGTTAGCCTTTGCATGTTGTAAAGATTTTAAATTGTACTAAATGGATGTTAAGAGTGCTTTCTTAAATGGATACATTCAAGAAGAAGTATATGTTTAGTTTTGAAAACTATCAATTTCCAAATCATGTTTTCAAACTAAGAAAAGCATTATATGGTTTAAAACAAGCTCCAAGAGCTTGGTATGAAAGATTGAACAAATTTCTTTTAAAAAACAATTTTGAAAGAGGAAAGGTTGATACAACATTATTCATTAAGCATAAGAAGAATGACATACTATTGGTGCAAGTATATGTAGATGATATCATTTTTGGTGCTACTAATGAATCACTTTGCAAGGAGTTTGCTAAGTTAATGCAGGATGAATTTGAAATATCCATGATGGGAGAACTTCATTCTTACTTGGGCTACAAATTAAGCAAACCAAAGAAGGTACATTCATTAGTCAATCCAAATATTGTAAGGAGTTGCTTAAGAAATTCAACATGGACAAGGCAAATGAAATTGCCACACCTATGGGCACTTCATGTTATTTGGATAAGAATGAGAAAGGTAAGGATGTAGAACTCACAAAGTATAGATGTATGATTGGATCCTTACTTTACTTAACCGCTAGTAGACCGGATATCATGTTTGCTGTTTGTATGTGTGCAAGATACCAAGCATGCCCAAAAGAATCACACCTTACTGCTGTAAAAAGAATAATGAAAATATTTAGTTGGAACTCAAAATGTCAGTTTATGGTACCCCAAAGGGGTTGAAGGCACTCTTGTTGGATATTCTGACTCTGATTTTGCAGGATGTAAACTTGATAGGAAAAGCACTAGTGGTACTTGTCACTTGCTTGGTAGTTCTTTTGTATCTTGGCATAACAAGAAACAAGTGAGTGTTGCATTATCAATAGCTGACACAAAATATGTTACAGCTGGTAGTTGTTGCGCTCAAATCCTTTGGATGAGACAACAACTCCTAGATTTTGGTGTTATGTTAGACCATGTGCCCCTAAAATGTGATAACACAAGTGCCATTAACATTTTAAAGAATCCTGTGATGCATTCTAGAACCAAACATATTGAGATTAGACACCATTTCATTAGGGATCATGTGTTAAAGGGTGATTGTGTGCTTAAACATGTTGAAACCTCTAAGCAATTAGCTGATATCTTTACCAAACCACTTGCAAAGGACCAATTCATACACATAAGAAGAGAGTTAGGAATATTAGATATTTCAAATTGTGTTTGAATATTGATTGATGTTGATGATTCTTTGACTTGTAATATGTTTGATGAGTAAAAATCAATTGATTGATCAAATAAGCATATTCTATTCCATGAATATTGAGTCCTTGATACTTTGTGATTGAAAAGTATATGTTTTTAAGCATTTTTGGGCTGTCATAATCGATTAGATAGCTTCCTACAATCGATTAGAATCGTTCTGTCCTTTCTATAATCGATTAGATCACTTTAACTAATCGATTAGAGAGTCTCTGTGTTCCGGATAATCGATTAGCATACATCCCAAATCGATTAGAGACCCTCTGTCTTCCAGATAATCGATTACTCTCTCCTCCTAATCGATTTCCAAGGTTCTGTTTTTAATGCAATCGATTACCAATCTGGCCCAATCGATTAGAACACCTGACGATTCAAATTCTGAAAGGGTGTAATCGATTACGAGTAACCCCGTAATCGATTACGAGTGTATCAGAAACGTGACTTCTACAGAATCCAAGTGAAAATTGTTGGCCCAATCCATACTCACCCCTCTACACCCTATTTCTCATCTCCTAAATCCTAATTCTCACCTCTAAACCCTATAAATACCCCTTCCTTCACCTCTTCTACCTCACACCTCCAATACCTCTCCTCCCTCTAATCTCTCAAATTTTCCAAAGACCCCTCACTCTCTTTATCTTTTCTTCTTCATTTACACAATGTTTTCCTCTAGGAATGTGAAAAGAGCTAGGTCCTCACTTGCCCAAACCAATAACCCCCTTGATTTTTCAAGGTTCTTCACCAATCCTAGAGACCTCCAAAACTTCATCCAAAAGTTCTCTGAAAAGGATATCATCTCCCCTCACTACATCAATGCTGAAATCGTTGACCATCCCAGCTTCACCTTCACTCACTCCCTTCACCACTACAATCTCCTTCCCTTCCTCACTCTTAAAGAGGAGGTATACTACCCGGAACTCATACGTGTCTTTTTCTACAATTTAAGGCTCGTTGATGGATTACTTGAGGCTAGAGTCAAGAATGTGACTGTAAGGATCACCAATGCCCAACTAGCTGAAATCACACAACTTCCCCTCTCTGATGCTGAGTTTGCTGGTGGAAATTCGGAGGATGAATGGGACCTTAATGCCATCACTGCTCGCCAATCCCTTTGGAAAGCTAACCGTCCCTGAGCAATCAAAAATTGGTAGGTCGTCTCACTATCAATAACCGCCTCCTTCACTTTTTCTTGGTTAAACTTTTAGTCCCTCGTGGTGGTAATTATGCGTTGGTTGAAAAAGATGATATACTCTTGATGTCGGCTATGCAAAATGAGAAAGAAATTAATTAGATTCAGCTGTTGAAGTTGCATATGCTCAAGGCCAAAGACCAGCAAAAGCTTCCATATGCCATCCTCCTCACAAAAATTTTCAAAGCTTTTGGTGTTGACCTTGCCAAGGAACTTCCTGAGAAAATACCTCCAAAGGCATGCATTGGCACCCATCATCTCACCAAGATAGGTATCATATAAGTCAATAGAGCTTGGCTTTCCAAGATGGAAAACATTCATGCCAACATTCCCTTTGAAGCTTCAGCCAATGATCCTGCCCCACCTCCTCCTGCAACTCAAGAAACACAAGGCAAACCATCTGCTCCCGTTGACCCCTTCACCTCTCTCTACGCTTATCTCGATCAGCGCTTTGAAAGAATTGACAACACTCTTCAACAATTTCAAATGACCGAGCAACAGTATTTTGAGCTCATGGAGCAACATTATGAGGAACTCTCAAAAAAAATTTCTGAAATGTGTTTCTTTAATCCGAATAATTAGATCCTTCTTGTTTTGTTATGTTTGTTTCCTTTTGTTACGTAATTTCCATTCTGCAATTTGTAACATCCTGAATTTTAAAATAGAAGATTAATTAAGGGAAATAAATATTGACAAGTTGAATATGAATTGTTTAAGGTCCCAATAAATTGAATTTATCTAAATTAAGATTTTTAGGAATTATTGGTAATTTATAGAGACTGGTTAAGCTGAAAATGAGCCCGGTTGAGATATGGGTGTCAGACCAAATATCTCGGAATGAGATGATACTGGTCAGGGCTGTAGAGAATAATAATGGGAATCCGAATATACATTCGGAATAATTTTTGGATGAAGTATTGAGCCCAAACGAAGAGCCTGTTAGTGACAAAAACGATGAATTCTAATAGATGGAATTAAAATAAGCCCAAAAGCCCAAACTTTCCTTCTTCTATTCACGTGTAAACCGCTGAAGCTTTGAGCAAATATACTTTACTCTTCTCTTCATCTTCCTCCATTCTTCTCTCCTCTTCTCCCAAAAACCTTGAGTTTGTGTGGTGACTCTTTTCCTCTCTATTTTTCGTTGAAGAGGACTTGGAAGCTTGGGGTTCTTCCTTCTCCTTCCTTATATTTTCGTGCTGCCTCCTTTCCTTTCTTGAACCCAATTCGTTTTGGGTGTGAGGTAAGCTTCTCCCACCATTTTTGGATGGGTTTATGTTGATATTATGAGTATTATGATTTTGGGAAGGAGATGCATGTGCATGGGTGTTTATTAGAGCATTTAATGCTCATGCCCTAGAATGGGATATCATAAATGCAAGTATTTATGGGAGGAAAATGGTTATTGGTGCATTAATAATGGTGAGAAGTAAAGGTTTATGATGTATTAATGAAGGTGGATGGGTTTTGGAGAAAACCCTAACCTTGGAGTTTGGGGAAAATAGTTAAAGTTAGTTTGAGAATGTGTTTTATGGAGAAATGTATGATATTAAAAGATATGAATGATGGTGGAAGGAGTTTGGTGAAGCTTGGGGGATAGGGTTGTCTTGTAATCCTTAAATTTAATGATGGTGGCTTAATGGGAAGGAATTCCTGAAGCCTAATAAAGAATAAAAATGATATCCACAGCATGTCTAACACATATTGTGACATTATAAACATGAATATGACTAAATAGAATTGAATTGATGATTTGAATAGTTGATTGATTAAGGTTTTACATGAATGTGAATGTAGGACCTATTCCGAACGAAGAGGCGGGATCGTCTTATCCATCAGAATTCTTCTCTTGAGGTAGGAGAGGAGTCTAAATTCTAAATGCATGAATTTGAATGTTAGTTGATTGTGGTATATGGTGTTATGCATGTTAGCCTTGCTTGTATGTTGTAAGAAATGATGACTTGTGGTGTGATGTAGATAATATGTTTGGCAACATGCTTTTGTGCATTTAGAATATTCATGGTGTGTTATGTTAAGTTGTATTACCATGAATGTGATATGATTGTTGATGTTGTTTGTTGAGATTGAAAATAAAAAGAATGCCACACAAAGATTGAAACTATTGTGAACAATCAATGTTAATAAAAGCTTGTGGTGTTGACGATGTTGGATGATGAGTGGCATGTGTAGGATGCATAGAGTGAGGAATGCATATGATTGCATTTGCATCCATGGCATACTGCATAGTTACCGGTGTTGGAATTTTAGGGGATTCCCCTGTATGGCCCAGTGGGAGGGCGGCTCGGTGCACGAGCATGATATATTTCCCCTGTGACTTAGTGTATAAGTCACGAAGCTGCCCATGTTGTGCTTCAGGGAGCCACATGTGGTTGACCCTTGTAGGGGGTGGCTCTTGAGGAGCAGGTGTCCCCGGTGGTCCTTGAGATCATAGCTGCCATGGTATAAATCGTGGTTGGCCCGCAACACTCTATGTTGATTATGTTGTATACCGCGGTCATGGTGAAAATGGCCAAGTGTTGCAAGATGGGCGATGCGGTTTGGTACCAGTAAAACTATTGATGAATGCATGTAATTTAATGAATAAGTATACATATTTTACTACTGCAGTAGGGGTGTGGTTAAAAGATCACACTTGAATCCTACAGTTGATGTTGAAATTCCCACAGTCAGATCTGCAATTTTTGAAATATTCCTTTGTGCATATGCATTAGTTAGGAGCATTTGCATATAGAAGGTAGTATGCCAAGGTGGTGATGGTGATTGTGAGAGGTGGTACAAATATATTTAAGACAACATAAAAGTATGAATACCATTTGAAAGTTGTTGTGATAACTCAATGGTTGAGTATTGTGATTATGTATATGCTTGTATTCTTTGTGTGAAATGGTGTTGGTATATGTCATGATGAATATTATTGATGTGCAAAGTATACATGTGTGGAAGCCTATATGCGTAATCACTTGGTATTCATGTTTATTCCTTTGGAATGTAGACTCACTCTCCCATGTTGTCAATTTTAGACTTGTGATGCAGGGCAATTATGGGAAGAGTAAGCATTTTGAAGTATATTTTGGCCGTGGGGGTAATTAGTGTATAGGAAGCGCCTTGGCCGGCGATGTATGTAATCATATGTATATTGAGTAGTAGGATATGTAATGAATGTGTATTTTGGAAGTCTACTTGATAGATGATTTTGGAGGGTCATGGGAGAAAATGAGAAATTGTATGTATATCTCATTTTCATTGGTGACCCTAAGTATGTATGAAGGTTTTAATTATAATTGAGATTTCCTATGTGTTGATGAATGGATGAAGAATTATATTAAAGTATTTCTTTTATAAAGCTGATGAGATGAAGAATTAATTTACATATATGATTTTGAAGAGTTGAATGGAATTTAAGAGTATGCTGATGCAGAACCAGTTTTAAATGCTCTGAATGATGTTTGATATATAATGCATGTCTGTAGAATGAGTGAAGTTCAATTTCTAGTGTGCTGTGTTGTGTGAATTTCGAGTCCTGTAGGATGTCTGGTAGTTTCGCTTAAGCGAGGTGGATTCTCGCCCGAGCGAGAGCCACACCTGATAGGAAATTGGTCTCTGGATAATTTCGCTTAGGCGAGATTGAATCTCGCTCAAGCGAAATTACCCCGTATCAGTGTTTGCTCTCTGGAGGAATTTCGCAGTATCAGTGTTTGCTCTCTGGAGGAATTTCGCCCAGGCGAATGGAGTCTCGCCCGAGCAAGGGCGAAGGGATTAGCTGCTAGCCTGACTCCGCTCAGGCGAATGGCCAATTCGCTCAAGCGTAAATGCTAGAAGAATCAGGGGGTTGGCTACTGGAAGAAATCCGCTCAAGCGAAGGGCCTAAGGAATGGCATTCGCCCAAGCGAGGCCATTAGATGGTGAGTGGGTGAGTCTATGAATGAATTCTGTCTAAGTGAGGATTTTGGAAATAAACTAAGAGGTGGTGGAATTTTCGAGTGAATTCCGAGTGACTTAAGCCCGAGCCATAGTTTTCTGAGTGAGGAAGGGTTCATAATCCGAGTGAGAAGGCCCCTGAGTGTGATGATCTGGGCAGTGGAGTTCCGAAGGGGAATTTCCGAGTCCAGTGTACTTATTCCGAGTTGTGTGTTCCGACCTTGTATTCTCCGAGTGAGAGAACACCGATTGGTGATACCCAGTGTGAGTTGCCCAGGAATTTCTCAAGAATAACTCCCCTCGAGTGCAAAAGAGAGGAGGTCGGCTTTGTAATGAAATGCCGAGTGAACGCTAGTCAGGCAATGAGTCGGTCTTTGAATGGGATTCTGAGTGAATGACCAAACAAAGGTAAGTCGGTTTCTGGGAAGTTTCCCGAGTGAACCACCGAGTGGGTGAAGTCTCGGACTTGGAGTGAATTTACCGAGTGGATGTTGTGTGAGGGAGGACTCAGTCTGGACTTCTGTTACCGAGTAGGGATTGAGTGAATGATGGCTCAGTCAGGGGATCTTGCTGAGTGGTGAATCTGTGTACTTTGAGTCAGTTTCAGGAAGACTCTACCGAGTGAGAACCCGAGTTCTTTGAGTCGGTTTTTGGAGAAGAATACCGAGTGACAACCCGTGTAAGGGGAGTCGGATTTGGAGGGGTTTGCTGAGTGAAAATTTAAGTCTTGAAGATTCTGATTATGCGAGTGGGTATTGGCTTGACCCCGAGAGTGTTTCGCTTAAGCGAGTAAGTCTCGCCCAAGCGAGTCAATCATAAATTCAAGTCTGGACGCATTTCACTCAAGACTCGCTGGCTTCGCCCAAACGAGGCATGTGTGTCTCGCTCAAGCGAGTCGGACTCTGCTTTTTTTTTCCTTTTCGCCCTGCTACTCCTGTAATGCCAAGAAATGCACTATCCCAATTAATTTCTTTCCTTTCTAAAAACTGAGACTTGAACCCACATTATTTTATGGATACCTTAAGTGCAAAATTGGGTTTTATTAATTCCCAGGGGTCGATTTCTTAAAACAGAATCACATTTATTCATGTGCTTAATTTTCCTTCCACTGTTTTAATTGAGGAACTTTCTTAAAGTTAATCCTTTTAAATTTACCCTCTCATATCTTCATATATGGGAGTGGCTTATTATAGATCCAGGTATTTTCTAAAAACGTGAAAAATTTACTCTGATTTCTGGGGTGTCTCACAATTTGCTTCTATAATTTCCTTTATCAATGAATGAACTTTTCCTTTTCTTATCTCTCTGTGTTATAGTTTATTATGTGTTTTTGATGATTACAAAGGGGGAGAAGAATTAGAATTAGTGTTCATCCTTTTATAACCAATAACAAATAGCAATCAACAAGTGGATTAATAACAAATGATTAATCAACAAGTGGAGTAATAACAAATGATTCTCAATTGACCTTAATCCTTAATTCTATATGGTTATTAACTAGCTTTAATTTTAGAGCAACAAGAAACATATGCACAAACTCCTTGAGAAAGGGGGAGAAAACGTTATTTGGACTAACACCCTTATGAGATGAACATTATTTGTCATCATCAAAAAGGGGGAGAATGTGTTTGAATATGTATTTCAGGTTACATAATTTTGATAATGACAAAGAGATCAAAAAGCAATTGAAGAATCATGGCAAAGAGAACAAGTGTTTATAAAAGAACACTTAAAAGAGAAAAATAGAGAAAACCCTAATCGATTACAGGACCTCATATAATCGATTATTGAAGTTCTGTCAAACACCTAATCGATTACTTCATCAAACACTAATCGATTATGAAGCCTCTATTTGTCACCTAATCGATTGCACCAAGGAGGCCAATCGATTACCAAGCTGAGAAAAAGAATTAAAAGCATCAGGTGCATATGCTAATCGATTACAAGGATGACACAATCGATTACCAATGTTCTGTAAGGCCACTAATCGATTATAGTTAAAGAACTAATTGACTATAGAGTTTCTGTTTGTATAATAATCAATTGCACATGAGTCATAATCGATTACCATGCTACGTAACACAATTAAATGCATCAGGTGTCACTCACAATCGATTACAGAGTGAAGAACAATCGATTAGCAAGGTTCTGTCTCTTAGCTAATCAATTACGTAGGTAAAGTCTAATCGATTACCTGTTCAATTACACTGAAGAATTCAAAGTGTAATCAATTACAGCTCGAGGCCTAATCTATTACACTAGTGCCAGAATTTGGGGAAAGCGTTTTTAACTGGGAAACCAGCTCATTTCTCTATTGTTACTCCAATGCCCATACTGTGCAACGGCTCTAAAGACTTTAGGGCACCTCTCCAAGGCATATAATTGCAAGACTCATTCAAGCTTCTCAGGCATCCAAATCCATCAAAGGGAAATCAAATCTTGAGTCTTGTGAGTTCTATTTCTTTGTGTAGTTTCATTTTTTGAAACTTAGAGCTTATATTTGTAAATCCTCTCTTGTGAGAGTTTAGAAATTGTGAGAGCTTTCATTTGTTCATCTACTGTATTGAGAGAGTTTATTGATTGTAAAACCAAACACCAAAACACCAAGGTTATTCACTCTAGGTTGAGTGGTCACAAAGGTTGGGGTTCAACCTTTGGGTATTGAGAGTTTGAGAGATTGGGTGGGTTGCCCTTGTGCTAGTGAGGATTGAGTTCTAGAGTGTGGGACACTAGGAAGCTTTAATTGCTCATAGCTTGTATCTCTAAACTTCAATAGTGGAAATCTTTCAAGTGGGTTGCTTGAAGGCGAGACGTACACCAGGTTGGTGGAACTCGTTAAATTGGTTTGCAAGCTTTTCTTCCCTACTCTCTTGTATTTATATATTGCTTTTCGCTTGATTATTGTTGTTGATTGTGAAAGCCCCTCTTATATTTGTTTGAACAACTTGTGTTAAAGTGTTGCATACCAAGTGTTTGATATATTGCCTTAGTGCTATTTGGACATTGTTTTACATTGATTCATGCACTACACTTGCTATCTATTGCATACAAGTATATTTTGTCAAAGAAGAATCAATTTTAAAGGCATTCTAAAGAAAAGTTTTTAACACTCAATTCACCCCCCTCTTGAGTATTGAGGCCAGTTGAACAACAACAAGTAACAAGTAATAGGTAACAAGTAATAGGTAACAGATAACAGGTAACAAGTAATAGGTAATAGGTAATGGGTAACAGGTAATAGGTAGCAGGTAGTAGGTTGCAGGTAACAGGTAACAGGTAACACGTAACACGAAACAGGTAGCAAGTAGCAAGTTACAGGTAGCAGGTAACAGGTAACGAGTAGCAGGTAACAGGTAACAGGTAACAGGTAACAGGTGACAGGTAGCAGGTAACAGGTAACAGGTAGCAGGTAACAGGTAACAGGTAGCAGGTAGCAGGTTGCAGGTAGCAAGTAGCAGGTAGCAAGTAGCAAGTAGCAAGTAGCAGGTAACAGGTAGCAGGTTACAAGTAACAGGTTACAGGTTGCAGGTTGCAGATTACAGGTTGAGGTCTTAGGTACTAGTTGGTACCTTGTAGTTTGTAACAGATAAGTGGATAACAGATCAACTTCGGAACCCCTAGTTTAAGCCCTAACCATATTAGTCCCTACACCCTAAACAACCCGATTCCCTAAAAAACCTTAAAACCTAAATCCTAAACCTTATTTATAGTTTTTTAAAGAATATGATTTTTTTAAACTTATACTTTATTAACACTCTCAACCACTAAATTACGTATTAATGACTTGACCAATTCAATCACTGGTTGTGTTTGTAAAATATTAAGTAAAACAAAATCATGAAATTGTTTGTTATCTCCATCTAAGTAAAAATTCTTTTGAGAGAACATGCACGAGTAAGTCTATTTTCCCCATTAATTTCTTAATAAAACTGTCATAGAATATACTATTGATCCAAGGAGTAAATTCACTAATAATAAACAAGAACTTTGTATCATGGTTTGTACTTAGAATAAAAAATGCAAGAAAGGTTTTTCCTATTCAACTTAACAACAACAAATAAATGAAACCAATAAATAACACACGCGTGTTTCTAAGTATTGCTGTAAAAAACCATGCCAAAATTCAAGCTCCAGGTAACATTTTCCAATTGCTAGGACTTTACACTAAACACCTTTCTTTTAGAAAAATCTACCTCTTGCCTTGGAGAAAACTAATGAAACATTGGGGCAACCTTACAATGCCTTCTAAGGATGGCTGTAAAAAATCGTGCAAAAATTTAACTTCTCGATTTTGACATATTTTTCGTTGGCATCAGCCTTCAAATTTAACTAAAAATTCATCGTTGGAGAAAAATTATGAAACTTTAAGTACAAGAAAATTACGTGTTTCTAAACATTGCTGTAAAAAATGATACAAAATTTGAGCTCTGGATACCATTTTCCATTTGCTGGGATTTTACACTAAATATCTTTGTTTTAGAAAAATATGCCAATTTCCTTGGCGAAAACTAATGAAACTATAGGGACAACCTTACAATAACTTGCTAAGTATGGCTATAGAAAATCATGTAAAAATTCATCCGTTCAGTTTTGTCATATATTTCATGCCATTATGAAACTTTATCGTTAAAGAAAAATTATGAAACTTTGAGAACAAAAAGATAACGTATTTCAAAGGGTCTCTAAAATAACTGTACCAAAATTCAAGCTCATAGTACCATCTTCCATTTCTAGGAATTTTACACTAAATATCTTTGTTTAGAGAATTCTGCCCCTTTCAAGGGAGAAAACTAATTAAACTTAAGAGAAACACCTTACAATGCCTTTCAAAGCATGGGCGTAAACAATCATTTAAAAATTCAACCGCTTGATTTTGTCATATTTTTAGTGGGTATTAGCCTTCAAATTTCACTAAAAGTTCATCGTTGGAAAAAAATTATGAAACTTTGGGAATAAAAAGGTAGCGTGTTTCTAAGCATTGCTGCAAAAAATGACCTAAAAATTTAAGCTCGGGTTACCATTTTAGTAGATAATAACCTTCAAATTTTGCTAAAAATTTATTGTTGGAGAAAATCTGCTCCTTCAATTTTGTTTTATTTTTGTGGGTATTAGCCTTTAAATTTCACTAAAAATTCATTGTTGGAGAAAATTTATCCTTCGCTTGGAGAAACATGATGAAATTTCAGGGACAACCTTACAAAGCCTTTTTAAGCATGGCCGTAAAAAATCATGCAAAACTTTATTCGCTCGATTTTGTCATATTTTCATTGGCATTAACTTTTAAATTTGGCTAAAAATTTATCGGTGAAGAAAATCTACTGCTTCACTTTGAGAAATCTAATGAAATTTCAGGGAAAACCTTACAATGCCTTTCTAAGCATGGCCGCAAAAAATCATGTAAAAATTCAACTGCTCGATGTGCTCATATTTTTATGGGTATTAGCCTTCAAATTTGGCTAAAAATTCGTCTTTAGAGAAAATCAGCTCCTTCCCTTGGAGAAATCTATTGACGCTTCAAGGACAGCCTTATAATGTATTTTTAAACAAGGCCGCAAAAACTCGTGCAAAAATTCAGCTGCTCGATTTTGTCATATTTTTAAGGGCATTATTAGCCTTCAATTTTGGCTAAAAATTCATTGTTGGAAAAATATATGCTTTTTCCCTTAGAGAAATCTGATGAAACTTCAGGGATAACCTTACAAGGCCTTTCTAAGATTGACCACAAAAAATAATGCAAAAATTCAACTGCTTGGTTTTTTCATGTTTTCAAGCGCATTAGACTTCAAATTTGACGAAAAATTCATCGTTAGATTAAATCTGCCTATTCCCTTAGAGAAATCTAATGAAACTTCAGGGACAACCTTAAAATCCTATTTTAAGCGTTGCCACAAAAAATAAAGACAAAATTAAAGCACTCAGCTTTGTCATATTTTAATGCTTATGCCTTCAAATTTTGTTAAAAATCATCATTTGAGAAAATATGCTCCTTTCCATAGAGAAGTATGGTGAAACTTCAGGAATAACATTATAAAGCTTTTCTAAGCTTGGTTGCAAATAAACATGCAAATTTTGACCCACTCGGTTTTGTCATATTTTTGTGGACATTAGCCTTTAATTTTTGCTAAAAATACATTGTTGGAGAAAATCTGCCCCTTCCCTTGGAGAAATCTAATAATACTTTAGGAACAACCTTACAACCCCCTTCTAAACATGCCCACAAAAGGTCATGCAAAAATTCATTCACAAGAAATCATATAAGGCTTCAGGGATAACCTTTAGGTAGCAGATAATAGGTAGCAGGCTTTAGGTTACAGATAGCAGCTTGTAGGTAGCAGGTAGCAAGTAACAGGTGGCAGGTAACAGGAAATAGGGAACAGGTAATAGGTAACAGGTAACAGGTAACAGATAACAGGTAACAGGTAGCAGGTAGCAGGTAGCAGGAAACAGGTAACAGGTAACAGGTAATAGGTAACAAGTAGCAGGTAACAGGTAACAGGTAGCAGGTAACAGGTAGCAGGTAACAGGTAACAGGTAACAGGTAGCAGGTAACAGGTAGCAAGTTACAGGTAGCAGGTAGCAGGTAGCAGGAAGCAAGTAACAGGTAGCAGGTAACAGGTAGCAGGTTACAAGTAATAGGTTACAGGTTGCAGGTTACAGATTACAAGTTGTAGGTTTTAGGTACTAGTTGGTACCTTGTAATTTGTAACAGATAAGTTGATAATAGAAACCCCTAGTTTAAGTCCTAACCATATTAGTCCCTACACCCTAAACAACCCGATTCCCTAAAAAACCTTAAAACCTAAATCCTAAAGCTTATTTATAGTTTTTTTAAAGAATATGATTTTTTAAAACTTATACTTTATTAACACTCTCAACCACTAAACCGCGTATTAATGACTTGACCAATTCAATCTTTGGTTGAGTTTGTAAAATATTGAGTAAAACAAAATCATGAAATTGTTTGTTATCTCCATCTAAGTAAAAATTCTTTTGAGAGAACATGCATGAGTAACTCCACTTTCACCATTAATTTCTTAATAAAAATATCATAGAATATACTAGTGATCGAAGGAGTAAATTCATTAATAATAAATAAGAACTTTATATCATGGTTTGTAGATAGAATAACAAACGCAAGAAAGGTTTTTCCTATTCAACTTAACAACAACAAATAAATCAAACCAATAAGAAGGTAGCGTGTTTCTATGCATTGTTATAAACATGTCCTAAAAATTTGAGCTCCGGGTACCATTTTCCATTTGTTAGGATTTTATACTGAATATCTTTGTTTTACAAAAATCTACCCATTCCCTTAGAGAAATTTGATGAAACTTAAGCGACAACCTTACAATGCCTTTATAAGCATGGCCGAAGAAAATCATGCAGAAAAACAACCACTCCGTTTCAACATATTTTATTGGGCATTAGCCTTTAAATTTGGCTAAAAATTCATCGTTGGAGAAAATCTACCCCTTCCCTGTAGGATTCTAATGAAACTTTAGGGACAACCTTACAATGCCTTTCTAAACATGGCCATAAAAAATCATGCAAAAATTCAACCGCTCGGTTCAGTCATATTTTCGTAGGCATTAGCTTTCAAATTTGGCTAAAAACTCATCATTAAAGAGAATCTGCCCCCGCCCTTGGACAAATACGATGAAACATCAGGGGCAATCCTACAATGCTTTTGTAAGCACATCGTAAAAAATCATGCAAAAAATAAACCACTCAGATTTAACATATTTTCGTGGGTATGAGCCATTAAATTTGGGTAAAAATTCATCTTTGTAGAACATCCGCCTTCCCCTTGGAGAAATATGATGAAACTTCAAGGACAATCCTCCAATGTTTTTCTAAGCCTGACTGTAAAAAAGCATACAAAAATTACACCGTCAGGATTTGTTATATTTTCGTGTGCTTCATATTTGGCTAAAAATTCATCTAGGGAGAAAATTTGCCTTACCCTTGGAGAAATCTGGTGAAACTTCAGGGATAGCCATAGAATACCTTCCTATGCATGGTGGTTAAATATCATACAATAATTCAACCGCAAGGTTTTGTCATATTTTTCTGGTGATTAGCCTTCAAATTTGGCTAAAAATTAATTATTGGAAAAAAATCTGCCTCTTCCCTTTGAGAAATCTGATAAAACTTAAAGGAAAACTTTACAAAGCATTTCTAAGCTTGTCTGGAAAAAGTCATGCAAAAATTCAACTGCTCGGTTTTGCCATATTTTCGTGGGCATTAGCTTTCAAATTTGGTTAAAAATTCATCGTTGGAGAAAATCTACTCATTCCCTTGGAGAAATCTGATGAAACTTCAGGGACCACCTTACAATGCCATTCTAAGCATGGTCGTAAAAAATCATACAAAAATCAATTGCTTGATTTTGACATACTTTCGTGGGATTGTCTTCAAATGTGGCTAAAAATTCATCATTCGAAAAAATCTGCTCCTTTCATTGGAGAAATATGATGAAACTTCAGGGACAACCTTACAATGCATTTCTAAGCATGGTCGTACTGTAACATCCCAGTTTTGAAGTTGAATACCGAATGAAAATAACCATTAAGATTTTGATTTCAAAGCAGGAAAAATTGACTGTTAACTTAATCTAAGAAGTAGTGACAAATTAATTAAGCTTAGTTGGTAAGAGATGGCTGCTTCCGATTGGGAGTCACGTGAGTGGGACTGCAATTCACGTTTTCCCATCCCACTCTCCTTCCCTTCCTCGTGCACGCATATGCTTATATATGTGCCTTGATCACTGGAGTTATGCATCTTCGTTAGACTTCTTCTCTTCTCTTCTTTTCTTTCCTCGTACACTCTCCCTTCCCTTTTGTTCTTCGTCTTCCTCCCCCCTATTTACTGTTCTGTTCCTGAGAACACGCGACGACGATACTACAAAAGACTTGGAGTTCGTTCGGCCAAAAGACGAACAGCCCTTGTTTCACGGTGCGACTTCGACCAAGGAAGCCAGAACGAGTGTGAGCTTGGGCGAGGCAATCAGACCAGCGTCGGGAAACAGAGGAACCCCTCGAACTTCCTTCAGTAGGTAGGGGGCGCTTTGCATTTTAAATGCATAGCTTGTGAATGGGTTCTGAGTGGTTTATTATGCATGCATAAGTGCTTAAGGGTATTTGTGATGAAATGTATATTTGATAGATAGCTTTGTATACCGAGGCATGCTATGACTGAATCCGATGGTAGTTAGCCTATAATTAATATATGTGTTTATGAGATACACTGTTGGGATATGGATGCATGCGTGTGTTATGAGACCGTGTATGAATGCAGTGCATACTCTTCAAACTGCCATACTGAGTCTAGTTAAATATTTACATGTGCATGCGTGAAGTGGAGACATATTGTGTGACTTCTGAGTGCTCTGTTCATGGAATGATGAGTAGATCCTGATTGCTATCCTATGTTGGCTTGCATGCGAGTGTTGAAAATGAGTCTGTGTTGTTATGAGATGACGACTGAATTGCATGCAGAGTGTGGTTATGATAAATGAAAGGAGAGGTAATATTGTATTGGCAGACACACACACAAAAGAATGTAATTAAAAGACCTTGAGTTGGACTTGAGGCAGTGCCGAGTGCACTAGCGTTGGACGCTTAAAGTCTTGAGTTGGACTCAACCAAGCCACCGGGTTGGACTCTGGGCTGCCCGTAACACTGTTGTGGTCGCTTGGAGCGATTGTGTTACATGTGAGGGCAAACAGTTTGGTACTAGTAAAACGGCCAAACCAGCTTGGAGCTGGAGGAAAAAGGCATGGAGCCTATGTTGCAACATAAAATTAATCAAGTGGGGGTCGGATCCGACTGTAGTAGACTGGTGTGTACTGAATGGATATGTATATATATGTATACTCTTGTGCTATGATGAATTTATTGTGTTGCATGTGTATCGTGTAAGTCGGAAATGATATAATCTGTATAATGGAATATTGCATGAATGAATTCCGATTGCATGGCACTGTTACGAGTAGATAAACTAGAGGATAGTTAACGTTATGATTGCTTGAAATGTGATGTGATGTGGTGTGATGGAGAGTGTACGGGTTCCCAAGTCACTAACTGTCATTTTAAATGTAAAAGCTTACCCCTGCTGTGGCAATATTTACAGTGAACATTCCTCGGAACTACGAGTAAAGTGGAGCTACTTACCGAGCGGATCAGCTGTGCACCAAGGAACTATATATATATATATATATGTAAATACTGTGTATAATGTTTTGATTATGCCTTGGCCAGCTTGTGTCTGATGTTAATCTTTTAGAATAGAACAGAATCCCTTGGGGCTGGGAAACATGGCAATGTGTTTGTAAATATTGATATACACTCTCATATGTATATGGTTATGTTTATGCTGTGCTGTATGTTATACCATCCTGTGCGTGATGTTTGATTGGTATATGTGTTCATGTTCATCCGAGCGTGTAGGAATGGAAAGACTTAGTATGAAGGGAGTCAAGATATGATCTAGAAGAGTGAATTCATGGTCCTGTTGCCGAGTGAGGAAAGCTTTAGGTGTCCCGAGGGGATGAGGGCATACCACTCCGAATGGGGATTGACGTAGTAGAATCCCAATTGATAAGCTGTTACGATTCAGAGTAGAATAGCCTAATCATGCTTTCGAATAAGGACTAGCCGAGAGAGTGTTTTCCGACTAGAGGGCAATCCATCTGATTCTGAGTGTAAACCGTATAGAGAAATGGTAGAAAGCTATGGAGCCCTTGAAGGGAGGTTAAGTTAGCGTCAGCACTGGGGTAGGAAGGACTATACTTGCCGAGCGAGAGATGAGTGAAATACCGAGGGGTAGATAATTGAGAAGTTGTCCGAGTAAAGATACCCCTGGTTTCCGAGTGGGACAGCCTTCGTTTCCCGAGTGAACTGTTGTGTGGCATGATGGACAAAATAGAGAACTAAGTTATGGGGGTGCAAGTTTGGGGTCGAGTGGAGGGAGTTCCCTTTACCGAGTGGATTTAGGACTGAAACCCGAGTAGACTTAGGAAGGAATTCTGAGTGAAATAGGCCTTTACCGAGTGAACGATTGTCTTGACACCGAGCGAGTGTATGTTATTTCCTTTGGGCTTGCTCGAGCGTTGCTGGGCTCCGCTGGAGGGCTTTTGTTTGGCTCTTGTCTTCCCTTGCTTCCTGTTCCCTCCTCCTTCTTGTTGTATCAGGTTATTTAATTTGGGGCGGATTATACAGACTTTGCTAACTTGAAAATTCAGAAAAATTTCCCTGTTGGTTTTATTTATTTAATTAGAATTTAGGGTGTTACATTTTGTTATCAGAGCAGACCGAAAGGTCCAAGGCCAAGGTATGCTTACCGAGTGTAAGCGGTTGCGTGCATTGTGACCGAGTGGTCATCATTATTATGATATTTGTGAAACATGATTGATATTGTAGTATTCAATTGTGGATAGGTGGTTGTCTCTCTCCTGGTTCGATTGATTGTATGGCATATAGAAATGGTATAATGTGTCAAAGTTACTGAATCTTAGGCTGAGATCCGATCGGTAGTAAGTAGCTTCGTAAACTTATCCTTGAAAGGGCTGTGAATTTCAGGATAAGAGATGACGAGTCGCCAAAGCATGGAGGCCATAGCCACAGCCTTTCAACGCTTCGCAGACGTGTTTGAGAGGCAGGGCCAGCCTCGAACTGAGGATGGTCAAGTACTGGACCGCTTCCTGAAGAGGAAGCCGAGAGAATTTCTGGGAGGACGTAACCCCGAGGCAGCTTATAAATGGACTCAGGAGATGGAAAGGATTTTTGGGGGTCTTCACTGTACCAAGGCCCAGAAGGTAGAGTGTGCAGTGTACATGCTGCGAGAAGAGGCGGAAAACTGGTGGAAGATAGCCAGAAATCGGTTTCCTGACGATGATACTCAGCTGACCTGGAACGATTTCAAGACATGCTTCCTAGTAAAGTACTTCCCCGACACAATCAGGAGTCGGAAGGAACTGGAGTTCATGGAATTGAAGCAGGGGTCCATGACTGTGGAAGAATACACGACAAGATTTGAGGAATTGTGCCTATTCTACCCACCCTTTCAACAACCGGGGATGGAGAATTCGAAGTGCCTAAAATTTCAAAATGGATTCAGGTCAGATATTAAGAGAGCTTGCAGATACCAAGAGATTAGGAGTTTTCCTGCGTTGGTGAATAAGTGTAGGATATTTGAAGAAGATGACAAGGCCCACTCAGGCCAGAGCAGCAGGGAAAACCTCTCCTTGAGGCCTCAACAATCACACTTCAAGAGGTCAGGCAACGCTAGGAGTACTGGACCTCCCTCTAATTTCAGAGGACAAGGAAACCGTGGGGGTCAGTTCGGGAGTCGCTCCGGAACTGGTAGATGTTTCAGATGCGGAGGTAACCACTTTGCTCGGGAATGTGATACTGGAAACGATGTTGTATGTTTTCACTGTAATGAAAGGGGGCATGTTCGCCCCGACTGTCCGCAACTACAACCAGAGGGTGGCCATGCACGTCGTGGGGGTTTTCGTGTAGGGGGACGCGGAACCACCAGTGGAGGAAATGGTGGTAGAGGCAACGGAGTAAGGAGCAACATGATGGCTACTACAAGTAACCGAGGGAGAAATACCGACCAACCAGCAGTGGGAAGAGTCTACGCCATCAACACGGAGGATGCTATGCAAGCGAATGATTTGGTACAACGTAAGTGTTCACTCGGTAAATATACACTTAATGTAGTTTTCGATTCAGGAGCCACCCATTCTTTTATAGCTGATGAGTGTGTGAGACATTTAAAGTTGCCGACTGTGTGTATGGATCGGACCTTGGAAGTGGCCAATCCGACTGGCACTAAGGTGTTGACATCATCAATGTGCAAAGATGTAACGTTTGTGTTATGCGATCGGAGTTTTACCTTCGACCTGGTGTGCGTGCCTTTGAAGGACCTCAACATTGTACTTGGCATAGACTGGCTTTCAGCCAACAAGGTGCTAGTGGATTGCAAGAACCGGAGGATAATCTTCCCGAGGCAGAATAATGAAGATTACATGGCACAAGGTACAGATCAACTGTTTATGATGCTTTGTTTAACCGAGGGCGAGAGTAGATTCCGAGTGAACAAGATTCTGACTGTCTGTGAATTCCCAGAGGTGTTTCCGGAGGATGTACCGGGCGCCCCTTCGAGTAGAGAAGTCGAATTCTCCATAGACCTGATCCCTAGAGCTGAGCCAGTCTCCAGTGCATCTTATAGAATGTCCCCAACCGAATTGGCCGAGTTGAAGAAGCAGGTAGATGAGTTGCTCGGAAAACAATTCATTAGGCCTAGTGTGTCACCTTGGGGCGCACCGGTGTTGCTTGTTAAGAAGAAGGACGGCAGCATGAGACTTTGTATAGATTACCGACAGCTAAACAAACTCACGATTAAGAATCGGTACCCGTTGCCCAGGATTGATGACTTGATTGACCAACTGCGTGGAGCCTCAGTTTTCTCGAAAATCGACCTACGATCGGGATACCACCAAATCCGGGTGAAGGACTCGGATATTCCAAAGACTGCCTTTAGGACTCGGTATGGTCACTACGAGTATGTAGTGATGCCGTTTGGTGTGACAAACGCCCCTGCTGTTTTCATGAATTACATGAACAGCATATTTCACCCATATCTTGACCGATTTGTAGTAGTTTTCATTGACGATATTCTAATCTATTCCAAGACCCCTGAGGAGCATGAAGAACACCTCCGAGCGGTACTTTAAGTGTTGAAGGAGAAACAATTGTTTGCAAAGCTTTCGAAATGCGATTTCTGGATGGATAAGATCCACTTCCTCGGACATGTGATTTCAGAGGAAGGTGTCTCAGTGGACCCTTCGAAGGTGGCAGCTATAATGGCATGGGAGAGACCCAAGTCGGTCTCAGAGGTAAGAAGCTTTATGGGCCTGGCCGGTTATTATAGAAGGTTCATTGAGGGTTTTTCTAAGATGGCCTTGCCACTGACTAAATTGACAGAAAAATATTCCCTTCGTATGGAGTCTCGAGTACGAGAGAAATTTTCGAGAGCTGAAGGACAAGTTGACGACTGCTCCAGTGTTAGCATTACCTAATTTGCAAGAGAGCTTCGTGGTTTATTGTGACGCGTCAGGACTCAGATTGGGATGTGTGCTAATGCAGAATGACCGAGTGATAGCGTATGCCTCTCGGTAATTGAGACCTCACGAACGACATTACCCGACCCATGATTTAGAGCTGGCAGTTGTGGTTTTCGCATTAAAAATATAGAGGCATTACCTGTACGGTTCTAAATTTGAAGTTTACAGCGACCACAAAAGCCTCAAATATTTATTTGACCAGAAGGAGCTGAACATGAGGCAGAGGGGATGGATGGAATTTTTAAAAGATTATGACTTCGAGCTAAAGTACCATCCGGGTAAGGCAAACGTTGTTGCCGACGCGTTGAGTCGGAAATCCCTTCATATAGCAGTGATGATGGTGAAGGAGGTGGAGTTATTGGAACAGTTCCGAGACATGAACTTGCATGTTGACATCCCCTCTTCTCGGAAAATAACAATCGATTAACTAAGGATTGCTAGTGAATTCCTAAAATTTGTATATGATCAACAGCAGTCAGACTCCTACTTGGCTGAGATGAAGGAAACTCAGGCCAAAGGGAAGGACTTGTCCTTGACCGAGGGATCGGACGGAATTTTCCGAGTGAAAAACAGAATATACGTACCGGCTGGAGGAGAATTGAGAAGAATGGTACTTGATGAGGCTCACAAGAGTCTGCTTAGTATCCACCCGGGTACCACGAAGATGTACCACAATCTAAGAACATAATTCTGCTGGCCCGGATTAAAGAGGAATGTGGCAGAATACGTGGCCCGGTGTATTACCTGTCAGAAATCGAAAGTGGAGCACCAGAAGCCGTATGGAGCATTGCAACCCCTGGAGATTCCCGTGTGGAAATGGGACTCAATTGCCATGGACTTTGTCATGGGATTGCCAAAAAACCGTGCGGACCATGATGCGATTTGGGTTATTGTTGACCGACTGATGAAGAGTGCACACTTCCTACCTGTGAATATGAAGTACCCGTTGCATAAGTTAGCTCAGATTTACATTCACGAAGTTGTCCGACTGCATGGTATACCAACTTCTATCGTATCAGACAGGGATCCTAGATTCACGTCCCGATTTTAGACCAGTCTGCACCAAGAATTGGGTACGAAGCTTTGGCTAAGTTCTGCCTACCACCCCTAATCGGATGGGCAATCCGAGCGAACGATTCAAAGCCTGGAGGACTTGCTAAGGGCGTGTGTGTTGGAGCACGGTGGAGATTGGGAGCGGTACCTTCCCCTGATCGAGTTTACATACAATAATAGCCACCACAACAGTATCGGTATGGCACCCTACGAAGCACTATATGGTCGAAGATGCCGAACCCCACTCTGCTGGTCGGAAACGGGTGAAAATTTACTGCTAGGACTGGAAATTGTGAGGCAAACATCAGAACAGATTCGAATGATAAGAGAAAAGATGAAGGCGTCTCAGGATAGGCGGAAGAGCTACCATGACAAACGAACCAACCCATTAGAGTTTTCAGTCGGAGACAGAGTGTTTTTGAAGACTTCACCGAGTAAAGAAGTCGGGCGAGCCTTGAAGAGTGGAGAGTTGAGCCCCCGATACATTGGGCCTTATGAGGTGTTGGAACGAGTCGGCTCCATGGCGTACCAGATAGCACTACCGACTCACTTATCCCGATTGCATAACGTGTTTCATGTGTCACAACAAAGAAAATGTCTACATGATCCCACCCATTCGATGCCAGATGATGAAGTGGAGATTAAGGAGGACCTGACCACTGTAACTATACCGGTTAGAATCATGGACCGATCGGTAAAGCGTTTGCGGAACAGGGACGTACCACTGGTTAAAGTGGAGTGGCAGCAAAGCGGGACTACCTCTTGTACCTGGGAACGTGAAGACGTCATGAGGCAGCAGTACCCCGAGTTGTTTACCAAGGTGAGTCACCGAGTGAATTTCGGGGACGAAATTCTTTTGAGAGGGGGAGAACTGTAACATCCCAGTTTTGAAGTTGAATACCGAATGAAAATAACCATTAAGATTTTGATTTCAAAGCAGGAAAAATTGACTGTTAACTTAATCTAAGAAGTAGTGACAAATTAATTAAGCTTAGTTGGTAAGAGGTGGCTGCTTCCGATTGGGAGTCACGTGAGTGGGACTGCAATTCATGTTTTCCCATCCCACTCTCCTTCCCTTCCTCGTGCACGCATATGCTTATATATGTGCCTTGATCACTGGAGTTATGCATCTTCGTTAGACTTCTTCTCTTCTCTTCTTTTCTTTCCTCGTACACTCTCCCTTCCCTTTTGTTCTTCGTCTTCCTCCCCCTATTTACTGTTCTGTTCCTGAGAACACGTGACGACGATACTGCAAAAGACTTGGAGTTCGTTCGGCCAAAAGAGGAACAGCCCCTGTTTCACGGTGTGACTTCGACCAAGGAAGCCAGAACGAGTGTGAGTGTGGGCGAGGCAATCAGACCAGCGTCGGGAAACAGAGGAACCCCTCGAACTTCCTTCAGTAGGTAGGGGGCGCTTTGCATTTTAAATGCATAGCTTGTGAATGGGTTCCGAGTGGTTTATTATGCATGCATAAGTGCTTAAGGGTATTTGTGATGAAATGTATATTTGATAGATAGCTTTGTATACTGAGGCATGCTATGACTGAATCTGATGGTAGTTAGCCTATAATTGATATATGTGTTTATGAGATACACTGTTGGGATGTGGATGCATGCGTGTGTTATGAGACCGTGTGTGAATGCAGTGTATACTCTTCAAACTGCCATACTGAGTCTAGTTAAATATTTACATGTGCATGCGTGAAGTGGAGACGTATTGTGTGACTTCTGAGTGCTCTGTTCATGGAATGATGAGTAGATCCTGATTGCTATCCTATGTTGCCTTGCATGTGAGTGTTGAAAATGAGTCTGTGTTGTTATGAGATGATGACTGAATTGCATGTAGAGTGTGGTTATGATAAATGAAAGGAGAGGTAATATTGTATTGGCAGACACACACACAAAAGAATGTAATTAAAAGACCTTGAGTTGGACTTGAGGCAGTGCCGAGTGCACTAGCGTTGGACGCTTAAAGTCTTGAGTTGGACTCAACCAAGCCACCGGGTTAGACTCGGGGCTGCCCGTAACACTGCCGTGGTCGCTTGGAGCGATTGTGTTACATGTGAGGGCAAACGGTTTGGTACTAGTAAAACGGCCGAACCAGCTTAGAGTTGGAGGAAAAAGGCTTGGAGCCTATGTTGCAACATAAAATTAATCAAATGGGGGTCGGATCCGACTGTAGTAGACTGGTGTGTACTGAATGCATATGTATATATATGTATACTCTTGTGCTATGATGAATTTATTGTGTTGCATGTGTATAGTGTAAGTCAGAAATGATATAATCTGTATAATGGAATATTGCATGAATGAATTCCGATTGCATGGCACTGTTACGAGTAGATAAACTAGAGGATAGTTAACGTTATGATTGCTTGAAATGTGATGTGGTGTGATGGAGAGCGTACGGGTTCCCAAGTCACTAACTGTCATTTTAAATGTAAAAGCTCACCCCTGCTGTGGCAATATTTACAGTGAACATTCCTCGGAACTACGAGTAAAGTGGAGCTACTTACCAAGCGGATCAGCTGTGCACCAAGGAACTATATATATATATATATGTGTAAATACTGTGTATAATGTTTTGATTATGCCTTGGCCGGCTCGTGTCTGATGTTAATCTTTTAGAATAGAACAGAATCCCTTGGGGCTGGGAAACATGGCAATGTGTTTGTAAAAATTGATATACACTCTCATATGTATATGGTTATGTTTATGCCGTGCTGTATGTTATACCATCCTGTGCATGATGTTTGATTGGTATATGTGTTTATGTTCATCCGAGCGTGTAGGAATGGAAAGATTTAGTATGAAGGGAGTCAAGATATGATCTAGAAGAGTGAATTCGTGGTCCTGTTGCCGAGTGAGGAAATCTTTAGGTGTCCCGAGGGGATGAGGGCATACCACTCCGAATGAGGATTGACACAGTATACTCCCAATTGATAAGCTGTTACGATTCAGAGTAGAATAGCCTAATCATGCTTTCGAATAAGGACTAGCCGAGAGAGTGTTTTCCGACTAGAGGGCAATCCATCCGATTCCGAGTGTACACCGTATAGTGAAATGGTAGAAAGCTATGGAGCCCTTGAAGGGAGGTTAAGTTAGCGTGAGCACTGGGGTAGGAAGGACTATACTTGCCGAGCGAGAGATGAGTGAAATACCGAGGGGTAGATAATTGAGAAGTTGTCCGAGTAAAGATACCCCTGGTTTCCAAGTGGGACAGCCTTCGTTTCCTGAGTGAACTGTTATGTGGCATGATGGACAAAATAGAGAACTAAGTTATGGGGGTGCGAGTTTGGGGTCGAGTGGAGGGAGTTCCCTTTACCGAGTGGATTTAGGACTGAAACCCGAGTAGACTTAGGAAGGAATTCCGAGTGAAATAGGCCTTTACCGAGTGAACGATTGTCTTGACACCGAGCGAGTGTACGTTATTTCCTTTGGGCTCGCTCGAGCGTTGCTGGGCTCCGCTGGAGGGCTTTTGTTTGGCTCTTGTCTTCCCTTGCTTCCCGTTCACTCCTCCTTCTTGTTGTATCGGGTTATTTGATTTGGGGAGGATTATAGAGACTTTGCTAACTCAAAAATTTAGAAAAATTTCCCTGTTGGTTTTATTTATTTAATTAGAATTTAGGGTGTTACACGTATAAAATCATCCAACAATTAAACTGCTCGATTTTGTCATATTTTCATCCGCATTGTTAGCCTTAAAATTTGGCTAAAAATTCATCGTTGGAGAAAAATTGCTCCTTCCCTTAGAGAAATCTGATGAAACTTTAGGGATAACCTTATAACGCCTTAAAGTATGGCCGTAAAAAATGATGCAAGAAATCAGTTGCTCGATATTGTCGTATTTTCATGGGCATTAGCCTTCAAATTTGGCTAAAAATTCATCCTTATAGAAAATATGCTCATTCCCCTAGAGAAATCTGATGGAACTTCTAGGACAACCTTATAATGCATTTCTAAGCATAGCCATAAAAAATCATTCAAAACGTGGGCATTAACCTTCAAATTTGGCTAAAAATTCATCGTTCTAGATAATCTGCTCCTTCAATTAGAGAAATCTAATGAAACTTCTGGGACAACCTTACAATACCTTTTTAAGCATGGTCTCAAAACATCATGCAAAATGTCAACTGCACGATTTTCTCATATTTTGTTAGGCATTAACTTTCAAATTTGGCTAAAAATTCATTGTTGGAGAAAATCTGCTCCTTTTATTGGAGAAATATGATGAAACTTCAGGGACAACCTTACAATGCTTTTCTAAGCATGCCGCAAAAATCATGCAAAACTTCAACTACACGGTTTTCTCATATATTCATGGGTATTAGCCTTCAAATTTGGCAAAAAATCATCGTTGGAGAAAATATATTCCTTCCCTTGGAGAAATCTGATAAAACTTCTCAAACAACCTTACAATGTCTTTCTAAGCATGGCCGTAAAAAATCATGCAAAAATTCAATTACTCAATTTTGTCATATTTTGGTAGACATTAGCCTTCAAATTTGGCTAAAAACTCACCGTTGGATAAAATATGCTCATTCCATTAGAGAAATCTAACGAAACTTCAGGGACAACCTTACAATGTTTTTCTAAGCATAGCAATAAAAAATATGCAAAACTTTAACTCCATGATTTTTTCCATATTTTTATGGGTATTAGCCTTCAAATTTGGTTAAAAATTCATCATTGGAGAAAATCCGCTCCTTTCTTTGGACAAATCTGATGAAACTTCTGAGAAAACCTTACAATGCCTTTTTAAGCATGGCTACAAAAAATCATGCATAACATCAACTGAATGGTTTTCTCATATTTTCATGGGTATTAACTTCAAATTTGGTTAAAAATTCATAATTGGAGAAAATCTGTTCCTTCTCTTGGAGAAATTTGATAAAACTTCTTGGACAACCTTACAATGCCTGTCTAAGCATGGCCGCAAAAAATCTTGTAAAAATTCAAATGCTTGATTTTGTCGTATTTTGGTAGGCATTAGCCTTCAAATTTGGCTAAAAAGTCATCATTGGATAAAATATGCTCCTTCCATTCGAAAAATCTGATGAAACTTCAGGGATAACCCTACAATGCCTTTCTAAGCATGGCTGCAAAAAATAATGCAAAACTTTAACTACATGATTTTTTCAGATTTTTCTAGGTATTAGCCTTCAAATTTAGCTAAAAATTCATCATTAGAGAAAATTTGTTCCTTCCCTTTGAAAAATCTAATGAAACTTCTCGGAAATCCATACAATGCCTTTCTAAACATGGCCGTAAAAAACCATGCAAAAATTCAACCGCTTGATTTTCTCCTATTTTCATGGGTATTAGCCTTTAAATTTTGCTGCAAATTCATTGTTGGAGAAAATTTGTTTTTCACTTGGAATGATATTTCTAGGACAACCTTTCAAAGCCTTTCTAAGCATGGCCATAAAAAATATGCAACACTTTATTTGCTCAATCTGTCATATTGCTCGATCGGTGATGTAAATCTATACTTTCCTTTTGAGAAATCTGATGAAATTTTAGGGAAAACCTTACAATGTCTTTCTAAGCATGGCCGCAAAAAATCATGTTAAAATTCAACAGCTCAATCTTGTCATGTATTTGTTGGCATTAGCCTTTAAATTCTGCTAAAAATGCATCGTTGGAGAAAATGTGCTACTTCCTTTTAGGAAATCAGATGAAACTTCAGGGACAACCTTACAATGGCTTTCTAAGCATGACTACAAAAAATCATGCAAAAGTTCATTTGCTTGATTTTGTCTTATTTTGTCAGGCACTAGTCTTCAAATTTGGCTAAAAATTCATCGGTGAAGAAAATATGCATTTTCCCTTTGAGAAATCTGATGAAATTTCGTGAAAAACCATACAATGCCTTTCTAAGCATGTGTTGAGGCTTTTGTAAAGGCCTTCTAATGGCAAGCGCACCAATCGTTTGTAGTTTTCAAATTTAGATATCGTTCCCACAAGGATTGAATATTCAGTAATGGCAGTAATTCTTTATTTACTATGGTAAAAGTTTCTAAACTTAAAAAGAGTAATTTATACACAATTTATACAATATTCATAGAATTTAATGGTTGATTTGTTGATGTGGTAAAAAAATGGTAAATATAAAATCTATCTAAAAAGTTGAGATGTAATTCAGAATAGCTCGGATACTTAAGGTAAAAACACAGATTGACAAATTATGTTTGAATTTGGATCCCCTTTCTAGAACATAATGAAAACACTCAAGACATGCATATTTAATCATCAAGTTCATGTCATTGCAGCTTAAAATCATTATAACCAATTCCTCATAATATAAATTCTAAATAATTACCGTAAAGTCTGATCCCTCAGATACTTTCTCAGTAAAAAGTTGCTTTAAGTCTTGGCCTTAACACAACAATAATTACCAAATCTATCCTTAGTAATTGGTATATTAAAGGTATTTTAACTTTTACTTTCATTAAAATAGGTTTCAATACGGCATGAATAATCATTCTCCCGTTTGACATTCACACTAATAAAACAAGTTTCAATAGCATTAAAATCATTCTCCCTTTGACGTTCATACTAATAAAAGATTGAAATACTAACATGGCACTTGAATCATAAACATGCAGAGGTCGAATTCACAACATCATACTTAATAGATTAGTTCACCAATTCCAACATAAACAAATTAGTTACACATGGTAAAAGTAAAAATAACACTTACAGAGGTTGACATTACGAAGGCGTGGAAACACTTCACGATAAAAATGATCACAATAGTACACAACACTCTTAAGTATCTAGAAACTACCTTAGACTACAAACTCACAAAAAAACACTTAAACTCGAGTGAAAAGAGAGAAAAGAAGCTACTAGATGTAGAATGGGATGAGAAAGGATGCTTAGAAGTGATGGAAGAAGGCATATTTATAGGGCTGAGGAAGGGTCCTGACACGTAGCGTCAGGTTCCTGACTCAGCCTCCATTAAATGCATGATTAGGTGGCCATAATTAAAAATAATTTAATCAAATAATGCTCAGACATGTCCCCTCTTTCGGCTTGGTAGTTAGCTGAAGTGGAGTGGCTAAAATATGGTAAATGGCTGAGTGGTTGGCCATCTATCAGTGGAGTCCATATAGCTTCTGACGCTACGCCTGGGTGTGACACGTAGCGCCAACATCAGAAATTCCCACGCTATGCGTGGTGTTGATGCTACGCGTCAGCTCTTCAGATCTTAATTTTCTCTTGAATTTCTTTAATTTTTCACTACAAAACTAGAGAAAATTGATCAGGTAAATAATTTCCAATAACTTCCATTTATTATAATTAAAACTTAAATTTCTAACAAATTAAACTAATTTTTATTATTTTTGACACAACTTTTATTAAAATTATTATAAATTTGAGGACTAATAGCATGGCCGTAAAAAATCATGTAAAAATTCAACTAGTCGATTTTGTCATATATTCGTGGGCATTAGCCTTCAAATTCTACTAAAAAATCATCGTTGGAGAAAATCTGCTCCTTCCATTGAAGAAATTTGATGAAACTTCGGGGACAATCTTATAATGCCTTTCTAAGCATGGCTGCCAAAAATCATGTAAAAATTCATTTGCTTGATTTTGTCATATTTTAGTGGGCATTAGTCTCAAAATTTGGTAAAACATTCATCGGTGAAGAAAATCTTCACTTTCCCATTGAGAAATCTGATGAAATTTAAGGAAAAACCTTATATTGCGTTTCTAAGCATGGCCATAACAAAATCATATAAAAATTCAACTGCTCGATTTTCTCATGTATTTGTGGGTTATGCCTTCAAATTTGGTTAAAACTTCATCATTGGAGAAAATCTGCTCATTCCCTTAGAGAAATCTAATGAAACTTCTAGGAAAACCTTACAATGCCTTTCTAAGCATTGCCATAAAAAAGCATTAAAAAATTCAACCACTTGATTTTCTCATATTTTCATGGGTTTTAGCCTTTAAATTTAATCAAAAATTCATTGTTGGAGAAAATCTGCCCTTCGCATAGAGAAATATGATGAAATTTCTGGGACAACCTTACAAAGCCTTTCTAAGCAAAGGCGTAAAAAATCATGCAATACTTTATTTGCTCTATTTTGTCTTTTTCATAGGCATTAACCTTCAAATTTAGCTAAAAATTTATCAGTGAAGAAAATCTGCACTTTCCTTTGAGAAATCTAATGAATTTTAGGGGAAACCTTACAATGCCTTCTAAGCATGGCTGCAAAAAATCATGCAAAAATTCATTTGCTTGATTTTGTCATATTTTGTTGAGCATTACTGTTCAAATTTGGCTAAAAATTCATCGGTGAAGAAAATCTACACTTTCCCTTTGAGAAATGTAATTAAAGTTAAAGGAAAACCTTACAATGCCATTCTAAGCATGACCTTAAAAAATCATGTAAAACTACAACTGCTCGATTTTGTCATATATTCGTGGGCATTAGCCTTCAAATTTGGCTAAAAATTCATCGTTGGAGAAAATCCGCTCCTTCCCTTGGAGTAATCTGATGAAACTTCTGTGAAAACCTTACAATGCCTTTCCAAGCATGGCCATAAAAACACATACAAAAATTCAACTGCTTCATTTTCTCATATTTTCATTGGTATTAGCCTTTAAATTCAACTAAAAATTCATTGTTGGAGAAAATCTGCCCTTTGCTTGGAGAAAAATGATGACATTTTTAGGACAACCTTACTAAGCCTTTCTAAGCTTAGCCGTAAAAAATCATGCAACACTTTATTTGCTCGATTTTATCATATTTTTGCAAGCATTAAGCTTCAAATTTGGCTAAAAATTCATCGGTGATGAAAATGTACACTTTCCCTTTGAGAAATCTAATGAATATTCAAGGAAAACCTTACAATGCCTTTCTAAGAATGGCTGTAAAAAATCATGTTAAAATTTAACTGGTAGATTTCTTCATATATTCGTGGGCATTATCCTTCAAATCTTGCTAGAAAATCATTGTTGGAGAAAATCATCTCCTTCCCTTGAAGAAATCTAATGAAACTTTAGGGACAACCTGACAATGCCTTTCTAAGCATGGCTGCAAAAAATCATGCAAAAATTCATTTGCTTGATTTTGTCGTATTTTATCGGGTATTAGTGTTCAAATTTGGCTCAAAATTCATCGAGGAAGAAAATCTGCACTTTCCCTTTGAGAAATCTGATGCATTTTAGGGAAAACCTTATAATGCCTTTCTAGATATGTTCATAAAAAATCATAAAA
The DNA here is from genome assembly GCA_037962975.1 of Clitoria ternatea. Lineage (NCBI taxonomy): Eukaryota > Viridiplantae > Streptophyta > Magnoliopsida > Fabales > Fabaceae > Clitoria > Clitoria ternatea. Next base: position 62,886,112 of record CM075674.1, read on the forward strand.
AAAATTCAACTGGCCGATTTTGTCATATATTCATGTGCATTAGCCTTCAAATTCTGCTAAAAAATCATTGTTGTAGAAAATCTACTCCTTCCCTTGAAGAAATCTGATGAAACTTCAGGGACAACTTTAAAATGCCTTTCTAAGTATGGCTACAAAAAAATACAACAAAAATTTATTTGCTTGATTTTGTCATATTTTGGTGGGAATTAGTCTTTAAATTTGGCTAAAAATTCACCGGTGAGGAAAATCTGCACTTTCCCTTTGAGAAATCTAATGAAAGTTAAGGGAAAACCTTACAATGCCTTTCTAAGCATGGCTGTAAAAAGTCATGTAAAAATTCAACTGCTCGATTTTTTCATATATTCGTAGGCAATAGTGTTCAAATTTGTCTAAAATTTCATCGTTGGAGAAAATCTACTTCTTCCCTTAGAGAAATCTGATGAAACTTTTGGGAAAAACTTATAATGCCTTTCTAATGATGGCTATAAAAAAGCATGCAAAAATTACACCGCTCGGTTTTCTCATATTTTCATTGGTATTAGCCTTTAAATTTCACTAAAAATTCATTGTTGGAGAACATCTGCCCTTCGTTTGGAGAAATATGATGAATTTTCTGGGACAACCTTACAAAGCCATTCTAAGCATGGCCGTAAAAAATCACGCAACACTTTATTTGCTCGATTTTGTCAAAATTTTGAGGGCATTAACCTTCAAATTTGGCTAAAAAGTCATCATTGGATAAAATATGCTCCTTCCATTGGAGAAATCTGACAAAACTTCAGGGACAACTTTACAATGCCTTTCTAAGCATGGCCGTAAAAAATCATGCAAAACTTCCACTGCATGATTTTTTTAGATTTTTATGGGTATTAGCCTTCAAATTTAGCTAAAAATTCATCGTTAGAGAAAATCTGCTCCTTCCATTGGAGAAATCTAATGAAACTTCTTGGAAAACCATACAACGCCTTTCTAAGCATGACTGTAAAAAAGCATGTAAAAATTACACCGCTCGATTTTCTTATATTGTCATGGGTATTAGCTTTTAAATTTTGCTAAAAAATTATTATTTGAGAAAATCTGCCATTCACTTGGAGAAATATCATCATATTTCTAGGACAACCTTACAAAGCCTTTCTAAGCATGGTTGTAAAAAATCATGGAACACTTTATTTGCTAGAGTTTGTCATATTTTTATGGGCATTAGCCTTCAAATTTAGCTAAAAATTCATCAGTGAAAAAAATCTGCCCTGATCCTTTGAAAAATTTGATGAAATTTTAGGGAAAACCTTACAATGCTTTTTTAAGCGAAGCCACAAAAATAAGTAAAAATGCAACCACTTTATTTTGGGATATATTCATTGGCATTAGCCTTCAAATTTTGCTAAAAATTCATCGTTAGAGAAAATCTGCTCCCACCCTTGGAGAAACCTAATGAAACTTCAGGGTCAACCTTACAATGCCTTGCTAAGCATCGCAGTAAAAAACCATGCAAAAATTTAATTGCTTGATTTTTTCGTATTTTGGTGGGCATTAGTCTTGAAATTTGGCTAAAAATTCAATGATGAAGCAAATCTGAACTTTTCCTTTGAGAAATCTGATGAAAAACCTTACAATGCCCTTCTAAGAATGGTTGTAAAAAATCATGTAAAAATTCAACTACTCAATTTTGTCATATATTCGTAAGCAGTAGCCTTCAAATTTTGTTAAAAATTCATCGTTGGAGAAAATTTGCTCCTTCCCTTAGAGAAATCTGATGAAACTTCAGGGACAAACTTACAATGCCTTTCTAAAGATAGCCACTAAAGATCATGCAAAACTTTAACTGCATGATTTTCTCTTATTTTCGTGAGTATTAGCCTTCAAATTTGGCTAAAAATTCATCGTTTGAGAAAAATTGTTCCTTCTGTTGGAGAAAATTTATAAAACTTCTCGGACAACCTTACTATGCCTTTCTAAGCATGGCCTCAAAAAATCATGCAAAAATTCAATTGCTTGATTTTATCGTATTTTGGTACGCATTAGCCTTCAAATTTGGCTAAAAAGTCATCTTTGGATAAAATATGTTCCTTCCATTGGAGAAATAAGATGAAACTTCAGGGACAACCTTACAAAGCCTTTTTAAGCATAGCCGCAAAAAATATGCAAAACTTCTACTGGATGACTTTTTCATATTTTTATGGGTATTAGCCTTTAAATTTGGCTAAAAATTAATCGTTGGAGAAAACCTTACAATGCCTTTCAAAGCATGGCCGTAAAAAAGCATGTAAAAATTTAACCACTCAATTTTGTCATATATTTGTTGCCATTAGCCTTCAAATTTTGCTAAAAATTCATTGTTGGAGAAAATTTATTCCTTTCCTTGGAGAAATCTGATAAAACTTCAAGGACAACCTTACAATGCCTTTCTAAGCATGGCTGCAAAAAACATGCAACAATTCATGTGCTTGATTTTGTCATATTTTCATAGGCATTAGTCTTCAAATTTGGCTAAAAATTCATCGGTAAAGAAAATCTATACTTTCCCTTTGAGAAATCTGATGAAATTTTAGGAAAAACCTTACAATACTTTTCTAAGCATGGCCATAAAAAACCATGCAAAAATTCAACTCCTCGGTTTTCTCATATTTTCATGGGCATAGCCTTTAAATTTGGCTAAAAATTCATCGGGTCAGAAGATTTACCCTTCCCTTTAGAGAAATTTGATGAAACTTCAGGGAACCCTTACAATGTCTTTCTAAGCTTGGCCATAAAAAATCATTCAAAAAATCAACCGCTCAGTTTTGTCATATTTTTTGAGTATTTGCCTTTAAATCTAGTTAAAAATTCATCGTTGAAGAACATCTGCCCTACCCATGGTTGCAAAAAATATTCAAAAATTTAACCACTCAGTTTTGTTATATTTTTATGCGTATCAGTCTTCAAATTTGGCTAAAAATTCATTGTTGGAGAAAATTTTCCCTTTCCTTGGAGAAATCTTATCAAATATCAGGGACAACCTTACGAAGCTTTTCCAAGCATGGCCATAAAAAATCATACAAAAATTTAACCGCTCGGTTTTGTGTTATTTTCATGGGCTAATGCCTTCAAATTTGTCTAAAAATTCATCATTTTAGAAAATCTAACGCTTCCCTTAGAGAATTTTGATTAAACCTGAGGGACAACCTGCCAACGACTTTCTAAGCATGGCCACAAAAATTCATGCAAAGATTCAACCACTTAGTTTGGTCATATTTTCATGGGCTAATGCCTTCAAATTTGGCTAATAATTCATGGTTCGTGAAAATCTGCCCCTTCCCTTAGAGAAATTTGATGAAACTTCAGGGACAACCTTACTATGCCTTTCTAAGCATGGCTAATCATGTAGAAATTCAACGGTTCAGTTTTACAATATTTTCATGGCCTAATGCCTTCAAATTTGGCTAAAACTTTATTATTGGAGAAATGTATCCCTTCCCATGGAGAAATCTAATGAAACTTCAGGGACAACCTTACAATACCTTTAGAAGCATGGCCACAAAAAATTATGCAAAAAGTTCAATCGTTTAGTTTTGTCATATTTTCATTGGCAATGCCTTTCAAATATGGCTAAAAATTCACCCTTGGAAAAAATTTGTCCTTTCCCTTTAAGAAATTTGTTGAAACTTCATGGACAACCTTACAATGCCTTTCAAAGCATAACTGTAAAAAATCATGTAAAACTTCAACTCCTCGATTTTCTCATATTTTTGTGGGTATTAAAGCCTATAAATTTGGCTAAAAATTCATCATTGGAAAAAATCCACTTATTCCCTTGGAGAAATATGATGAAACTTTAGGGACAACCTTACAATGTATTTCTAAGCATGGCCATCAAAAATCATGCAAAAATTAAACTGCTCGGTTTTGTCATATTTTCATGGGCTAAAAAACATTAATGGAGAAAATATGCTCCTTCCCTTGGAGGAATCTGATGAAACTTCAGGGACAACCTGTCGCAACCTGGATCGCGACGGCGCGGCGAGAAAGAGAGAAGGTGTAGAATGAAACAGGGAGTCGCCACCAACGTTTTTATCCATAAGAAAATCATTGGAAGAAACTAAGTTCAGTAAAGCACTGATTAAAAATTAAGATTCAAGTTCGGGAGTCGGTTACGAGTAGGGAAGGTATTAGCACCCTACATCGCCTGTCAAAAACAGTACCAAGATTGAAAATGTGCAACATAAATAGCCTTACAAAAGATGGTTTATTTCTTCCCTTTTATTGTTGTATTTTTTATTTAAAAAATGACAGAATGGAGTGAGAGAATTGTACAAACTGAGAATGTCGAAGCGAGGTCAATGGGATGTTTCATCCGAATTAAACTCGACTTCGATATGAGATAGAGAGGGGAAGAGAATGCTAATAAGGCGTCACACCTAAATTGGACATTCTCGAATAAAAAACAGGGATAGGAAAGAGATAAGCGGGACGTCTCGTCCTAAGTATCCCTTCCCTATGAATTATGGCGAGGCTTGAGCAAAAAACTAAGGGGAAATCAACAAGACGTCACGTCTAAATTGATTTTCACAGAAGTGACCAAAAAAAAATTTATGAAAGAAACATGAAAGTGAGGAAATAAATCAATAAAAAGAAATAAGAAAGATGGGCCCGACAGGAGTTGAGGTCCTGCTCCTACGTATTCTTGAATTAACAAGAAATCAGGGTTACGTAGTTCTGAGTGTTGTTCTTTTAGGAAAAGACTTGGGAAATGATGGTGGATGTCATTGAGACAGGGAACTCATACAAGGCGAAGTTCTTCGCACGTGTATGAATCCTAAAGAGGTTGTGTAGACGGGAGTGCTCCCGTACGACACTGTTTTAAAAAAGATTTGTTTCTTTTTTTTGATTTTTATTTAGATTTGAAAGAAAACATAGGAAGCATTTATTTCCCTTTATTATATTTTACTATGAAGCGAAAGGGGAAGGTAGCAGAAGCTACGAAAGAGAAAGGGAAACAGTAAGTTCAGAAAACAGAGGGAAAAATGAGTGAAAATCGAGTGGGAGAAGGGAAAACCGAGTGAAAAAGAGGGAAAAACTGATTGGAAATGAAAAAATCGAGTGGAAATGGAAGAAACCGAGTGGAAATAGAAGAAACCGAGTGGAAAAATGAAATACCAAGTGATAAAAGCAGAAAACCGAGTAAAAATGGTAAAACTGAGTGGAAATAGGAAAATACAGAGTGAGAAGTGATTACCGAGTGAGACTGAGTGAGAAGAGAGACGGTGTTGGAGTTGAGAGGAGTGAGGAGGTCGAATTTGGTGGATTTGAGGGGGATGTTGGACGGTGTGTGAGAAGAGGTCAGTTTAGGTGAGGAGAAGGATGAGTGGGGGCTGTTGGAAGGTGCTGGAGGGTATTTGGTGGCTGGGAGGAAGTGCTGGACGGTGTGTGAGAGGAGGTCGGTTTGGTGGGCTTGAAGGGGAGGCTGGACGGTTGAAAAGGGTGAAAGGATGAGGAGTTAATGGAGGTGGTACTGGACCATGCCTTAGAAGAGGGTGAGGGTGTTGAGTGCTGTGAGGGACTGCGCAGTGTGGGAAAGAGAGAGTGGAGGATTTTACAGAGTTTTCCCTTAATCCATTTCCTCTAACGCTTCAACCCCTTGCCTATTTATAGGCTGGTTTGAGTGGAAGGCCAGCTCAGGCTTCCACTTCCGAGTAGAATGCCAGCTCAGGCTTCCACTCAGAGTGAAGTGGGGGACAACGGCTGGGTGGGAATTTTTAATTCCCCCCACTTCCACCCCTGTTCGCCGCCTGTCTGCCACCCCCAGGATTCCTGGATCCACTTGGGTGGTGGAATCCAAGTCAGCACGGGCTAACAGGGGGACCTGGTGGGAATCCAAGTGAGAATGGCAGAATTCCGAGTGAGAATGATGGAAATCCGAGTAAAAAAGGTTCATTTTGTGCAAAATACCGAGTGAAATCATGTTGGTGTTGTGTGCAATTGGATTGAGTGGGCAATCAAAGGAACATTCAGTCAGAACCGAGTCTAAACTGACTGAAAATTGGCTCGGATTTCACCTCTTCTCCACAATCCGAGTGACCAATGACTCGGAACCGACTGAAATGTGGAAGTGTGACTCGGAATTGGCTAAAGGATGCCTCGATAGACGAGTGAAAGACGACTTGGGAACGGGTAAAAAGTGGCTCGGAGATGAGGGCTCAGAATTGGTTGGCCAAAAGGGCTCGGGAAAGGTTTGAAGAGGGCTGACTGACTGAAGTCTCACTCGGAAATGATCGAAGGATTACTCGGAATTGAGTGAAAAATGGGTCACTCGGAGATGGATGAAAGATGACTGGGGAACGGGCGAAAAGTGTTACTCGGAATTGGTAAAAAAGTGAGTCGGAACTAACCAAGAATTGACTCGGAAATTGGTGGAAATGGGGGCTCGGAATTGATTGGCCAAAATGGCTCGGGAAAGGTTTAAGTATGGCTCGGAAGTGGTACAAATGGTGGCTCGGAAGTGATTTAAGGAGGGCTGACATGGAATTGGTTTGAAGAGGGCTGACTGAGTGAAGTGTCACTCGGTTCCGACTGACTGAAGAGGGACTCTTGGTTCTGATTCAAGAGGAAACACTCGGAATTCCTTTAGTCGGATGCATTTTGCTCGGATCTCATCTCTGCGTGAAGCATCCACTCGGAATTTCTTCAAAAGTGATATAGAACTTCACTGCTTGAAGGATCAACTTGGAACTGACCTTGTGAGCTCTTAATCCGAATGGAACTTGGTCATTTTCACTCGGAATTTGCCTATTTTCCACTCAGAAATTGGAAGTTTGGCCATTTGCACTCGGACATGGCCTTCTTTCCACTCAGGAATTGAAATCTCACTCGGAACTGACTCATTCTGAGTAATTCTACTCGGATTTGATCCTCCTGAGTCATTTCACTCGGATTTCTCTTCAACATGGGCATAATCCACTCGGACTGGCTTGGCAGGGACGCTATCCACTCGGATTCAACTTCAACAGGGGAGCATTTCACTCGGAAATGACTCATTCTGAGTGATTCCACTCGGATTTTATCATTTTTGAGTCATTCCACTCGGAAATGCTTCATTTTGACTCGGATTTGATCATTTTTGAGTTTTTCCACTCGGATTTATCTCCACCAGGGCTGTATTTCACTCGGAAATGCTTTAATCTGAGTCACCCTACTCAGATGTGATCATTTTTGAGTCATTCCAATCGGATTTGCCTCCAACAGGGCTGTATTTCTCTTGGAAAAGCTTCATTCTGAGTTATTTCGCTCGGTTCTGATTATTTTGGAGCCATTCTACTCGAATTTGACCATTCTGAATTAGAATTCAGTATAAAAAGATTCATTCCACTTGGACCGGACCAGAAGAGGTGTTCACAGATGCCTCTCTTTACTTCTTTTCACAAAAGAAACACGAAGCTTCTGTGTTTTTTGAAGTGAAAAGGAAGTAAAGATATGAACACCGATGTAGGGGCCAAGTGGGACTTTTTGATGGCGTTTGATAGTGTCGGCAATCACGAGTCAGTGTGACCTTTCTTCTTTAAAGACGAGCATTTTCGTCTTCCGTTTCGCTTTTCTCTTCTTCTTCTTTCTCTATTTTTCTTCTTCTTCTTCTTCTTCTTTTTTTTTTCTTTTTTTTGCTTTTGCATTTTCTTTTGTTTTTTTTTGTTTTTTTCTTTTTTTTTTTGCATTTTTTTTTATTTTTTAGAATCTGGGAAAAAGAAGTGGGGCAGTGCTCCAATTTTACCAAAAAGTGGTTAACTGGGAATTATCCTTTGAATGACATGAAGCAGAAGGATTGTCTTTCAGTTAACAAGAGGCGAGAGGATTGAGTGTCTATTCTCAATTAATTTAGAGATGAAGGGTGCCTCATTCGGCGACCGGGAGAAAAAGGATGCCTTCTTTGGTGACTGAAAGGTAAAAGGATGCCATTTGTTCGGCGATAGGAAAGTAAAGATTGGGGGAGCTAACAGGACGTCTCGTCCGAATTAACTCACTGTTGGCAGGAATTGTAGAGGTTGGGGTTGATCCTCGGTTGACAGAAAATGTAAAGGTTGGGGGAGCTAACAGGACGTCTCGTCTGAATTAACTCACTGTTAGTAGGAATTGTAGAGGTTGGGGGAGCTAACAGGACGTCTCGTCTGAATTAACTCACTGTTGGCAGGAAATGTAAAGGTGGGGTTGACCCTCGGTTGACAGGAAATATAAAAGTTGGGGGAGCTAACAGGACATCTCGTCCGAATTAACTCACTGTTGGCAGGAATTGTAGAGGTTGAGGGAGCTAATAGGACGTCTCGTCTGAATTAACTCACTGTTGGCAGGAAATGTAAAGGTGGGGTTGACCCTCGGTTGACAGGAAATGTAAAAGTTTGGGGAGCTAACAGGACGTCTCGTCCGAATTAACTCACTATTGGCAGGAATTGTAGAGGTTGGGGGAGCTAACAGGACGTCTCATCCGAATTAACTCACTGTTGGCAGGAAATGTAAAGGTGGGGTTGACCCTCGGTTGACAGGAAATGTAAAAGGTGCCATTTGATCAGCGACAAGAAAGTAAAGGGTGAGGGTGTTGCCTCTTCGTTTGACATGATTTGAAGGAATCTTGGGGAATTGCCTCTTGAATGAATGAGAATGAACCTGAGGAGATGCCCCAGTTTAACATGATTGGATGGAATCTTGGGGAACTGCCCCTTGAATGAATAAGAACGAACCTGGGGTGATGCCCCAGTTTGACTGTATTTAATGGAATCCCGGGGAACTGCCCCTTGACTAAGAGAATAAACCCGGGGAGATGCCCCAGTTTGACATGATTGGATGGAATCTTGGGGAACTGCCCCTTGAATTAATGAGAACGAACCTAGGGTGATGCCTCAGTTTGACTGTATTTAATGGAATCCCGGGGAACTGCCCCTTGACTAAGAGGATAAACCCGGGGAGATGCCCCAGTTTGACATGATTGGATGAAGCTTGGAGGGTGCTCCTTTTTGACGAAGAGAGGCCCTGGTGATGTCCTAGTTCGGACATTCTGGGAGCACGGGGTACTGTCCTGGGGTCGACAAGAGGTAACGACCTGGGGAGGATGCCCCGGTTTGACATGATCGAAAGAGCTTTGGGGAAAACTGTCCCTTGACCGAAAGAAGAATCTGGGGAGATGCCCCAGTTTGGGTTGACTGGGAAGTGTAGTCCCATTGGGGAAGGATTTGGGAAGTGTAGTTTTTGGCGATTATGGTTCCACTAGGGGAGGATTTGGTGATTCGGGGTAATGTCTCTTTGGGTGAAAGAGAATGGACTTGGGGTTTACTGCGGATATGCGGAAGGTCTGCTAAGGAGAGAGTTGGGCAACTACACATCTTGGGGATCATGGTTCCTGGCCATCCTTTAACAGAGAAACGTGAAATGATTGAAAACTTACAGGCGTAGTTCCTTGGCGACAGGCGTTGAATTAACTCATGGCCAAAATAATTATTACTTCTGACTTCATTGAGATTGTTTCGCAGAGTTGGTTGAGTTTGCCCGAGGTAAGATCTGGCAATGGTGTACACTTCGTTCCCTATAACTTTGTGTTTTTGTCCTTCTTAAAAACTCATTTTTAAGAAATTCTTTTTAGGCAAAACTTGTTTATTTATTCTAGTCATGAACACATGTGAGAAGAAGGGAAACTTTTTATTTATGAACAACAGATATATACAGGTGACACCAATAAATGCAAAAATATGACAAGGTGTGAGGAATTGATGGCAAGGATGGAAGGGAAGGCCTTTTAGATCCTCCATCGATTTCCTGAGAGCGACAAGATTCCGGTCTTTTCCATGATTTCCTGCTTATCTTCTGATTTTGCTTTCGAGGGCGTGACTCGACAATGGCTTCGATGCCCTAGACCCATCCCCTTGTCCGTGTCTTGAAAAATTGGCGTTGCAGTGTTGAATCTATAGGGTGTGAATTTGTCTGGGCCGCTTTCGACCCCACCAATTGCTCTAACTTTTGCCTAGGTCGCCTTTTCAGGTTTTCAACCCAGCGAGCCCCCTCTTTTCTTTTTTTTTTACGCGTAGTATCTTCTCACTGCGTCCGCGTTTATAGGCATCGGTAGATCTTCCCCATCCATGTTGACGAGTATGAGAGCACCTCCGGAAAAAGCCTTTTTCACGACATAAGGCCCTTCGTAGTTAGGAGTCCATTTGCCCCGGTGATCTTTATGCATCGACAAAACCTTCTTGAGCACCAAGTCTCCTTCTTGGAACTGTCGGGGTCGTACTTTCTTTTCAAACACTCGCTTCATACGCTTTTGATATAACTGACCATGGCAGAGAGCAGTCAGTCTTTTACTATCAATCAGATTTAATTGGTCATGTCGAGTCTGGATCCATTCAGCTTCAATCAGTTTGGCTTCCATGATTACTCGGAGGGAAGGAATCTCCACTTCAAAAGGCAGGACTGCTTCCATGCCATAAACTAAAGAGAATGGAGTTGCCCCAGTCGAGGTTCGGACCGAGGTACGATAACCGTGTAGAGCAAAGGGAAGCATTTCGTTCCAGTCTTTGTAAGTTACCACCATCTTCTGTACTATCTTTTTGATATTTTTGTTCGCCGCCTCGACTGCCCCATTCATTTTCGGGCGATACGGAGAGGAATTATGGTGGGAGATTTTAAAGCTCTCATAAAGCTCCTTCATCATTTTGTTGTTCAGGTTTGTACCATTGTCTGTGATGATTTGGCTCGGTAGGCCATACCGACATATCAACTCACGCTTGACGAATTTAACAATAACACTCTTGGCTACATTAGTGTATGAAGCTGCTTCCACCGATTTTGTGAAATAATCAATGGCGACCAAAATGAAACGATGGCCGTTTGAAGCCTTTGGTTCAATGGGACCAATGACATCCATGCCCCACATCGAGAAGGGCCATGGTGCTGACAAAACATTTAGAGATGACGGGGGTGCGTGAATATGATCAGCATATATTTGGCACTTATGACATCTCCGAGCATAGGCGAAGCAGTCTGCTTCCATGGTCATCCAAAAATAACTAGCCCTTAAGATTTTCCTTGACATGGCGTGCCCATTGATGTGGGTTCCGAAAGATCCCTCGTGGATATCCCTTATGATTCTATTTGCTTCAGCGGTATCAACACAGCGAAGAAGAATAGAATCATGGTTTCTTTTGCAAAGCACGTCTCCATTTAAGAAAAACCCCATGGCGAGCCGTCGCAGGGTTCTTTTGTCATTTTCTGTGGCATTGTCAGGGTATTCTTGCCTCTGAATATATCTCTTGATATCGTGATACCAAGGTTTTCCATCTGATTGTTCTTCAACTACTTGGCAGTATGCGGGCTCATGACGCCTTTCTACCTTGATGAGGGGCACGTCATAGTCATTGTTTACTTTGAACATTGAAGCGAGAGTGGCCAAAGCGTCAGCCATCTGATTATCTTCCCGAGGAACATGATGGAAAGAAATCTCTTCGAAATCTCTGATCATTTCCATAATATGGGCGTGATAGGGGAGAAGCTTGCTATCTCTGGTTTCCCACTCACCTTTCAACTGGTGGACGACTAAAGCAGAGTCTCCGTAGACTTCCAGTGTTCTTACTTTCATATCCAATGCCGCTTGGATCCCTAAGGAGCATGCCTCATATTCAGCGACATTGTTGGTACAATCGAAACATAGCCTAGCGCAGACAGGGATGAATTCTTTTTTTGGCGAAATCAAAATGGCCCCAATTCCGTGCCCTAAAGCATTAGAAGCTCCATCGAATCTTAAAATCCATTTGTCTTTGTTACCGCCTTCTTCTTCGTTGGACAATGCCAAAATATCCTCATCTGGGAAATCGAATGGTATTGGTTGGTAATCACTTACGGGTTGATGGGCTAGGTAGTCAGCCAAAGCGCTTATGGCTTTCTGAGTGACATATGTTATGTCGTACTCAGTTAGCAGCACTTGCCATTGAGCAATCCTTCTGGTCAGGGCTGGCTTCTCAAAGATGTACTTGATAGGATCCATCTTAGAGACTAGCCAGGTAGTGTGACTCAACATGTATTGCCTTAAACGCTTCGCAGCCCATGCTAACACGCAACAAGTTCATTCTAATGCGGAGTATCGCATTTCGCAATCAGTGAACTTTTTGCTTAGGTAATATATGGCATGTTCTTTCTTTCCCGTTTCATCGTGCTGACCCAATACGCAGCCCATGGACTCATCCAGTACCGTCATGTATAAAATCAGTGGCCTCCCAGGGGTTGGTGGTACCAATATTGGTGGTTCTTTCAAGTACTGCTTAATCTTCTCAAAAGCTGTTTGGCAGTCCTCATTCCATTGCCCCGGTTGGTTCTTGCGGAGTAACTTGAAGATCGGCTCGCAGGTCGATGTCAATTGTGAGATAAATTGAGCGATGTAGTTTAATCTTCCCAAGAACCCCCTGACTTCTTTTTCTGTGCAAGGAGGTGGCATTTCTAGGATTGCCCTGACCTTGTCGGGATCCACTTCAATTCCTTTCTTGCTTACAATGAAACCCAACAGTTTCCCTGACCTTGCGCCAAACGTGCACTTGGCAGGGTTCAATCTAAGCTTAAACCTTCTCAACCGTTCAAACAATTTCCTTAAGTCGCGGACATGATCTTCTGCGGTTCTGGATTTTGCAATGATATCATCCACATAGACCTCTATTTCCTTGTGCATCATATCGTGGAATAAAGTGACCATTGCTCTTTGATAAGTCGCCCCTGCGTTCTTCAAACCAAAGGACATTACTTTGTAACAGAAAGTACCCCACAATATGACGAACGTGGTTTTTTCCATGTCTTCGGGCGCCATTTTAATCTGATTATACCCGGAGAAACCATCCATGAAAGAGAAGATGGAGTGTTGGGCTGTGTTATCAACCAACATGTCAATATGTGGAAGAGGAAAATCGTCCTTAGGGCTGGCCCTGTTTAGATCTTGATAGTCCACACACATCCGCACTTTTCCATCCTTCTTCGGGACCGGGACTATATTGGCTACCCATTGTGGATATTTGGCTACGGCCAAGAAACTGGCTTCGAATTGTTTTTTGACCTCTTCCTTGATCTTGAGAAGCATTTCCGGTTTCATTCTTCGCAGCTTTTGCTTAACTGGTGGACACTCTGGTTTCAGAGGCAATCTATGTTCCACTATGCTGTTATCCAACCCTGGCATATCTTGATATGACCAAGCGAACACATCCCGAAATTCCCGGAGCAGTTCAATCAATTCATCTTGCTGGTTTTTACTCAGGCAAGTGCCTATCTTGATCATTTTATCTTCTCCTTCACCTCCAAGGTTGATGATTTTAATTTCCTCCTGATGTGGGTGGATCTCTTTATCCTCTTGTTCCAACAATCTTGTCAATTCAGATGAGGGTCCAAAGTCTTCCTCACTTTCCTCGTAGGCGCAATCATTTGGATAAACAGGGTCATGAAATAAATCCAGGTTTTCGTCGTTCTCAGGGAAATCATTTTTGGATCTGCATTCGGGTTATATTATAAAGTGAAAAGAGAACAAACAAGTGAAAGGTTTGAGAAAAATAGAGTGCACAAAGATGAGGTGATGGGAAATAAAATGTGTTCATTGGTTTTCAAAAATAAAATAAACAAGTTCTGCCCTTGTTACAAAATGGGTCCCGGAGCCTTGGGCATGGCAAGGGGACCACCAAATTATGAAATACAGTGATTACTCTGATAGAACGTTAATGGTTGTAGGTGTTGGTGTATGCACTATAAGCCTTTATGCTTTTTCATTTGTATCATTTTTCTACTTATCAATAGAATAAATATTTCAGTTTAAAATTGTTTTAAACATATTTATCCTTGGAGTAATAGGTCATATAAAAATTATTCCTAAAATGTCCCTAGTTAAGTATTTACATGGGGACATGTAAATACACTGAGACTAGTGTGTGAGTGTACTGATGACCTGATCTCACAGATCATAGATATAGATGATATCGAGTCTTCACACGGGTACACATTAAGAGTAATGATGTACTGGACAGACCCACCATGAGAACGTTGCATGGATCGTTACATGATTGTCATAAACGATTCTCAATGTGATAATGGTATATGTAGTCCTTCGACCTAAAGTCACTACGATTCCTACATGAGGAGTTTATTGTTTTAATACAATTAAACGTCTTCTGTAACAAGAGGACTATAAAGGTTGTGATTAGGCAATGAACAAATTATGCAGAGGGATGTGAGTGATGTAGATGGGATTTGTCTCTCCTATGTGACAGGAGTGATATCCATAGGCCACTTGATGGAGTAAGACTAAGAAAACGCATGGCCATGCTAGAAAGAATAAATATTAGATATTTATTCGGATCCAGTCTACTCCGGTATCAAGTAAAATAAATTGGGCCGTACAAGGATGACGCGACCATGCCTTGGGCCCAATTAGGATATCGTGACAAAAGGAATAAACGTATTAAATAATTATCACTTATAGGTTATGTTGATAATATTCAGACATAATGATGCATTGCTAGATGCCGCTCTTATTTTATATTAATAATAAAATAGTTTATTATTAATATGACCGGGTATTTTACCTATAGGGTCACACACATAGAGTAAGCCCATCAGAAAATGTTGTCTTATTTTAGTTGGACTAAAATAAAGCTATTGGGCCTAACTCATTTGGAATGAGTAAGGAGCCCACTTTTAGAGAGAACAAATTAGGTCAAACCTAAGCCTATAAATAGAGCATAAGATGCTTATAGGCCGTTCACTCAAGTGAGACACAAATTCGCAAAAAGGTTGCAAGAGCTACACGCCGTCAACCTAGCAGTTGGCAAGTGTTGCGATTCTGGTGGGAGTGCTCGTGTGGACTCCTAAAGGACGAGGCTACGACTGCTTCGGAGTGCTTCAAGAGGTAACCTAAAATAATTTCGAAATTGGTTTTTGTGCTCTGATACCACTGTTAGGGAATCCCTAAGCATGAGCAGCGGAAAGGTAAAAGGGATTCCATACGTTTCTCATTTATATATCCTAGGCGACAATGCCAAAGATAAGTTGGGTTTAAATCATTTGTTTTAACCCTTTTAGTATTAATGTTATAGATAGGGGTTTCGAGATCTAGAACATAAAGTCCATTACTCAAATTTGCACAACAATAAAACATGTCTTTTAAATAAACAGAACAACTATTGTTCTTTATTGTAAAGGAAAACCCTTTCTTATCAAGACAAGAAACAGAAATAATGTTTCTCCTTATTGCCGGAACAAAATAACAATTGTCCAATTCAAGGACTAACCCTGAGGGCAAGGATAAAAAATAAGTCCCTACAGCTAATGCAGCAACTCTTGCTCCATTTCCAACGCGTAGGTCTACCTCGCCCTTCATCAACTGCCTACTCCTTCTTAGATCCTGCACATTAAGACAAATGTGAGATCCACATCCAGTATCTAATACCCATGATGTTGAAGTTGACATGTTAATTTCTATAACAAAAATACCTGAAGTGGAAGTCTCACTTCCCTTCTTCTTAAGCTCTTCTAGGTACTTTGGACAGTTTCTCTTCCAGTGTCCCTTTTGTCCACAATGGTGACATTTACCTTCCTTAGCCACCCCGCCCACAGGTTTTAAGGCTGATGTACTTGGCTTATCCTTGCCTTTCCAAATCTTCTTGCCATTCCAAATCTTCTCGCCATTTCCTACAATAGCCTTTCATTTGCCTTTATACATGCTCTTTCCTTTACCTTTGCCAGAATTGACCATCATTATGGCCTTGCCCTTTCCTTTAGAAATATTGGGCTCAGCAGTCCTCAACATATTGAGTAGCTCTGGCAATGTTTTGTCCAATGCATTCATGTTGTAATTCATGATGACTGGCTTAAAACTGTCAGGTAATGATTTCAAAATGAGATCGGTAGCCAACTTCTGAGGGAAGGGGAATCCTAGCCTAGCTAGATTCTCCAAGTACCCAATCATTTTGAGCACATGAGGTCCTACAGAACCTCCCTCTTCAAGTCTGCAGCTAAATAGGGCTGAAGAAACTTCATATCTTTCTTGGTCAGCTTGACCTTGATATAGTTTCCTTAGGTTTTCGATCATATCGAAAGCCTCCATATGCTCATATTGCTTCTGAAGCTCAGGAGACATGGTTGCCAGCATAAGGCATTGGACATCTAAAGCGTCATCCTGATGCTTCTTGTAAGCATCCTTGTCAGCTTTAGAGGCATTGTTCGCGGGTGGTTCCGGAATCGGACCTTCCAGGACATACTGCTTTTTCTCTTGTTTGAGGACAATCCTCAAATTTCTATACCAGTCAAGGAAGTTAGAACCAGACAATTTTTCTTTGTCTAGGATTGATCGCAACGAAAGGTTTGAAGGTGTGTTTGACGTCATGGTTATCTAAAACAGAAAATATGTAGTAAGTATCATTTTCAAAACATATTTAAATTATGGTCATTTAAATTAAATATGTCTCCCACTATTTTGATTCAAAACAAAAATACCCTCCACGAATCAGAAAATCCCGTTGGAAGATTTTCTAGTGGGCTAAGATCCATATTTTGCCAAGCGTTAAGTCAGCTTTGGCTGATCACCTAATACTTGGTTATTTAGGTAGGAAACTTTTTCCAATTGTATCTTTATACAACTCTTAGTCATTGGGTTAAGTAACCATTACTAATTATTCATCTTATGAATATTTAGCCCAATGTTTACGCCTCTAAGTTATATTCAATCCAATTGAAAACTTAGTTAAGTTAAAGCCCAATAAAACAGTTCGGATATTACCATTATCCCATCACGTCTTACTAATATAAATAATAGTGCCCTGCTTTGGCAGACCCACTATTCATTGACATTAGTGTTGACGAGTGTACTTATTGGAAGGCGTTTATAACTTAATATTATTTTGAGGGATTTTAATTTATTTTAAAATTACCGTCTTTGTTAAACGCTTTAACGTAATAAAATTATCCCCAAAACATGCAAACGAAATTGTGAGATGGTTATGGTCTTCCTAGAAGAAAAAAAAATAAATAAATGAATAAACCTAGAGGAACTATATAGCCAAGGCTTCATGAAGTCCTACTTCTTGAACCCACTATCCTCTTGGAGTCACCACTCCTTGGTTCCTTTCAAAGACAAAAGCGCTTAGAGTCACCACTCTAGTTTTCTTCTAGATCTCTACTTTGTTGCCTCGATCAAGATTACAAGATTTTTAAAGAAACTCACTTTACATAGGAGTGAAGGGTTGAGAAAAGAAATACAACAGAATGAAGAGAGGCACAGCACGCAGGCTGTATTTAAATAAAATAACTAAGACCATAACCATTCACCATGCAACGTGTTAATTAATTAATTATAACCCATTTGAAATAATTTAAAAAAAATAAATTTTTAAACGGGCCATTAAACACGTGGGTCGGTAATAAGGCGCTACGCAGAGAATGTATGGGGGTCCCGCTACCCGGTTAGCGGGCGGGGGTCAAGGGGGGGGCGCCCCTTGCGGGGTGCGGGGCAGCACCCCGACCCAAAATTTTAGTACTGTAGTCAGGTTGGTTCCCAGGAAAGAGAGGTGGGTCCGGTGTGACCGCTTAAGTACCAAATCTTTCCTAGCCAAAACGTCCCACTGACCATTAACAGCTCTAAAATTTCGGCTAGGGTTTCAACCACTTTGAAACCCTAATTCCTTGTTGCGAACACTTCACAACGCAGCCGTCAAGGCACATGGAGGCAGTGCCGTCTAGGGTTTCAAAACCTAGAATTCAATTTGCGCTAATGCCAACATGCAATGCCTTTCATGATGGCCGTCTAGGTTTCAACTCTTGAACCCTAGATTAAGGAACGGCCATGGTTTAACACTTAAACCTTTTATCACTTAACGCCCCATAACATGAACCATTCATGTTCGAAGATCAACTCAATTGATTCAAAGTTTGTACGATGACAATCATATGAGTAAAACACATATCAAAATTGCATAAACTCATACATCATACAAATTTAAACGGCAACAACATACATACTAAAATTAAGAAACTTTATAACATGCATCATATACAATTTATAAAGAATAACTCAAAATTATATGTATCATGCCAAAACAGAGGTCGTACCATATACATGATTAATCATTGTAATAATATGCATCATATGCGATAACTCAAAATAGCAACATAATCATGCATGTTTATTTTCGAATCCTAGTTTCACAAAACATTTTCGCAAAACAAAATTGCAAAGCTTTAAACAACGAAACGATTTCGCAAATCATATTTTCCAAAAGCTCTTGCAAACGAAAACATATCATCATAAAATATAAACAAATGCCCAAAACACGGTTTTGCAACCTGGCTCTGTTACCACTGTTAGGGAATCCCTAAGCATGAGCAGTGGAAAAATAAAGGGATTCCATAGGATTTGCAAGGTTCCGTGTTTCAAATCACAAAAACAATTTCGAAATTATTTTAGGTTACCTCTTGAAGCACTCCGAAGCAGTCGTAGCCTCGTCCTTACCCCCGTACATTCTCTTCGTAGCGCCTTATTACCGACCCACGTGTTTAATGGCCCGTTTAAAAATTTATTTATTTTTTTAAATTATTTCAAATGGGTTATAATTAATTAATTAACACGTTGCATGGTGAATGGTTATGGTCTTAGTTATTTTATTTAAATACAGCCTGCGTGCTGTGCCTCTCTTCATTCTGTTGTATTTCTTTTCTCAACCCTTCAATCGTATGTAAAGCGAGTTTCTTTAAAAATCTTGTAATCTTGATCCAGGCAACAAAGTAGAGATCTAGAAGAAAACTAGAGTGGTGACTCTAAGCACTTTTGTCTTTGAAAGGAACCAAGGAGTGGTGACTCCAAGAGGATGGTGGGTTCAAGAAGTAGGACTTCATGAAGCCTTGGCTATATAGTTCCTCTAGGTTTATTTATTTATTTATTTATTTATTTATTTTCTTCTAGGAAGACCATAACCATCTCACAATTTCGTTTGCATGTTTTGGGGATAATTTTATTACGTTAAAGCGTTTAACAAAGACGGTAATTTTAAAATAAATTAAAATCCCTCAAAATAATATTAAGTTATAAACGCCTTCCAATAAGTACACTCGTCAACACTAATGTCAATAAATAGTGGGTCTGCCAAAGTAGGGCACTATTATTTATATTAGTAAGACGCGATGGGATAATGGTAATATCCAAACTGTTTTATTGGGCTTTAACTTAACTAAGTTTTCAATTGGATTGAATATAACTTAGAGGCGTAAACATTGGGCTAAATATTTATAAGATGAATAATTAGTAATGGTTACTTAACCCAATGACTAAGAGTTGTATAAAGATACAATTGGAAAAAGTTTCCTACCTAAATAACCAAGTATTAGGTGATCAGCCAAAGCTGACTTAACGCTTGGCAAAATATGGATCTTAGCCCACTAGAAAATCTTCCAACGGGATTTTCTGATTCGTGGAGGGTATTTTTGTTTTGAATCAAAATAGTGGGAGACATATTTAATTTAAATGACCATAATTTAAATATGTTTTGAAAATGATACTTACTACATATTTTCTGTTTTAGATAACCATGACGTCAAACACACCTTTAAACCTTTCGTTGCGATCAATCCTAGACAAAGAAAAATTGTCTGGTTCTAACTTCCTTGACTGGTATAGAAATTTGAGGATTGTCCTCAAACAAGAGAAAAAGCAGTATGTCCTGGAAGGTCCGATTCCGGAACCACCCGCGAACAATGCCTCTAAAGCTGACAAGGATGCTTACAAGAAGCATCAGGATGACGCTTTAGATGTCCAATGCCTTATGCTGGCAACCATGTCTCCTGAGCTTCAGAAGCAACATGAGCATATGGAGGCTTTCGATATGATCGAAAACCTAAGGAAACTATATCAAGGTCAAGCTGACTAAGAAAGATATGAAGTTTCTTCAGCCCTATTTAGCTGCAGACTTGAAGAGGGAGGTTCTGTAGGACCTCATGTGCTCAAAATGATTGGGTACTTGGAGAATCTAGCTAGGCTAGGATTCCCCTTCCCTCAGAAGTTGGCTACCGATCTCATTTTGAAATCATTACCTGACAGTTTTAAGCCAGTCATCATGAATTACAACATGAATGCATTGGACAAAACATTGCCAGAGCTACTCAATATGTTGAGGACTGCTGAGCCCAATATTTCTAAAGGAAAGGGCAAGGCCATAATGATGGTCAATTCTGGCAAAGGTAAAAGAAAGGGCATGTATAAAGGCAAAGGAAAGGCTATTGTAGGAAATGGCAAGAAGATTTGGAAAGGCAAGGATAAGCCAAGTACATCAGCCTTAAAACCTGTGGGCGGGGTGGCTAAGGAAGGTAAATGTCACCATTGTGGACAAAAGGGACACTGGAAGAGAAACTGTCCAAAGTACCTAGAAGAGCTTAAGAAGAAGGGAAGTGAGACTTCCACTTCAGGTATTTTTGTTATAGAAATTAACATGTCAACTTCAACATCATGGGTATTAGATACTGGATGTGGATCTCACATTTGTCTTAATGTGCAGGATCTAAGAAGAAGTAGGCAGTTGATGAAGGGTGAGGTAGACCTACGCGTTGGAAATGGAGCAAGAGTTGCTGCATTAGCTGTAGGGACTTATTTTTTATCCTTGCCCTCAGGGTTAGTCCTTGAATTGGACAATTGTTATTTTGTTCCGGCAATAAGGAGAAACATTATTTCTGTTTCTTGTCTTGATAAGAAAGGCTTTTCCTTTACAATAAAGAACAATAGTTGTTCTGTTTATTTAAAAGACATGTTTTATTGTTATGCAAATTTGAGTAATGGACTTTATGTTCTAGATCTCGAAACCCCTATCTATAACATTAATACTAAAAGGGTTAAAACAAATGATTTAAACCCAACTTATCTTTGGCATTGTCGCCTAGGACATATAAATGAGAAACGCATTTCTAAACTCCATCAAGATGGATATTTAGAATCTTTTGATTTTGAATCAATAGATACATATGAATCTTGTTTATTAGGGAAGATGACCAAGACCCCTTTTACCGGAAAAGGTGAAAGGGCGAGTGATCTTCTTGGCTTGATACATAGTGATGTATGTGGGCCCATAGGGACAATGGCTAGGGGAGGTTTTAGTTACTTCATCACTTTTACTGATGATTTCAGTAGATATGGATTTGTGTTTCTCATGAAACATAAATCAGAATCCTTTGAAAAGTTCAAGGAGTTTAAACATGAAGTAGAGAACCAACTTGGCAAGACAATTAAAGCACTTCGATCCGATCGAGGTGGTGAATATTTGAGCCTAGATTTTGATGAATATCTTAAAGAGTGTGGGATTATATCTCAACTTACTCCCCCTGGAACACCAGAATGGAATGGGGTTTCTGAGCGGAGAAATAGAACCTTGTTGGACATGGTTCGATCAATGATGAGTCAAACTGACCTCCCTAACTCATTCTGGGGACATGCTTTGTTGACAGCAACTTTCACACTTAACCGTGTTCCATCAAAGGCTGTCATAAAGACACCATATGAGATATGGACTGGGAAACGACCTAGTATGTCTTTTCTTAAGATTTGGGGCTGTGAAGCTTATGTTAAACGCCAAAGTTCTGATAAACTTGGGCCCAAGTCAGATAAATGTCTTTTTGTGGGATACCCAAAAGAAACTAAGGGTTATTATTTTTACAATCCTACTGAGGGCAAAGTGTTTGTTGCTCGGAATGCTGTATTCTTAGAAAGGGAATTCATCTCTACAAGAATCAGTGGGAGGAAAGTAGAACTTGAAGAAATTCAAGACTCACAAGGCATTGAAGAGCCAATGGTGGAAGTGGAGCAGGACCCACAAAATGTTGTGATAACACCAGCTCCAGTAGCACAAGACTTGCGTAGATCAGGTAGAATACGTCAACAACCTGAAAGATATGGATTTCTTGTAACTCAGGAAGGAGATGTATTCCTAATGGATCAAAATGAGCCAACATCTTATAAAGAGGCCATTGCAAGTTCAGAATCTGAGAAATGGCTAGAAGCCATGGAATCTGAAATGGACTCCATGTACACTAATCAAGTTTGGAACTTGGTTGATGCACCTGAAGGGGTAAAACCTATAGGATGCAAGTGGGTTTTCAAAAAGAAAACTGACATGGATGGTAATATAAGTACCTTTAAAGCAAGGTTGGTGGCTAAAGGTTTCAAGCAAATACATGGTATAGACTATGATGAAACTTTTTCCCCAGTTGCCATGCTAAAGTCTGTTCGGATTCTGCTTGCTATTGCTGCATACCATGATTATGAGATATGGCAAATGGATGTCAAGACTGCTTTCCTTAATGGAAATCTTCTTGAGGAAGTGTACATGACACAACCTGAAGGCTTTGTTAAGCCTGAAGCATCCAGGAAGGTGTGCAAGCTACAACGTTCTATATATGGACTTAAGCAAGCTTCCAGAAGCTGGAATCTTCGTTTTGATGAAGCTGTTAAACAATTTGGCTTTACTAAAAATGAGGATGAACCTTGTGTCTACAAAAAGGTTAGTGACTGCACAATTGTTTTTCTGGTCCTGTATGTTGATGACATACTACTTATTGGAAATGACGTTCCTACTCTTCAGTCTGTGAAGAGTTGGTTGGGAAGCTATTTTTCTATGAAAGACTTAGGAGAAGCAACCTACGTGTTGGGAATTAAGATCTATAGAGATAGATCAAGAAAACTTCTTGGCGTAAGTCAGAATACATACATAGACAAAGTGTTAGAAAGGTTTAACATGCAAGATTCCAAGAAAGGAACTTTGCCTATGGCTCATGGCATAAGCTTATCAAAAGCTCAATCTCCTTCCACTAAAGAAGAAAGAGAACGGATGAATAAGATTCCATATGCATCTGCTATTGGATCAATCATGTATGCGATGATATGTACCCGACCAGATGTCTCGTACGCTTTAAGCATGACGAGCAGATACCAGTCTGATCCCGGTGAAAGTCACTGGACTGCTGTCAAGAATATCCTGAAGTACTTAAGAAAAACTAAGGATTCATTCTTGATATATGGAGGGGAAGAAGAGCTCATTGTAAAAGATTACACTGATGCTAGCTTCCAAACTGATAAGGATGACTCAAGATCGCAATCTGGGTACGTGTTTTGTCTAAATGGTGGCGCTGTAAGCTGGAAGAGTTCAAAGCAAGAGACAGTTGCTGATTCTACTACAGAGTCTGAGTATATTGCTGCCTCAAATGCTGCAAAAGAGGCAGTATGGATCAAGAAGTTCATAACAGAACTTGGGATTGTTCCTAGCATTATGGACCCTATAAGTCTCTACTGTGACAATAGTGGAGCAATCGCACAAGCTAAGGAACCTAGATCACATCAACGATCCAAGCATATACTTAGGCGATTTCATCTCATTCGAGAGATCCTCGACCGAGGAGATGTAAAGATATGTAAGGTGCATACTGATGAGAATATTGCTGACCCACTCACAAAACCTCTTACACAACAAAAACATGAGGGGCACACTAGATCATTAGGCATTAGGCAAATGTCTAATTGGCTCTAGTGCAAGTGGGAGATTGTTGGTGTATGCACTATGAGCCTTTATGCTTTTTTATTTGTATCATTTTTCTACTTATCAATAGAATAAATATTTCAGTTTAAAATTGTTTTAAACATATTTATCCTTGGAGTAATAGGTCATATAAAAATTATTCCTAAAAAATGTCCCTAGTTAAGTATTTACATGGGGACATGTAAATACACTGAGACTAGTGTGTGAGTGTACTGATGACCTGATCTCACAGATCATAGATATAGATGATATCGAGTCTTCACACGGGTACACATTAAGAGTAATGATGTACTGGACAGACCCACCATGAGAACGTTGCATGGATCGTTACATGATTGTCATAAACGATTCTCAATGTGATAATGGTATATGTAGTCCTTCGACCTAAAGTCACTACGATTCCTACATGAGGAGTTTATTGTTTTAATACAATTAAACGTCTTCTGTAACAAGAGGACTATAAAGGTTGTGATTAGGCAATGAACAAATTATGCAGAGGGATGTGAGTGATGTAGATGGGATTTGTCTCTCCTATGTGACAGGAGTGATATCCATAGGCCACTTGATGGAGTAAGACTAAGAAAACGCATGGCCATGCTAGAAAGAATAAATATTAGATATTTATTCGGATCCAGTCTACTCCGGTATCAAGTAAAATAAATTGGGCCGTACAAGGATGACGCGACCATGCCTTGGGCCCAATTAGGATATCGTGACAAAAGGAATAAACGTATTAAATAATTATCACTTATAGGTTATGCTGATAATATTCGGACATAATGATGCATTGCTAGATGCCGCTCTTATTTTATATTAATAATAAAATAGTTTATTATTAATATGACCGGGTATTTTACCTATAGGGTCACACACATAGAGTAAGCCCATCAGAAAATGTTGTCTTATTTTGGTTGGACTAAAATAAAGCTATTGGGCCTAACTCATTTGGAATGAGTAAGGAGCCCACTTTTAGAGAGAACAAATTAGGTCAAACCTAAGCCTATAAATAGAGCATAAGATGCTCATAGGCCGTTCACTCAAGTGAGACACAAATTCGCAAAAAGTTGCAAGAGCTACACGCCGTCAACCTAGCAGTTGGCAAGTGTTGCGATTCTGGTGGGAGTGCTCGTGTGGACTCCTAAAGGACGAGGCTACGACTGCTTCGGAGTGCTTCAAGAGGTAACCTAAAATAATTTCAAAATTGTTTTTGTGCTTTGAAACACGGAACCTTGCAAATCCTATGGAATCCCTCTTTTTTTCCGCTGCTCATGCTTAGGGATTCCCTAACAGTGGCCCAAGTATTCTGGTGGGAGTGCTCGTGTGGACTCCTAAAGGACGAGGCTACGACTGCTTCGGAGTGCTTCAAGAGGTAACCTAAAATAATTTCGAAATTGTTTTTGTGCTTTGAAACACGGAACCTTGCAAATCCTATGGAATCCCTTTATTTTTCCACTGCTCATGCTTAGGGATTCCCTAACAGTGGTATCAGAGCCAGGTTGCAAAACCGTGTTTTGGGCATTTGTTTATATTTTATGATGATATGTTTTCGTTTGCAAGAGCTTTTGGAAAATATGATTTGCGAAATCGTTTCGTTGTTTAAAGCTTTGCAATTTTGTTTTGCGAAAATGTTTTGTGAAACTAGGATTCGAAAATAAACATGCATGATTATGTTGCTATTTTGAGTTATCGCATATGATGCATATTATTACAATGATTAATCATGTATATGGTACGACCTCTGTTTTGGCATGATACATATAATTTTGAGTTATTCTTTATAAATTGTATATGATGCATGTTATAAAGTTTCTTAATTTTAGTATGTATGTTGTTGCCGTTTAAATTTGTATGATGTATGAGTTTATGCAATTTTGATATGTGTTTTACTCATATGATTGTCATCGTACAAACTTTGAATCAATTGAGTTGATCTTCGAACATGAATGGTTCATGTTATGGGGCGTTAAGTGATAAAAGGTTTAAGTGTTAAACCATGGCCGTTCCTTAATCTAGGGTTCAAGAGTTGAAACCTAGACGGCCATCATGAAAGGCATTGTATGTTGGCATTAGCGCAAATTGAATTCTAGGTTTTGAAACCCTAGACGGCGCTGCCTCCATGTGCCTTGACGGCTGCGTTGTGAAGTGTTCGCAACAAGGAATTAGGGTTTCAAAGTGGTTGAAACCCTAGCCGAAATTTTAGAGCTGTTAATGGTCAGTGGGACGTTTTGGCTAGGAAAGATTTGGTACTTAAGCGGTCACACCGGACCCACCTCTCTTTCCTGGGAACCAACCTGACTACAGTACTAAAATTTTGGGCCGGGGTGCTGCCCCGCACCCCGCAAGGGGCGGCCCCCCCTTGACCCCCGCCCGCTAACCGGGTAGCGGGACCCCCATACATTCTCTGCGTAGCGCCTTATTACCGACCCACGTGTTTAATGGCCCGTTTAAAAATTTATTTTTTTTAAATTATTTTAAATGGGTTATAATTAATTAATTAACACGTTGCATGGTGAATGGTTATGGTCTTAGTTATTTTATTTAAATACAGCCTGCGTGCTGTGCCTCTCTTCATTCTGTTGTATTTCTTTTCTCAACCCTTCACTCGTATGTAAAGCGAGTTTCTTTAAAAATCTTGTAATCTTGATCGAGGCAACAAAGTAGAGATCTAGAAGAAAACTAAAGTGGTGACTCTAAGCGCTTTTGTCTTTGAAAGGAACCAAGGAGTGGTGACTCCAAGAGGATGGTGGGTTCAAGAAGTAGGACTTCATGAAGCCTTGGCTATATAGTTCCTCTAGGTTTATTCATTTATTTTTTTTTTATTTTCTTCTAGGAAGACCATAACCATCTCACAATTTCGTTTGCATGTTTTGGGGATAATTTTATTACGTTAAAGCGTTTAACAAAGACGGTAATTTTAAAATAAATTAAAATCCCTCAAAATAATATTAAGTTATAAACGCCTTCCAATAAGTACACTCGTCAACACTAATGTCAATAAATAGTGGGTCTGCCAAAGCAGGGCACTATTATTTATATTAGTAAGACGCGATGGGATAATGGTAATATCCAAACTGTTTTATTGGCCTTTAACTTAACTAAGTTTTCAATTGGATTGAATATAACTTAGAGGCGTAAACATTGGGCTAAATATTCATAAGATGAATAATTAGTAATGGTTACTTAACCCAATGACTAAGAGTTGTATAAAGATACAATTGGAAAAAGTTTCCTACCTAAATAACCAAGTATTAGGTGATCAGCCAAAGCTGACTTAACGCTTGGCAAAATATGGATCTTAGCCCACTAGAAAATCTTCCAACGGGATTTTCTGATTCGTGGAGGGTATTTTTATTTTGAATCAAAATAGTGGGAGACATATTTAATTTAAATGACCATAATTTAAATATGTTTTGAAAATGATACTTACTACATATTTTCTGTTTTAGATAACCATGACGTCAAACACACCTTCAAACCTTTCGTTGCGATCAATCCTAGACAAAGAAAAATTGTCTGGTTCTAACTTCCTTGACTGGTATAGAAATTTGAGGATTGTCCTCAAACAAGAGAAAAAGCAGTATGTCCTGGAAGGTCCGATTCCGGAACCACCCGCGAACAATGCCTCTAAAGCTGACAAGGATGCTTACAAGAAGCATCAGGATGACGCTTTAGATGTCCAATGCCTTATGCTGGCAACCATGTCTCCTGAGCTTCAGAAGCAACATGAGCATATAGAGGTTTTCGATATGATCGAAAACCTAAGGAAACTATATCAAGGTCAAGCTGACCAAGAAAGATATGAAGTTTCTTCAGCCCTATTTAGCTGCAGACTTGAAGAGGGAGGTTCTGTAGGACCTCATGTGCTCAAAATGATTGGGTACTTGGAGAATCTAGCTAGGCTAGGATTCCCCTTCCCTCAGAAGTTGGCTACCGATCTCATTTTGAAATCATTACCTGACAGTTTTAAGCCAGTCATCATGAATTACAACATGAATGCATTGGACAAAACATTGCCAGAGCTACTCAATATGTTGAGGACTGCTGAGCCCAATATTTCTAAAGGAAAGGGCAAGGCCATAATGATGGTCAATTCTGGCAAAGGTAAAAGAAAGGGCATGTATAAAGGCAAAGGAAAGGCTATTGTAGGAAATGGCAAGAAGATTTGGAAAGGCAAGGATAAGCCAAGTACATCAGCCTTAAAACCTGTGGGCGGGGTGGCTAAGGAAGGTAAATGTCACCATTGTGGACAAAAGGGACACTGGAAGAGAAACTGTCCAAAGTACCTAGAAGAGCTTAAGAAGAAGGGAAGTGAGACTTCCACTTCAGGTATTTTTGTTATAGAAATTAACATGTCAACTTCAACATCATGGGTATTAGATACTGGATGTGGATCTCACATTTGTCTTAATGTGCAGGATCTAAGAAGGAGTAGGCAGTTGATGAAGGGCGAGTTAGACCTACGCGTTGGAAATGGAGCAAGAGTTGCTGCATTAGCTGTAGGGACTTATTTTTTATCCTTGCCCTCAGGGTTAGTCCTTGAATTGGACAATTGTTATTTTGTTCCGGCAATAAGGAGAAACATTATTTCTGTTTCTTGTCCTGATAAGAAAGGCTTTTCCTTTACAATAAAGAACAATAGTTGTTCTGTTTATTTAAAAGACATGTTTTATTGTTGTGCAAATTTGAGTAATGGACTTTATGTTCTAGATCTCGAAACCCCTATCTATAACATTAATGCTAAAAGGGTTAAAACAAATGATTTAAACCCAACTTATCTTTGGCATTGTCGCCTAGGACATATAAATGAGAAACGTATTTCTAAACTCCATCAAGATGGATATTTAGAATCTTTTGATTTTGAATCAATAGATACATGTGAATCTTGTTTATTAGGGAAGATGACCAAGACCCCTTTTACCGGAAAAGGTGAAAGGGCGAGTGATCTTCTTGGCTTGATACATAGTGATGTATGTGGGCCCATAGGGACAATGGCTAGGGGAGGTTTTAGTTACTTCATCACTTTTACTGATGATTTTAGTAGATATGGATTTGTGTTTCTCATGAAACATAAATCAGAATCCTTTGAAAAGTTCAAGGAGTTTAAACATGAAGTAGAGAACCAACTTGGCAAGACAATTAAAGCACTTCGATCCGATCGAGGTGGTGAATATTTGAGCCTAGAGTTTGATGAATATATTAAAGAGTGTGGGATTATATCTCAACTTACTCCCCCTGGAACACCAGAATGGAATGGGGTTTCTGAGCGGAGAAATAGAACCTTGTTGGACATGGTTCGATCAATGATGAGTCAAACTGACCTCCCTAACTCATTCTGGGGACATGCTTTGTTGACAGCAACTTTCACACTTAACCGTGTTCCATCAAAGGCTGTCATAAAGACACCATATGAGATATGGACTGGGAAACGACCTAGTATGTCTTTTCTTAAGATTTGGGGCTGTGAAGCTTATGTTAAATGCCAAAGTTCTGATAAACTTGGGCCCAAGTCAGATAAATGTCTTTTTGTGGGATACCCAAAAGAAACAAAGGGTTATTATTTTTACAATCCTACTGAGGGCAAAGTGTTTGTTGCTCGGAATGCTGTATTCTTAGAAACGAAATTCATCTCTACAAGAATCAATAGGAGGAAAGTAGAACTTGAAGAAATTCAAGACTCACAAGGCATTGAAGAGCCAATGGTGGAAGTGGAGCAGGACCCACAAAATGTTGTGATAACACCAGCTCCAGTAGCACAAGACTTGCGTAGATCAGGTAGAATACGTCAACAACCTGAAAGATATGGATTTCTTGTAACTCAGGAAGGAGATGTATTCCTAATGGATCAAAATGAGCCAACATCTTATGAAGAGGCCATTGCAAGTTCAGAATCTGAGAAATGGCTAGAAGCCATGGAATCTGAAATGGACTCCATGTACACTAATCAAGTTTGGAACTTGGTTGATGCACCTGAAGGGGTAAAACCTATAGGATGCAAGTGGGTTTTCAAAAAGAAAACTGACATGGATGGTAATATAAGTACATTTAAAGCAAGGTTGGTGGCTAAAGGTTTCAAGCAAATACATGGTATAGACTATGATGAAACTTTTTCCCCAGTTGCTATGCTAAAGTCTGTTCGGATTCTGCTTGCTATTGCTGCATACCATGATTATGAGATATGGCAAATGGATGTCAAGACTGCTTTCCTTAATGGAAATCTTCTTGAGGAAGTGTACATGACACAACCTGAAGGCTTTGTTAAGCCTGAAGCATCCAGGAAGGTGTGCAAGCTACAACGTTCTATAGATGGACTTAAGCAAGCTTCCAGAAGCTGGAATCTTCGTTTTGATGAAGCTGTTAAACAATTTGGCTTTATTAAAAATGAGGATGAACCTTGTGTCTACAAGAAGGTTAGTGACTGCACAATTGTTTTTCTGGTCCTGTATGTTGATGACATACTACTTATTGAAATGACGTTCCTACTCTTCAGTCTGTGAAGAGTTGGTTGGGAAGCTATTTTTCTATGAAAGACTTAGGTGAAGCAACCTACGTGTTGGGAATTAAGATCTATAGAGATAGATCAAGAAAACTTCTTGGCCTAAGTCAGAATACATACATAGACAAAGTGTTAAAAAGGTTTAACATGCAAGATTCCAAGAAAGGAACTTTGCCTATGGCTCATGGCATAAGCTTATCAAAAGCTCAATCTCCTTCCACTAAAGAAGAAAGAGAACGGATGAATAAGATTCCATATGCATCTGCTATTGGATCAATCATGTATGCCATGATATGTACCCGACCAGATGTCTCGTACGCTTTAAGCATGACGAGCAGATACCAGTCTGATCCCGGTGAAAGTCACTGGACTGCTGTCAAGAATATCCTGAAGTACTTAAGAAAAACTAAGGATTCATTCTTGATATATGGAGGGGAAGAAGAGCTCATTGTAAAAGGTTACACTGATGCTAGCTTCCAAACTGATAAGGATGACTCAAGATCGCAATCTGGGTACGTGTTTTGTCTAAATGGTGGCGCTGTAAGCTGGAAGAGTTCAAAGCAAGAGACAGTTGCTGATTCTACTACAGAGTCTGAGTATATTGCTGCCTCAAATGCTGCAAAAGAGGCAGTATGGATCAAGAAGTTCATAACAGAACTTGGGATTATTCCTAGCATTGTGGACCCTATAAGTCTCTACTGTGACAATAGTGGAGCAATCGCACAAGCTAAGGAACCTAGATCACATCAACGATCCAAGCATATACTTAGGCGATTTCATCTCATTCGAGAGATCCTTGACCGAGGAGATGTAAAGATATGTAAGGTGCATACTGATGAGAATATTGCTGACCCACTCACAAAACCTCTTACACAACAAAAACATGAGGGGCACACTAGATCATTAGGCATTAGGCAAATGTCTGATTGGCTCTAGTGCAAGTGGGAGATTGTTGGTGTATGCACTATGAGCCTTTATGCTTTTTCATTTGTATCATTTTTCTACTTATCAATAGAATAAATATTTCAGTTTAAAATTGTTTTAAACATATTTATCCTTGGAGTAATAGGTCATATAAAAATTATTCCTAAAATGTCCCTAGTTAAGTATTTACATGGGGACATGTAAATACACTGAGACTAGTGTGTGAGTGTACTGATGACCTGATCTCACAGATCATAGATATAGATGATATCGAGTCTTCACACGGGTACACATTATGAGTAATGATGTACTGGACAGACCCACCATGAGAACGTTGCATGGATCGTTACATGATTGTCATAAACGATTCTCAATGTGATAATGGTATATGTAGTCCTTCGACCTGAAGTCACTACGATTCCTACATGAGGAGTTTATTGTTTTAATACAATTAAACGTCTTCTGTAACAAGAGGACTATAAAGGTTGTGATTAGGCAATGAACAAATTATGCAGAGGGATGTGAGTGATGTAGATGGGATTTGTCTCTCCTATGTGACAGGAGTGATATCCATAGGCCACTTGATGGAGTAAGACTAAGAAAACGCATGGCCATGCTAGAAAGAATAAATATTAGATATTTATTCGGATCCAGTCTACTCCGGTATCAAGTAAAATAAATTGGGTCGTACAAGGATGACGCGACCATGCCTTGGGCCCAATTAGGATATCGTGACAAAAGGAATAAACGTATTAAATAATTATCACTTATAGGTTATGTTGATAATATTCGGACATAATGATGCATTGCTAGATGCCGCTCTTATTTTATATTAATAATAAAATAGTTTATTATTAATATGACCGGGTATTTTACCTATAGGGTCACACACATAGAGTAAGCCCATCAGAAAATGTTGTCTTATTTTAGTTGGACTAAAATAAAGCTATTGGGCCTAACTCATTTGGAATGAGTAAGGAGCCCACTTTTAGAGAGAACAAATTAGGTCAAACCTAAGCCTATAAATAAAGCATAAGATGCTCATAGGCCGTTCACTCAAGTGAGACACAAATTCGCAAAAAGGTTGCAAGAGCTACACGCCGTCAACCTAGCAGTTGGCAAGTGTTGCGATTCTGGTGGGAGTGCTCGTGTGGACTCCTAAAGGACGAGGCTACGACTGCTTGGGAGTTCTTCAAGAGGTAACCTAAAATAATTTCGAAATTGGTTTTTATGCTTTGAAACACGGAACCTTGCAAATCCTATGGAATCCCTTTTACCTTTCCGCTGCTCATGCTTAGGGATTCCCTAACAGTAGGGAACTCCATGACTTCCCAATTGCTCAGCTCTTGATCTGGATGGCAAGCATATACCAGCTCCACATTGAGGTCAGGCTCATTCTCCACCATGGCAACTTGATCCGGATATATCACTCCGGCGCTCTTAAAAGCTCTGATAGAGATCGCAGATAGGGATTCTCGCAGTGTTGATCTCTTGACCAGTAAGGCGAGCAACTCTCCTCCTCTTCTTTTCCTCTCCAACCCTTTTCTTATCCGTCACAGTGGGCTTATATCCCAAGCCATATCTGTTTTTATTTTCCGGGAGACTCACCAGTTGGGTTCTGCCTTCTAAATCCCGCCCCAATCCTTTTCCGGGTTGGTACCCTTTCCGCAACATGTTCAGCGTCACCATTAGAGGTATATTGGGGAAAGACATCTTTACAACGCTTGTTGCATTGGCAATTTCCAAGGCTTGGAAGGATGTTTCGAGGGCTTCCTCGGCGGCCTCGATGTACAGAGTGGATATGGGTTTGCTGACCAAAAGGTCCTCCTCCCCAGAAACAGTCACCAACTTGTTATTGATGATGAATTTTAGTCTTTGATGCAGCGTGGAGGGGACCACCCCCGCCTAATGGATCCATGGTCGCCCTAATAAACAGCTGTAGGTGGGCACGATATCCATCACTTGGAAGAGTACTTGGAAAGTACAGGGTCCGACTTGTATAGGCAATTTGATTTCTCCAATGACTTCCCTACGTGTCCCATCAAAAGCCCGCACAACCATAGAGCTAGGTCTCATGTATGTTCCATCGAAAGGCAGTTTTGCCAACGTGGATTTCGGCATGACGTTCAGAGAAGACCCATTATCCACAAGCACTTTTGCCAGGATATAATCCTGACATTTCACAGAAATATGGAGGGCTTTGTTGTGCCCTCTTCCTTCAATAGGTACTTCCTTATCTGTGAAGGTCAAGTAATTGTTGGCAATGATATGCCCCACTATGCCCCCGAATTGTTCGACGGGTAAATCATGTTTCACGTGTGCCTCGCTCAACACCTTCATCAACGTGTTCCCATGTGGTTCGGAACTCATTAGCAAAGACAACAAGGAAATTTTTG
The DNA here is from genome assembly GCA_037962975.1 of Clitoria ternatea. Taxonomy (NCBI): domain Eukaryota; kingdom Viridiplantae; phylum Streptophyta; class Magnoliopsida; order Fabales; family Fabaceae; genus Clitoria; species Clitoria ternatea. Next base: position 62,919,459 of record CM075674.1, read on the forward strand.
CAGGGGTGTGGTTCAATTGGTCCAACACCTGGTAGTCACTATGGCGAATAAACTTCAGAAATTCCTGGGCTTCCTCTTCAGTCACAGCCCCCTTTGTTTCGCCAGAGGCTACTTCTTTCCCAGTTTTTCCTTCTCCGGTAGTCTTGCCTTGTTTGGGCTCAGGTGGTGTATATATCCTTCCACTCCGTGTCATTCTTCCCACTCCGGTTATATTTGTAATAGAGGAGGATGGCATGGAGTTGATCGCTTCGGGATTAGTGACAACCACATCTGTATTGTACCTCCATGGCACAGCGTGGGAACTCTGGAAGGGGAAAGGGGTTGGTGCCCTTACCGTGAAGACAGTCTTGGCAGGAGCCGAAGCCGCTGGCGTATCCTTGTTATAGTATACGACCAGGGGTTTCGGAACTCGTGCCTTACCCTGTCCTTGTACCATATTTATTCGTCCTTCATGGCATTTACAGACCTCTATGACTCGAGCATTCATGAGTCTTTGAAGGGTTTCCTGGAAGCCCCTTCGCTTTGCGGACTGGAGGTCATTATACTCTTTATCCCATGACCCTTCTATTAATCCCACCTTCAGCATATGGGAGTGTATTGTTTCCAAAGGCATTTGGATGTCCTCTACTTTGGAAATGCATTCTTCATCCCCCTCTATAGCGTTGACATCCGATCCTTTATGATTTGGAAGGGGATTGGTTGTCACACTTGGGCTTCCTTCTTTAAAGCTTATCCAGTCGGCCCGGATTAGGTCCCTTACCTTAAACTTCAGTGCCAGGCAATTCTCAGTAGAATGCCCCGGTGCACCAGCGTGGTAATCACACCGTGCATTTGGGTCGTACCCTCTAGGATATGGCAGCTGAAGTGGCTTTAGAGGGCATGGCACTACCATCGTGTTTTTGATGAGGTAAGGGAGAAGCTCTGTGTAAGAGATGGGAATCGGTTCAAATTGCGGTGGGGCACGGTCATTGTTTTGCCTTCTCTGATTTGGATTCGGCGGGTTCGTTTGTGGTTGTTGGTACGGCACTTGTGGTGGTTGATATGGTGCTTGTAGTGGTGCAGGCGGTCGCATGACAGGTGGGCGGAAATATGGTGGATGTGGTGTTTGAACGGCAGCCACATATGGATGTGGTGTATTATGATAGGTTGATGGAAAGGCGACTGGGGTGGGTGGCCTCGGCTGGTTTCTTCTCTGATTATGGGAGATTAGATTAGTCTCTCCCTCTCTTCTCTTTCCTTCCCCTTGGGAGGGTCTTCTTGCTGTATTAACCCCAGCTGGACCTCGGGCGATCTTCCCTGTCCGGAGGCCATTCTCTATTCTTTCTCCGATAGTGACGATATCGGAGAAGTGGGATGAAATACGTCCAATCATCTTGTCATAGAATGGCGATTGGAGTGTGTCAATAAATGTCGAGATCACCTCTTTCTCAGACAGAGGTGGATCAACTTGCGCTGCTACTTCACGCCATCGTTGGGCGTATTCTTTGAACGTCTCATTGTCTTTCTTGGACATGTTCTACAATTGTACTCTGTCTGGCGCCATGTCCAAATTGTACTTATACTGTTGCATGAAAGCATCTGCCAGATCCTCCCAACAGCGTATATGAGATCGTTCAAGATGGTTGTACCAGGTCAGAGGCGCTCCAGCCAAACTATCTTGAAAACAATGGATGAGCAGAGAGTCGTTGGAGGCATGCGAAGCCATCTTCCGGCAGTACATGGTAAGATGGTTTTTCAGACATGTCAGCCCCCGATACTTATCAAATTCGGGCGTTTTGAATTTGGGAGGAATAACAACGTCGGGAATTAGATAGAGTTGTGCAACATTGCCTAATCCAAATCGATTCATTCCATCCATTTCCCTTAAACGCCTTTCCAAGAACTCTAATCTTCCTTCCTGGGTAGCAGCAGTGGCAGTACTTGGACCTGCAACGACATAGTGACTAGCACTCCTGACTGGTCGGTCAACATGTGCCGGGCTCTCATTCAGAATTGAGGCTTGGTGTCCAGCTGTGGCTTGGGCAGCTTGTGGTTGTTCAGCCTGTGTATGAACCGGAATCGTTTAAGGATTCCGGACAGGTGGGATGTTTGGTTGAGCCGCGTGAAGGATTGTTTCCTGATAATCTGGCTCCTCTTGGAGTGGCGGGAAATAGCCCGGGGGTAACCCATACTGTGGGAAGGGTATGACATTCCCTTCTTTATCAACAAAAGTGTGTTGTTGAACAATGGCAGGGTTCGACTTACCAAGGCGAACGGTAACAGTAGGCCCCGCAGGGTTTGAGCTTGGTCCTCCAGCATGACCTTGCGCGAGTTGGGGAATGGGAGATTGCTGCCTAGCATTTTCAACTTCCGCTAAAGAATCCCTTTCTGCGATTCTCCTTTCGAACATCTTGGCCATTTCAGCCATTTGTTCTTTCAATTGATTAACCTCAGCTTGCAAATTCTCATTTTCTTGTTCTATATCGGCCATGAGTTTCTTTCTGAGCCTGGTCGCGTAGGGATGCTTACCTGTAATGTCTAAAGAATCACGACAAACGGTTAGAAAAATAAAGGGAACAGTTAAAGAAGATAAAAGAAAAATAAATGGGCACACGTGGGATACGATTCTGAATTTGACACGTATTCCTCAACCTTTCCCCAGAACGTCGCGTTCAAAAGTACTCGGTATAACAGTATATTGGAAATTAACATGAGACAACTTGTGGAGATGAAAAGAGCTTCATTATTTTATTCTTCTAAACGATATAATGTTGCTAGAAAGATTCAGATTACAAAACTTTAGCCACTCCTGACTCGGGCAATCATGGCCCTCATTTTACAAAGTCTTTCCTGGCAATAGCTCAGAAATGATGATATCTCTTTGGGAGTGGACAGGGGATTGACCATGCCTTCGGCTTGCTCCAACATTGAGGGAAAATCTTCCAGGACTCCATTGGCTAGGTAAGCCAATTTAGCGAAACGATCCATCCATGAATGAATGATTTCGTCACTTTGTGCCAACTCTGCCCTTAGAGCCTGTGTAGTCTCCTGGCAACGTCGTTCAGCATCAAGGGCTTTTTTATGCTCTGTGTTTATCTCTTGTTCGCAGGCATTTATTACTTCCTCTAGCTGTAGTTCCAATTTACGGACCTGGGTTTGTAACATCTCTTTCTGCACCAAAGCCTCCTTTTCCTTCTCCTTGGATCGTACCAGCATGTCTTTCAAAATTTGTTTTTCGGCCAATACAGCATCGCTCTGCTGACCTTTCATCTTTAACTGCGAATTGGCCACCCGAAGGCATTGATCTTGTTTTATTCTGTAATCTTCATCAATCTTTCTCTTTTTCCGCATCTCTTCCATAGCATGCCTTCCTTCGGAATTCTCTTTCCTATGGAGGGCGCACTCTTGTTGGCACTTCAGGAGATCTTCTTCCAGTTTTTGATTCCTTGCCTTTAGCTCTTCTACTTGGGCTTTTAGCGATATGGTAACCTTGTCCTCCATAATGCACGGTGGAGGAACTGTGTCCACAGGTTGGTATGAAGGGCCCTTGAAAGGCAATTTCACGATGGAGACTCTATTCACCACCCAATCTAAGTATTTAACTTTCACAGCATGGCTTCGTGCTCCCAGTTCTTTGCCCATCCTATGGACCTTCTTCCAGGCATTGCCTATGTCCCAAATAGTGAAGGTGTAATTCCCATTCGCATAGTGCTAAACGAAAGGAATAAGCAGTGCTTCGTCCGGCGGCCCAAGTAGAGGATAAGCCAACTGCCGCTTAGCAATAACAGGATTATAATTGATGCAACCTTGTGTCCCCATTAGAGGAACATTTGGATATCCTCCACAGCTATAAATGATAGACTCAACTTCTAGCCATTGAGGACACCATCTCACCTTTTCTGCTGTAAGGCCCACAAGGTGATTAGCCCACTCACGCCCATTCTTCGTTGCCAACTGACACAACTTCAAATCAGAAATGGGACACTCGGTTTTGCATAGTTGATGAAAAGCGTGGGATGTGAGCCACACATACAGAACAGGCAAACAACAAATAATCCTCTTTCCTCCTTGGGTATGACAGAAATCCAAGGTGCAATAGACATTGGCCAATACTGCTGTGATGGGATTTTCCAGTCTGTGCTTGCGAGCGGTGAAAACACCTATAGCATCATAATCCACGTAGTTGTCTAAGTTAGGGAATAAGACAACTCCGTAGATAGTGAGAGCCAAGGTATCGATGAAAGCTTCCCATTCTTCCCTCTCTACCAAGACATGCATGTGTTTCTCCAGAAATTCCCTAGTAAATCCAGGAATCTGGTTTCTGTTCATCTGTACACTTTTTAACATTTCAGGATGGACCTTCAAAATGCGAGCGACAGAAGTGACTGATGTATGACAGTCTAGATGACGATAAGGTATCTGTCCTTCCACTGGCATCCCCAATATTTGTTCAAACTCTTCTATGGAGGGTGCCAGTTGAAAGTCTTGAAAAGTGAAACAGCGGAGAGGTGGGTCATAGAATTGTGCCAGAGTTGTGATGGCTTATGTTTGGACGTCTACCTCCAAGAGTTTCAGGATCTTCCCATACTTCCTCGCGAAAGTCATCTTTTGTGTCAAGCTCAGTTTTTTCCCTAATGCTTGCAAACTGTCAGTATTGACCTTTCTAGCCTTGAGGTGCAATAACTTCTTCAATTTAGTCACCCTTATATCACAATTACTGTGTCCCATGTTAATTTCCATACTGTCTTAGAAATACTAACAAATTCGGAATCGTTCCCTGCGAACATCAAGACAAAGAATGGAATCAGTTATTATCAAGTCCTAAAGATCAATGTTCCTCCCAGGGATTTGATACAAGTTAAAAAATAGGGGAACATGGATTTCTAAAACTCATGCGAGCTCAAAAGTCGTAGATTTTCCCAATCGTCATTGCCACTTCAACCCGAGGGAAATGAAGTATAATTTTTTTTTTGTGGATTTTTCCTTTGACGATTAGGAGAACCTATGACTTCAGACTCAGAGATACATGACAAAAAAGAGAGGATCATCCATTCACCCGAAGAATACTTGTGTGTTCCAAAGATTTTCCAAGACTAAGCGAATCTTTGGATGATAGATAATCCCTTTTTGATAACAGGAAAGTGAAAATGACATAAGGTAAAGTAAAGTTTGCCCTTTCGTGGCCTAAATCAGGTTTTGTTGAAGGTTTTCTCTGGACCCTAGGGCTTATCTAAAAGTGACTCTCCACACCGGGTGGCTTATACTAGACTTCTAGAAGGTCACTAGAGCCAAGATCCTACCCATGACAGGGACGCAACAGTGGGGAACCACTAGGTGCGTATGTCACAAGAGGTCGAACTCTAGTTGGGGTTCTCACGATCACCGGATAGGAAGTACATCCTATACGATTCTGTATACCAACCCCTCCTAACTTAAGTTTCATTTGGGGCCCGGGTATAGGGCGCCACTCATAAGTGTGTGCGAGTAATTTGTGAGTGTAGTGTGTGAAAGGGCATTCAATACCTTTTACCTTACCTCATTCTGCACAAAGAACAGACACAGAACAAATATACAAAGTCGTCTACCCTAGGGTTCAATGATTGCAGAAAAGTAACATGGTCCTCTACCCTAGGGTTCAACAAACATGTAAAACATAGACAATGAAACAAATAACAAGATACAATCAAAACAAGAACAAACATTCACAACAATCGACAGAAAATAAAACAAGGGGAAGAAATCCGAGATAAACAAAGGCTATAAAAAAAATGCACTTTCAACCAAATTGGCCTGACTCTCTTAAGTGTCCCCAGCGGAGTCGCCATCTGTCGCAACCTGGATCGCGACGGCGCGGCGAGAAAGAGAGAAGGTGTAGAGTGAAACAGGGAGTCGCCACCAACGTTTTTATCCATAGGAAAAACATTGGAAAAAACTAAGTTCAGTAAAGCACTGATTAAAAATTGAGATTCAAGTTTGGGAGTCGGTTACGAGTAGGGAAGGTATTAACACCCTACATCGCCTGTCAAAAATAGTACCAAGATTGAAAATGCGCAACATAAATAGCCTTACAAAAGATGGTTTATTTCTTCCCTTTTATTGTTGTATTTTTTATTTAAAAAACGACAGAATGGAGTGAGAGAATTGTACAAACTGAGAATGTCGAAGCGAGGTCAATGGGATGTTTCATCCGAATTAAACTCGACTTCAATATGAGACAGAGAGGGGAAGAGAATGCTAATAAGGCGTCACGCCTAAATTGGACATTCTCGAATAAAAAACAGGGATAGGAAAGAGATAAGCGGGACGTCTCGTCCTAAGTATCCCTTCCCTATGAATTATGGCGAGGCTTGAGCAAAAAACTAGGGGAAAATCAACAAGACGTCACGTCTAAATTGATTTTCACGGAAGTGACCAAAAAAAAAATTTATGAAAGAAACATGAAAGTGAGGAAATAAATCAATAAAAAGAAATAAGAAAGATGGGCCCGACAGGAGTTGAGGTCCTGCTCCTACCTATTCTTGAATTATCAAGAAATCAGGGTTACGTAGTTCTGAGTGTTGTTCTTTTAGGAAAAGACTTGGGAAATGATGGTGGATGTCATTGAGACGGGGAACTCATACAAGGCGAAGTTCTTCGCACGTGTATGAATCCTAAAGAGGTTGTGTAGACGGGAGTGCTCCCGTACGACACTGTTTTAAAAAAGATTTGTTTCTTTTTTTTTTATTTTTATTTAGATTTGAAAGAAAACATAGGAAGCATTTATTTCCCTTTATTATATTTTACTATGAAGCGAAAGGGGAAGGTAGCAGAAGCTACGAAAGAGAAAGGGAAACAGTAAGTTCAGAAAATAGAGGGAAAAATGAGTGAAAATCGAGTGGGAGAAGGGAAAACCGAGTGAAAAAGAGGGAAAAACCGATTGGAAATGGAAAAAACCGAGTGGAAATGGAAGAAACCGAGTGGAAATGGAAGAAACCGAGTGGAAAAATGAAATACCGAGTGATAAAAGCAGAAAACTGAGTAAAAATGGTAAAACCGAGTAGAAATAGGAAAGTACCGAGTGAGAAGTGATTACCGAGTGAGACTGAGTGAGAAGAGAGACGGTGTTGGAGTTGAGAGGAGTGAGGAGGTCAGATTTGGTGGATTTGAGGGGGATGTTGGACGGTGTGTGAGAGGAGGTCAGTTTAGGTGAGGAGAAGGATGAGTGGGGGCTGTTGGAGGGTGCTGGAGGGTATTTGGTGGCTGGGAGGAAGTGTTGGACGGTGTGTGAGAGGAGGTCGGTTTGGTGAGCTTGAAGGGGAGGCTGGACGGTTGAAAAGGGTGAAAGGATGAGGAGTTAATGGAGGTGGTGCTGGACCATGCCTTAGAAGAGGGTGAGGGTGTTGAGTGTTGTGAGGGACTGTGCAGTGTGGGAAAGAGAGAGTGGAGGATTTTACAGAGTTTTCCCTTAATCCATTTCCTCCAACGCTTCAACCCCTTGCCTATTTATAGGCTGGTTTGAGTGGAAGGCCAGCTCAGGCTTCCACTTCCGAGTGGAATGCCAGCTCAGGCTTCCACTCAGAGTGAAGTGGGGGACAACGGCTGGGTGGGAATTTTTAATTCCCCCCACTTCCACCCCTGTTCGCCACCTGTCTGCCACCCCCAGGATTCCTGGATCCACTTGGGTGGTGGAATCCAAGTCAGCACGGGCTAACAGGGGGACCTGGTGGGAATCTGAGTGAGAATGGCAGAATTCCGAGTGAGAATGATGGAAATCCGAGTAAAAAAGGTTCATTTTGTGCAAAATACCGAGTGAAATCATGTTGGTGTTGTGTGCAATTGGATTGAGTGGGCAATCAAAGGAACATTCAGTCAGAACCGAGTCTAAACTGACTGAAAATTGGCTCAGATTTCACCTCTTCTCCACAATCCGAGTGACCAATGACTCGGAACCGACTGAAATGTGGAAGTGTGACTCGGAATTAGCTAAAGGATGCCTCGATAGACGAGTGAAAGACGACTCGGGAACGGGTAAAAAGTGGCTCGGAGATGAGGGCTCGGAATTGGTTGGCCAAAAGGGCTCAGGAAAGGTTTGAAGAGGGCTGACTGACTGAAGTCTCACTCGGAAATGATCGAAGGATTACTCGGAATTGAGTGAAAAGTGGGTCACTCGGAGATGGATGAAAGATGACTGGGGAACGGGCGAAGAGTGTTACTCGAAATTGGTAAAAAAGTGAGTCGGAACTAACCAAGAATTGACTCGGAAATGTGAAGTATGGCTCGGAAATTGGTGGAAATGGGGGCTCGGAATTGATTGGCCAAAATGGCTCGGGAAAGGTTTAAGTATGGCTCGGAAGTGGTACAAATGGTGGCTCGGAAGTGATTTAAGGAGGGCTGACACGGAATTGGTTTGAAGAGGGCTGACTGAGTGAAGTATCACTCGGTTCCGACTGACTGAAGAGGGACTCTTGGTTCTGATTGAAGAGGAAACACTTGGAATTCCTTCAATCGGATGCATTTTGCTCGGATCTCATCTCTGCGTGAAGCATCCACTCAGAATTTCTTCAAAAGTGATATAGAACTTCACTGCTTGAAGGATCAACTCGGAACTGACCTTGTGAGCTCTTAATCCGAATGGAACTTGGTCATTTTCACTCGGAATTTGCCTATTTTCCACTCAGAAATTGGAAGTTTGGCCATTTGCACTCGGACATGGCCTTCTTTCCATTCAGGAATTGAAATCTCACTCGGAACTGACTCATTCTGAGTAATTCTACTCGGATTTGATCCTCCTGAGTCATTTCACTCGGATTTCTCTTCAAAATGGGCATAATCCACTCGGACTGGCTTGGCAGGGATGCTATCCACTCAGATTCAACTTCAACAGGGGAGCATTTCACTCGAAAATGACTCATTCTGAGTGATTCCACTCGGATTTCATCATTTTTGAGTCATTCCACTCGGAAATGCTTCATTTTGACTCGGATTTGATCATTTTTGAGTTTTTCCACTCAGATTTATCTCCACCAGGGCTGTATTTCACTCGGAAATGCTTTAATCTGAGTCACCTTGCTCAGATATGATCATTTTTGAGTCATTCCAATCGGATTTACCTCCAACAGGGCTGTATTTCTCTTGGAAAAGCTTCATTCTGAGTTATTTCGCTCGGTTCTGATTATTTTGGAGCCATTCTACTCGAATTTGACCATTCTGAATTAGAATTCAGTATAAAAAGATTTATTCCACTTGGACCGGACCAGAAGAGGTGTTCACACAACCTTACAATACTTTTCTAAGCATGGCCGCAAAAAATCATGCAAAATTTTAACTGCTTGATTTTCTCATATTTTCATAGGTAATTAGCCTTTAAATTTGGCTAAAAATTCATCATTGTAGAGAATCTTCTCCTTTCCTTGGAGAAATCTGATGAAACTTCTGGGACAGCCCTATAATGAATTTCTAAGGATGACTGTAAAAAATCATGCAAAAGTTCAACTTCTCGATTTTGTCATATGTTCGTGGGCATTAGCCTTAAAATTTGGCTAAAAAATCACTGTTGGAGAAAATCTGCTCCTTCCCTTGGTTATCTAATGAAATTTCAGGGATAACCTCAAAATCCTTTTCTAAGCATCACCACAAAAAAGAAAGACAAAATTCACCCGCTCGATTTTGTAATATTTTCGTGCGTATTAGCCTTTAAATTCGGCTAAGAAAACATCGTTTAAGAAAATCTGCCACTTCCCTTGTAGAAATATGATGAAACTTTAGGGACAACCTTAGAAAGCCTTTCTAAGCTTGGATGTAAAAAAGCATGCAAAAATTCAACTGCTCGGTTTTGTCATATTTTTATGGACATCGGTTTTCAAATTTGGCTAAAAATTATCATTGGAGTAAATATGCCCATTCCCTTGGAGATATCTGATGAAACTTTAGGGATAACTATACAATGCCTTTCTAAGCATGACCATAAAAAATGATGCGAAATTTCAACTATATGGTTTTGTCATATTTTTGTGGACAGCCTTCAAATTTTGCTACAAATTCATTGTTCGGGAAACTCTGCTCCTTTATTTCGAGAAATCTGATGAAACTTTAAGGACAACCTTACAATTCCTTTCTAAGCATGGTCACAAAAAAAATTCAAAAATTTAACTGCTTGATTTTCTCATATTTTTGTGGGTAATTCCTTTAAATTTAGCTAAAAATTCATTATAGGAGAAACTCTATTTTTCGCTTGGAGAAATATGATGAAATTTTAGGGACAACCTATAAAGCCTTTCTAAGCATGGCCGCAAAAAATCATGCAAAACTTTATTTGCTTGATTTTGACATATTTTTATGGGCAGTACCCTTAAAATTTGGCTAAAAATTCATCGGTGAACAAAATATGCTCATTCGATATTAGATATTTAATGAAATTTTAGGGAAAACCTTATAATTCCTTTCTAAGCATGGCCATAAAAAATTATGTAAAAATTCAACTGGTTGATTTATTCATAATTTCGTGGGCATTAGCCTTCAAATTTGGCTAAAAATTCATCTTTGGAGAAAATCTACTCATTCCCTTGGAAAAATCTGGTGAAACTTATAATGTCTTTTTATGCATCGGCGCAAAAACTCATGCAAAAATTTAGTTGCTCGATTTTGTCTTATTTTCATGGGCATTATTAGCATTCAAATTTGGCTAAAAATTCATCGTTGGAGAAATATAAGCTTCTTCCCTTGGAGAAATCTAATGAAACTTCTGGGATAACCTTACAAGGCCTTTCTAAGCATGACCGTAAAAAAGAATGAAAAAATTCAACTACTCTATTTTATCATATGTTTGAGAGCATTAGACTTCAAATTTTCCTAAAAATTCATCATTGGAGAAAATCTGCCTATTCCCTTGGAGAAATCTAATGAAACTTCAAAGACAACCTTAAAATCCTTTTCTAAGCATTGTCACAAAAATTACTGAAAAAATTCAAGTGCTCGATTTTATCGTATTTTAATGCTTATTAGTCTTCAAATTTGGCTAAAAACCACCATTTCAGAATATATACCCCTTTCCATGGAGAAATATGATGAAACATTAGGAATAATTTTACAAAGCTTTTCTATGCTTGGCCGTAAATAAGCGTGTAAAATTTCAACTACTCGGTTTTTCATATTTTCATGGGAAATAAGCTTTAATTTTTGCTAAAACTTCATTGTTGGAGAAAATCTACCCCTTTCTTTGGAGAAATCTAATAGTACTTCAGGAACAACCTTACAATCCCTTGCAAAGCTAGGCCACTAAAGATCATGTAAAAACTGATCCCCAAGAAATCTGATGAAGCTTTAGGGACAACCTCTAGGTAGGAGATAACAGGTAGCAGGTAGCAGGCTTTATGGTACAGGTAGCAAGTAGCAGATAATAGGTAACAGGTAACAGGTAACACATAACGGGTAGTACATAGCAGGTAGCAAGTAGCGAGTAGCAGGTAACAGATAACAGGTAACAGGTAGCAGGTAGCAGATAGCAGGTAGCAGGTAATAGGTAACAGGTAACAGGTAACGGGTAGCAGGTTATAGGTAGCAAGGAACAGGTCACAGGTAGCAAGTAGTAGGTAACAGGTAGAAGGTTGTAAGTAGCAGGTTACAGGTTATAGGTTTTAGGTACTAGTTGGTACCTTATAATTTGTAATAGATAAGTGGATAATAGATCAACTTCATAGTTAAGGTAACAAGTACCCTGATCCCTTAGAAAACCCCAACCGAATACGAAACCTCGAGTTTAAGCCCTAACCATATTAGTCAATAAACCCTAAACAACCCGATTTTCTAAAAAACCATAAAACCTAAATCCTGAACCTTATTTATAGATTTTTTAAAGAATATGATTTTATTAAAACTTATACTTTATTAACACTCTCAACCACTAAACCGCATATTAATGACTTGTCCAATTCAATCACTGGTTGAGTTTGTAAAATATTGAGTAAAACAAAATCATGAAATTATTTGTTATCACCATCTAAGTAAATTCTTTTGAGAGAACATGCACGAGTAACTCCATTTTCCCCATTAATTTCTTAATAAAAATATCATAGAATATACTAGTGACCAAAGGAGTAAATTCACTAATAATAAAAGAGAACTTTGTATCATGGTTTGTAGTTAGAATAACAAATGCAAGAAAGGTTTTTCCTATTCAACTTAACAACAACAACAAATAAATCAAATCAATAAATAAGACAAGCGTGTTTCTAAGTATTGCTGCAAAAAACCATTCCAAAATTCGAGCTCCGGTAACATTTTCCAATTGTTGGGACTTTACACTAAACAACTTTTTTTTAGAAAAATCTACCTTTTCCCTTGGAGAAAACTAATGAGACTTTGGGGCAACCTTACAATGCCTTTCTAAGAATGGTCGTAAAAAAATATGCAAAAATTCAACTTCTCGATTTGGTGATATTTTTCGTTGGCATTAGCCTTCAAATTTAACTAAAAATTCATCGTTGGAGAAAAATTATGAAACTTTAGGAACAAGAAAATTACGTGTTTCTAAACATTGCTACAAAAAACGATACAAAAATTCAAACTTCGACTACCATTTTCCCTTTGTTGGGATTTTACACTAAATATCTTTGTTTTAGAAAAATATGCCAATTTCCTTAGAGAAAACTAATGAAACATTAGGGACAACCTTACAATAACTTACTAAGCACGGTTACAAAAAATCATGTAAAAATTCAACCGCTTAGTTTTGTCATATTTTTCGTGCCATTAGCCTTCAAATTAGACTACAAATTCATCCTTGGAGAAAATTATGAAACTTTTAGAATAAAAAGATGACGTATTTCAAAGCATTTTTAAAAAAAGTACAAAAATTCAAGCTCTTGGTACCATTTTTCATTTCCTAGAATTTTACACTAAATATCTTTGTTTTAGAAAATTTTGCCCCTCTAAAGGGAGAAAACTAATTAAACTTAAGAGAAATACCTTACAATGTCTCTCTAAGCATGGACGTAAAAAATATCTAAAAACTCAATGGCTCGGTTTTGTCATATTTTTCGTGGGTATGCCTTCAAATTTCACTAAAAGTTCATCATTGGAAAAAAAATTATGAAACTTTAGGAATAAGAAGGTAGCGGGTTTCTAAGCATTGCTGAAAAAAACGACCCAAAAATTTGAGCTCCCAGTACCATTTTCCATTTGTTAGGATTTTACACTAAATATCTTTGTTTTACAAAAATCTACTTCTTCCCTTGGAGAAATATGATGAAACTTAAGGGACAACCTTATAATACCTTTATAAACATGGCCGCAGAAAATCATGCAAAAAAATAATCGCTCGGTTATTTTATTGGGTATTAGCCTTCAAATTTAGTTAAAAATTCATCGTTGGAGAAAATTTCCCCCTTCCCTATAGGATTCGTATGAAACTTTAAGGACAACCTTATAATGCCTTTCTAAACATGGCCAAAACAAATCATCCAAAAATTTAACCGCTCGGTTTAGGCATATTTTCGTGGGTATTAACCTTCAATTTTGGTTAAAAATTCATCATTAAAGAGAATCTACCCTATCCCTTTGACAAATATGATGAAACATTAGGGGCAACGCTATAATGCTTTTGTAAGCATGGCCACAAAAAATCATGCCAAAAATTAACCACTCGATTTTAACATATTTTCATGGCTATTAACCATCAAATTTGGGTAAAAATTCATCTTTGTAGAAAATCTGACCATTCCCTTTGAGAAATTTGATAAAAATTCAGGAACAACATTAAAATCCCTTTCTAAGCATGGCCGTAAAAAATCATGCAAAACTTTAACTGTCCAGTTTTATCCACTAATGGAAAATAGACCTTTTACACCTGGGTTTTCACACCGGTTGTAGTGTGACCGGTGAGAAATATAAGGCGGTGGCAGTTTTGTAATTATTAACAAACTTTAGACCGGTCTACATTTTGGACTGGTTAAAAATAGTTATGTCTGTACCGGTCTAGCATTTGGACCGGTGAGAAATAAAAACTTTGTACCGGGCTTCTATATGGACCGGTGAAAAATAAAATAGGTCATATCGGTCTTGCATATAGGACCGGTGAGAAATATTACGTTATCATTTTGGAGCCCCTTGCTAATCCGTCAGTCTCTCTTCCTCGAAAGCCCTAGACTGTTACGAAGCTCACTCCTCTCGATTCAGCGAAGCCCTCTCCCTCAAGCATCCTCACCAAGCTCATCCTCTCAAAGCCCCTTCCCTCTCGAACCAAAGCTGCGAAGCCTTCTCTCTCAAGCCTCAATCCTCACGAAGCTCATCCTCTCAAAGCCTCTTCCCCCTCGAAGGTCATTCTTTGTGCGTTAGTGTAGCCCGAGACGTTACAAAGCCCTCTGTGTGGATATTAAACTCACAGAGTTACAAACACACACTTTGCTTCTCACTCTCATTCACTGTGTGGATTTTGAGGATTTGAAACCATAAAAATTGAACAACCCCCAAGCCTGAAGTGAAAGAACAACTGGGTATGCATTTTCTCTCTTTGTTGCTTCCTCTGTGCCAACATTGTGCTCTAGTTGTTCCCTCATTCTGTTCTTCTTGTTTTCTACTCTTTCTTTGTCAATGCAAGGTTTTAACTTGGATTCTGCATTGTGCTTCTTGTTTTTTCATTTTCTGGGTTTGTCATTGTGTTGATTTAGTGCTGAGGAGGAATTATGACTTTATACTTCTTGTAGTTTCTTTCATTGACTGTGGTCCTTTTTTCCCTTTGCATTTGGATTAAATAGTTTCTAATTTTTGTTATTATTTCTTTGAGAATGTTTAAGAAATGGGTGAAATTTTGCAGCTTTAGTAGTGGGTTTTCTTACTAGGTGCTTTGACTTTTGCGTTTGAATTCCATGAAGGAGTGATGATTTGTATGGGTTGTGTTCATTCGATTGGTTAAAGTTTGACTCATTTTGTTCATTTTTTATGATCCTTCCAGCAATGTGTTTAGTTGTGTAACTGGGTATTAGTTAGATTATGCTTTTATGTGGAATGAAGTTAAGAGTTGAAATAGCAGTTTACTTTTGAGATTGCAGTTTGCAGATGCAATTGCATTGGTTTCAACAATTTAGAAACTATTTTTGTGTAATTTATCTTTCTTTCATAGGAATCTTATTTGATTTTGTTATTTAAACTTTGGACTCTTCCATTTACTAGTTCTGTGTCTTTTTAATACAATGCATCAATGCTACAACATTGTAATCCCTCGAAGGTCATCCTGAAAGCTGTTACAATTTAAATTGGACATGTGATGATAATAAAAAGAGTGGAAACTTATGGCTGGTCCCTGTGAATTGAATGTTACTTGCAATATAATTAGATTCAAAATTTCATTACAAATTAAAATTCTGAAAGCATTGTCTGAGGACTTTGTAACCAACTGTTAGGATCAGTGGGAATTTTGCCATTGTTAGGAGTCGAACACCTTTAAAGGAATTCCTGCATCTCATATTCTATAGCAGATCGATAATTCAAAATATCAGCTAGATCTGATTCCTTCTCCATTTGGTCCAAATCATGAAGAACATCATCATCAAGTAGCTGCTCATGTTGGAGAAAATCCAACTTAATCTTGTACAAGTTTATATATTTCTGACGGTAAGTTAACCGATCTCCTAGGTATTTCCATGAAGTTTTCTTTAGTTTCCTCTGAACATCTGAAAGGACTGATTCCTGTGCATAGTGCCACCTATATATTTGCCAACCTTCATATTTTCTTGGTAATGTTCTCCTTCCAATTTAATATTGCTTGCTGAGTAAGAGTTACTTATACTGTTGACAGTTACTAAGTCCATTAAACTTGGAAACATTCTGGAATAAAATTCCAGTCCCTTCACCTCTATAATTTTATGTTCATGGCCCATTCTCACACTTCCATTTGAAGACCCAATAAGATTTTGCTTCATTGTCAAGCTAGTAAACTTCAAACCGAACATATCATGCCCCAGATCATTCGGGACATCGTTATATAATACATGAAAATTCTGGATGTCTACTTGAATGCTGTCAAGGATCTTTGCAGTGACATCAGAAATGAATGATTGTCCAGCATGACTACCACAAACACGTATGGATAACTTTCCCAACTCTGTTGCAGCTAGCTTAGCCTTTTTACC
Source organism: Clitoria ternatea (assembly GCA_037962975.1). NCBI lineage: Eukaryota > Viridiplantae > Streptophyta > Magnoliopsida > Fabales > Fabaceae > Clitoria > Clitoria ternatea. The sequence continues at coordinate 62,935,541 of CM075674.1, forward strand.
AGTAAATTGTCTTTTTTCAATAGCATCAGCACTCCACTCTTGGTCACCTCACTGTTTTTCAAAAAGCCCTTTCAAATTCCTTCCCTCTCGAAAACACTCTCACTCCCAAAATATACTTCTCAATCTGCAAAACTTTCCTAGTTTCTTTGGTGCATTATCGTTTAATTGTTTTCTTGAGTTTATGTGAATGGGGTTTGTGCCTAGTGAAGGATGGCATTACATTGGCATTAGCAGTTGAGTGGGATTAAATCAATTTGATAGTTTGCTTGTTTTGGGATATTTCTCTATGCCGTGTTAATTTGATGGATGAAATGAAATCTTGCTTTCCCTGAATTATTCGCTATTGGACACAGTCAACATTTAATTTCAGTGGTTTTTCTTAGAAATCTCTTATAGAAATAATGATAATGCTTAGTTCATTCTCACAAGTAGTTTTAGCTTAGGTGTTGACTCTGGCTAATTTGTGAAAGTGTGAAACACTACTCTCCAAGTTCTGCATTCTGCCTGAAATTTCTCAAGTTCATTGCCAATGGTGTAAATGGTAGTTAAAATCACAAGTTGGATTATAAGATATGATCTTCTCATATGCCTTCGATCCCGATTCTGCTAAAAACCCCATTATTTGGAAAGAAAAAAAGAACCTGCTTTCTGAAATACCCTGGACCTGTTTGCAACATAAAAATAGCCTCAATCATTACCCTTTCTCACTTTTAAAGATTTCTATTGGAATCTTTTTCAATAATGACTTCTAGTACATCTCTCACGCTCTTCTTGTCTTCTTTTAGACTTTGTTTTTGTTTCTCACATTATTATTCTTCTCATCTGTCACACACACAATCCATCATTATTCATCATTACCTTTTCTAACATCTCAATTAATCACCTGTACAACTTCTATTATATCCTCATTCACTTTCAAAACTCAACTAACTCTTCTATTTTTTTGTACTGACATAAAACTCTTGAGTAAGGTTCATACGTATATATAATGGCTGGCTGATATTAATAGCAGGCATGGACTTTAATTAGGATATACTATGTTGTTAGTTCAGAAAGTTTGATTGCGAAAGAAAATGCAGCTGATAATTATGAGGAATGAATTTTACGTTGTGATGTGATTGGAAGTGAATTTTGTTTCTGATTTAATGGAAACTGGGAAGTAATTGAGGAAATGTTATTTAGAATTTGGGTTCTTTTTTACTTGTTTACTTCTTAATAACTTATATGGAAGCTCAGTCCATGCCTATATATCCAATCTGGTGAACTATTTAAGCCTCCCTTTTTATACACGTTCTATGTGATGATGAGAATTATAATTTATAACAGCCACCTTTTCAGTTGTGTTTTCTCCTAAATTGGTTTATGACAGGCTCATATTTTCATGCTAGTCAGTTTATCATTTGTAACTTCTTGTAGGTTGAAGGGCAAACTGAGGAAGTAATTTTTGACCATTTGCATGCAACTGCTTTCTAGTACACTCCACTTAGTAGAACAATTTTGGGACCTGCTCAAAATATAAAGACAATTACCAAAGATCATCTATAAAACTACATTCAGGCACACTACACAGCTCCTAGGATGGTATGCAGGAAATTATTGAGGTCCTGCTTGTATATATCATGATTATTGTCTTGTTAGTCATGGATGTGGGTGGCAGTAGCCTTAGGACATTGTTATCTTGTGACTTGTGTTCAGTATAGATTATCATTTAATACCTTAATAATAAGTGACCTTATGGTTGTGCTGTTTGGTCTGCTTGCCTAGGTGATTGCTGCATCTGGAGCTGTCAAGCATGAAGATATTATTGAACAAGTAAAAACATTATTTACAAAGTTTAATTAGGATATACTATCTTGTTAGGTTCAACAAGGTTTGATTTTTGTCATCATAAGACTGCTGTTGAATTCTTCAAAGTTGGTCTCTATTTTGAAATCCTGCTTCTTTGTCACTTAAATCCTTGTGTCACAAAGTCATCCTGCAATGAGTTCAAGGAAAAAAAATTAGAAATTCAGATATATAGGCTGGAAAAGTGAAAAACCTCTGTTGGCAATTTGCCTAATCACAGAGCGAGGTATATTACACCTATTTTTCATAGACATCTCTTCACGGAGAAAAAGTCAGAACAACGCCACATATCTGAAATAGAAAATGAAGATAGTAAAAGAAATTAAAGAAAGATTAGATCACAGACATCCCTGCTCTTGAATTTGTTGCATGTTGTAAATAAACTTTTTGTTAAAAGGAAGCAACAAATATAAAAAGTAAAGTTATTATTATTATTCACGAGTATGATTGAGTGTAGAAATTAATTAGATTACATCACTAACAATATTTATTGTTACAGAATTTGGTTTGGTTTTTATAGGACCTCAGCTTTTGAATCGGCTCGGCCTCCGCTTCCTCAGTAAGTCAGTGCAGTACAACTATAGTCATTTCCTTGCAGCTGGTTGCTTCTTAGCTGCACCCTTTCTTGTTATCCATGTAACTCTATCATGCTAAGACATAGACTTCAAAAAATATTTTTATTCTTTAACTTTGGTTCACACCTTGAATTCTTGTTTGATGAGCCTCCTTGCTTTAAATTTTTTGAGGCTGCAACTTTGTCTTTTGTTATTGTTCAATCTGAGTAGTTTAAATTTTTAAGACTTTATACATATATAGTTTCTAAATAGTTTTTTAAGACTTTTAGAGAACCTGAACATATTTCCACTTAGTTATTTTTTTTACATTTTCTTTTTCTTTCCCTACTTAATATAATTTTATTAGTAACGATTTTGTAACCTTGTATCAAAATTAAGTAGTCCTAGATTCCTTTGAATCCAACTTTAAACTATCATCCTAATGGATATGATATTAATATCTATGAATGATATTTGTGTCATATGTGTTCATTGTTTAAGTAGGTTGTTTCAACTCATGGATTGTAGTTGGATGAGTGCACTACGTACAACCGAGGAGTATGAGAATGGGGTTGAAGCGTTTCTTGATTACGCTACAAGAAACGTTGATGACTTCAATGGAAGATTATATTGCCCCTGTGTGAACTGTTTAAACAAGACTCGGTTGAAAGTTGAAGAAATTCGAGAGCATCTCCTCTGTGATGGAATTATGCTAAGTTATAAAAGATGGATATGGCATGGAGAGGCACTATCTACCATGTCAAGTGCACCCCAAACCGACCGAGTAGATTCAGATATGGAAGATCGACTAGAGGACATGATCAATGATATTGGAGTCGAGGCTTTCCAACAGGCACGTGTGTATGATAATATACGCAGTGACGCCAAAGTGCCTTTGTATCCAGGTTGTACTAAATTCACACGAATGTCAGCCGTGCTAAAGTTAGTCAACCTAAAGGCAAAAAATGGATGGACTGATAAAAGCTTCAGTGAATTACTACAATTGTTAAAGGAAATGCTACCTGGAGGTAACACACTTTCGAATCGCACCTATGAGGCGAAAAAGGTTTTGTGTCCGGTGGGTCTGGAGTATAAGAGGATACATGCGTGCCCAAATGATTGCATATTATACAGGAAGCAACATGAAGACTTGGATGAATGTCCTGTTTGCCATTTATCACGATACAAATTGAAGAATGGAGGTGTTAAATGGGACGACAACATAAACAAGCCTCCGGCGAAAGTTTTATGGTATCTTCCAATAATTCCAAGGTTCAAGAGGTTATTTGCTAACCCAATTGATGAAAAGAACCTTACATGGCATGCAGATGAGAGGCAACGGGATAACAAGATTCGCCATGTAGCTGATGGTTTACGATGGAAGAAAATTGATGAATTATTTCCAGAGTTTGGTGACGATCCAAGAAACCTTAGGCTTGGGCTGGCTACAGATGGGATGAACCCTTATGGCAACTTAAGTAGCAGACATAGTTCATGGCCTGTTCTTTTGATTATCTATAACCTCTCCCCAAACTTATGCATGAAACGCAAGTATGTAATGTTGTTTATGATGATTTCAGGACCAAGTCAGCCTGGAAACGATATAGATGTATATCTCAGCCCCATAATTGATGATTTGAAGATGCTTTGGGAGGAAGGTGTTGAGATTTTTGATGGGTTTCGACATGAAAAATTTAAATTGCGGGTGATGTTATTTGGTACAATTAATGATTTCCCAGCATATGGGAATCTTAGTGGGTACAGTGTTAAGGGTCATCATGCATGCCCTATATGTGAGGAAGGCACATGTTACTGTCAACTTACTCATGGGAAGAAGACTGTTTACCTTGGTCATCGAAGATTTCTCAAACCTAATCATTCATACAGGAGATTAAGAAAAGCTTTTAATGGGTCCCAAGAGAATGGTATTGCTCCAAAAGTGTTGACTGGGAAGCAAGTTTATGAAAGAGTGAAGGACATCAGTGTTATCTTTGGGAAGACCCAAAAGAAAGACAACATGAAAAAAATATGGAAAAAGAGATCAATCTTCTTTGATCTTCCATATTGGTCTCATCTTGATGTAAGGCACTTCATAGATGTGATACATGTGGAGAAAAACATATGTGATAGTATCATCGGAACATTACTTAACATACCAGGCAAGACAAAGGATGGGGTGAACTCTCAAATGGACATGGTTGAAATGGGTATACGAGAAGGGTTAGCTCTACAAACAATTGGCAAGCGGAAGTATTTACCACCGGCATGTTATACATTGTCTAAAGATGAAAAAAGAAGTTTTTGTGATTGTCTTCATGGTCTCAAAGTACCACTGGGTTATTCTTCAAATGTCAAAAAGCTGGTTTCAGTTAAAGACTTAAAGTTACTTGGTTTGAAGTCACATGACTGTCATGTCTTGATGCAACAGCTATTACCAGTTGCTATTCGTGGCATTTTGCCCAATAAGGTGAGAGAGGCCCTTACTAGGTTGTCTTTCTTTTTTAATGTTGTTTGTAGCAAAACCATTGACCCTGGAATATTAGATGACTTGGAACATGATGCTGCTGTCATCCTAAGCCAGTTGGAGATGTATTTTCCTCCTTCATTTTTTGATATTATGGTTCACTTGACTATTCACATAGTGAGAGAGATTAGGTTATGTGGCCCTGTTTATTTACGATGGATGTATCCAATTAAACGATACATGAAAATATTAAAAGGGTATGTGAAAAATCAACAACGCCCTGAAGCTTCTATTGTTGAAAGATATGTTGCAGAAGAGGCCATTGAGTTTTGTACTGACTATTTGTCGGAAGTGGATGCTATTGGGCTTCCAATGTCTCGTCACCAGCAGTCGCATGGAGGCAAAGGATTACGAAATCCAAGGATAAAGAGTATGAGTCGGGAGGAAATACATCAAGCACATTTGTATATACTGAATAACATTGATGAAGTGCAACCATACCTGGCTAAGCATAAAAACATCATCAAGGCAAACAACCCAAGAATGAAAGAAAAGGCTTTGTTGATTGAGCACAACAAGAGCTTCTTAAGTTGGTTTAAGGAGACTATTAAGAATGATGTCACTATTTCTGAAACATTAAAGTGGCTAGCATATGGGCTTAACTATGATGTAATTTGCTGGAATGGATATGATATTAATGGTTTCTCATTCTGTACTGAGTCCCAAGATGATAAAAGCACTATGCAAAATAGTGGGGTTATGGTAACAGCTGAGTCCATGCACTTCTCTAGCTCAAAGGATAATAATCCTGTTATGGCATCAATATCATACTTTGGACGTATTGAAGAGATATGGGAAGTGGATTACAAAAAATTTAGGGTTCCTGTTTTCAAATGCAAATGGGTTGATCTTAATAGTGCTGTATATGTTGATAAGTTGGGATTTACTTTGGTGAACCTTGGTAAGTTATCTTATAAAGATGATCCTTTCATCATGGCATCACAAGCAATACAAGTGTTTTATATCAATGATCCTTCTAACAAGCAGTGGTCAGTGGTTCTTCCTGGAAAAACCACACTTGATATCAATGACACTTTACATGTTTCAGAGACACCTATGTCAACAAGGATGCCAAATATGAATTCTGAGGATGAAGTGGATGATGTTCATGCCACACGGAATGATCATCATGAAGGGATATGGGAGAACATTCCAGCATAATAATAAGTTAGTCATACATCATTTAATAATGCTATAATTCAACATTACCTTATATTGCTTGAAAGTATCAATATTGACTACGTTAATTTTTTTATATGTTTGTATAGGAACAATGGTTGATTCATCTGGCAACCAACCATCACAAGAAGAGTCTTCTGAAAGAGTTAGAAGACGTGTTACGCGGTTGAAAGAGCTCGCAATTGGTAGGAATAGAGACCAAAAGTTTCCAATTGAGTTTGATTCAGTAACTCTACTACCAAAAGGGGCAAATAAAGTTAAATTCAATAGCTACCTTGGGATGCTTGGACGTGAAAAGGCTAGTATCTTGTGTAACCGCTGGAGTGAGGTCGATGAGGCGACAAAGGATAAAATTTGGGAAACGATTACGGTATTACTATTACTGTAATATCTTATAAAGTGATTATAAGGCCATTTGCTAATTTAAAGTTACTTTATTGTAACATGTAGATCACATATGATGTTCCGAACAACATGGAATTGAAACGAAAATGTCTTTCCTATGTGGGGGAACGTTGGAAGCAATTCAAGACACAGTTGAGTAGTGGATGGGTGTTTGGAAAAAACAAAGACAAGTCTCCTTGTGATAAGTGGACATTCATTGATGAAGAAACATGGAAGGAGTTTGTTAAGAGTCGCCAACATGTGAACTTTATTGTAAGTGTTTCTAAACCCTAAATATGACTTGGGTTATTTTATAAACATTATACTATTTAATTGGTAACTTTGATTTAATCAACTTAACATAGGGGAAAAGAAAAAGAGCACAGGAGATTGCAGCAATGAATAAGTATCCTCATAGACTATCTCGTGGGGGTTATCCATTGCTTGAGGAGAAGATAATGGCTAAAAAGAAGAAAGAATATGAGGAAGCATCCCAAGCAGACCCATCCATAGTACTTCCTCCCCCATCTCCGCCTAAGCGTTATGAGAAATGGAAGTTAGCACGGATGAAGGAGAATGGAGAATATACATCTGCTGCAACTCGTGAGATTGTAGACAAAATTGTAAGTTAATTGATTTATTCATGCTTAGGACAAGATTATAACTTAATTGCTATTTGTATATTTTGAATGTCATACATGATTTAAAATGGTTTGTAGGATAATTTGACATCACTCAGCTCGGAAGGATCCTTCATACCATCTGGTCGAGAAGATATTCTATCTATTGCTATTGGACGTCCAGAACACAATGGTCGTGTTCGTGGGGTTGGACAACGTATGGGTATACGTCAATACTTTGGAAAACCTCCAAGCAGAAAAGGACTTAGATCCTCTAATGTGACTCGGGATGAGATTATGCATATTAGAGAGGAGATAAGGCAAGAAGTCACTCAACAAGTTGAAGAGCAAGTGACTCAACGAATCACAGAGCAGGTTACAGAGAAGCTGAGGTTGGAGTTTAGACAAACTTTAGAGTCCTTAGGCATTCCTTCTCTATTCACAAAAACCCAAGACATAGGGAATCCGCCTTCAAATAAATATGTGAGCACAAAAGGTAGTAATTATGTTCCGCAAGGTGAGGACGTACCAGAAAATAATATCATTGATGTCCCAGAGGATTGTGAGTTATACATAGAGAATCCTTATCATTTAGTAGCCTCTGGAAAGGTTTATAACTTGGGATCCACCGTACACCATAAACAATTAGATGATCATAATGTTAGAGTCGTGGTTGAATGGATTGAGGATGGAGATGCCCATGTCCCTATACCCACTGAGGAGGTATCAACAGTTGGACAGGCCCTTAACCACTTCATTATGTGGCTGAAAAATCTTATCATCTTACTTGGAGCCAAGGTATTAATGATAATTTGCTCTATATCTTTAACAAATACTTTACATATATCTAATGAATTTATTAAATTGGTTAGGAGGGCGAAGCTGATTTTCCGCAACAACAAGAGCAAGACCTACTTGAGCGTTTAGGGACATTGGCCGTGAAAATTGGCAAGACCCCTTTGAAGTTGGAGTTAGGAGTTGAGGTTATAGGAAAAGATATTCCTATCCCATTGTACATCACCAAGCATGATGTTTTGGAGGTCGCTTTAGGTGATCAAATGTTAAACGTATCTATCATACAATTTTGGATGATGTAAGTTAATTTATAATCTTAGTGTGTTATTTTGTATTTATGTTTAAGGTTTAAATGTTAATAATCCAAGTTGTTCAATTAGGTACCTATATCACTTGTGTAAGAAGAAGGAACTCACAAATACCTATGGATTCATTGATCCTGTGCTTATTCATAATAAAGGAAACAAAAGGGAGGACATACAAAACTACATTCAAAGCCGATTATCAGAAGGAAAATTGTGTTACCTTGCACCGTATTTTATTAACTCGTAAGTAATATTACATTTTATATGACTTTATGTTACCTATGGTCTTCATTTTAAAAATCATGGATTTTATATAACTTTATGTAGGTCACATTGGCAGTTGATATTAATATGTCCAAATCAGAATTTGTGTGTGTTACTATGCTCAACAAAGGGTAAACCATCCAAAGAACTCAAACAACTTCTACAAGTGTAAGTGTTAATCGTTATCTCAATGAAACATATCATCCTATGTATATATATTATTATTAAGCTTATTAAGTTAAGTATTTTTGTATTAAATTGTTTTTTATTGTAGACCAATACAAGCATCTCAGTTGTTGCTAGGTCGACACACAAAATGTTTAAAACCCCCTAAATGGATCAATCCAAGTGTAAGTTGGATGTTCATGTTTTTTATTGGTTTGGTTGTGATATTTTTATGCTACATATTTCAATATTAATTGGTGTTATTTTTATAGTGCCCAACACAACCAGTAGGTAGCATGCAGTGTGGATATTATGTAATGAAGCACATGTTGGATATTGTCTTGGCAAACACCCTTGATTCATGGGAGAAGGTAATTTTTTTCAAAATATAGTTTTCTAAATTTGTTCAACTTGCATGTGCTTTATGTTCTTTCGGCTAATGCATTCTGGTTTTGAATTTGCAGAGATTCGATCGAGAACCATTTTCTGATGATGAAATCAAAGACATTCAAAAACGATGGGCAAGATATTTGTTTGAAGTGTTACCTCCTTCATTCTAGAGATGTATGTCAAGATCATTGTTGATTATCTAGTGGTTTCATTAATTTCTCATTGTTTGGATTATTTCTCACAAAGTTTTTGTTTTGTTTATTAGTGGGGGTGTTTAGGCAGTTAAAATGTACACATTTTGTTCCATCTATCTTTTAAGTTTAGGTAAGGTTTGCATAAAAGACATATATTGGGCTAATTGCTGGAATTCATAAAAGGTAGAGGTTTGCATGATGTAAGTTGTTGTGTGTTTTAATATGAAAGGATGGCCATGTTGTTCTCTTAAAATGTTCCAATTCACTACTACAGTTCTGCCTAGAGTTATTCACTTTGTGGTTTCAGAATGGAATAATTAGATTGGATACTAGAAAGTATTTCTTGCAACTGATTATGTAATGACTTGTGTATATATTATTGTACAGCTGAATGGTGAAATTATGAAGTTTCCTGGCCCTATATGCAACAACTTTTCATACCATCCCTTAGGACTTGGCTACTTTAACTAAATAGCATTCTATGAACTGGGTCTCCTTTTGCTGTGTCATTTAATTAACCATGTTCCACTTTAATCATTTCATCTGGATTTAATTAACAGTTGATAGATAAATGTTAAGAGGTTTCCATGATATGGTATGCTGATTGATGTTGGATTTTATGGTATGCAAAGATGGTACTGTGATTGATGTTGGATTTTATGTTGTACTGTAGGTGAAGCTGATATTGGAGATGTTAGAGTGAGAGGCGTGGAAACAGACCCACTTTTGATTGAAAGTAGCCATATATGCATAAAGTTCTTTCAAAAGAATGACACTATTTTTTTTGGTAACAGTACTGTTTTCTATGCCTATGTAGTTGTAAAGAACAAGTTGAAAGGGAATGGAAATTCTGGTTTTTTAGCTTTCTTATGTTTATTGATGATGCTTTCTAAATTGAAACGAAAGTGTGTGATAGGGATTGAAATGCATTGAATCTAAAATTGTAACGAAAGTGTGACAGGGATTGAAATGCACTGAATTTAAAAAAAATTGAATTTGTTGTACCGGGCGTAAACATAGGACCGGTGAGAAATGTATAGCTTTGTACCGGTCCTAAAGAACAAAACCGGTGAGAAAAATGTACACTTGTACCGGGCCTAACGAAAAGAACCGGTGAGAAAAGTCTAACCGTGTACCGGGCGCAATAAAAGGACCGGTGAGAAAGGTTTAACTTTGTACCGGGCCTAATGAAAACAACCGGTGAGAAAAGCCTACTTTTGTACCGGTCGCAATAAAAGGACCGGTAAGAAAACTAGTATTTACACTGTTTGTAAAGAAAAGGACCGGTGTAATTGTCATTTTTTATACCGGTCATTGGAAAAGGGACCGGTGTAAAAAACTGTTTTTCTCACCGGTCCCAAAACCGGTGTGAAAAGTCTATATTTTTCTCACCGGCTCCATCCATACCGGTCGTAAAACCGGTGTAAAAGGCCAAAAAGGACCGGTGTAAAAGGCCTTTTTTCCATTAGTGATCATATTTTCATGGGCATTAGCATTGAAATTTGGCTAAAAAAACTTATTATTAGAGAAAATCTTCTCCTTTACTTGGAAAAATCTGATGAAACTTCATGGACAACCATTCAATGCTTTTCTAAGCGTGGCCGCAAAAAAAATGCAAAATTTTAACTGCTTTATTTTCTCTTATTTTCATGGGTATGCCTTTAAATTTGGCTAAAAATTCATCATTGGAGAAAATTTACTCCTTCCCTTGGAGAAATCTAATGAAACTTCAGGGACAACCTTACGATGCCTTTCTAAGTATGGCCGCAAAAAATCATGTAAAACTTCAATTGCTTGATTTTGTCATATTTTCATAGGATTAACCTTCAAATTTGGCTTAAAATTCATCGTTGGAGAAAATCTGCTCCTTTCCTTGGAGAAATCTAATGAAATTTCAGGGATAACCTTAAAATGTCTTTCTAAGCATGGCCATAAAAAATCATGCCAAACTTCATTTGCTTGATTTTCTCATATTTTCGTGGGTATTAGCCTTTAAATTTGGCTAAAAATTCATCGTTGGAGAAATCTGATGACACTTCTGGGACAACCTTACAATGCATTTCTAAACATTGCCACAAAAAATAATGATAAAATTCAACCGCTCGGTCTTGTCATATTTTCGTACGCATTAGCTTTCTAATTTGGCTAAAAAAATCATCATTTAAGAAAATCTGCCACTTCCCTTAGAGAAATATGATTAAACTTCAGGGACAACTTTACAAAGCCTTTCTAAGCTTGGCCACAATAAAGTATGCAAAAATTCAACCGCTTAGTTTTGCCATATTTTCATGGGCATGAGCCTTCAAATTTGGATAAAAATTATCATTAGAGAAAATATGCCCATTCCCTTGGAGATATCTGATGAAACTTTACGGATAACCTTACAATGCCTTTGTAAGCATGGCCGTAAAAAATGACACGAAATTTCAACTATATGGTTTTGTCATTGTTGGAAAAAATCTGCTCCTTCCTTTGGAGAAATCTGATGGAACTTCAAAGACAACCTTATAATGCCTTTCTCAGCATGGTTGCAAAAAAGCAATAAAAAATTCAACCGCTTAATTTTCTTTTATTTTTATGGGTATTAGCCTTTAAATTTGGCTAAAAATTCATCAGTAAAGAAAATTTGTTGCTTCTTTTTGAGAAATATAATGAAATTTCAGGGAAAACCTTTCAATGCCTTTCTAAGCATGGCCGCAAAAAATCATATAAAATTCAGCTGCTCAATTTTGTCATTTTTATGGGCATTAGCCTTCAAATTTGGCTAAAAATTCATCTTTGGAGAAAATCTGCTCTTTCCCTTGGAGAAATCTGTTGAAACTTTAGGGACAACCTTCCAATGTCTTTTTAAACAAGGCTACAGAAAATTATGCAAAAATTCAGCTGGTCGATTTTGTCATATTTTTGTGGGCATTATTAGCCTTTAAATTTGGTTAAAAACTCATCGTTGGAGAAATATATGCTTTTTCCCTTAGAGAAATCTGATGAAACTTCAGAGATAACCTTATAAGGCCTTTCTAAGCATGACCGCAAAAAATAATACAAAAATTCAACTACTCAGTTTTATCAAGTTTTCGACCGCATTAGACTTCAAATATTGCTAAAAATTCATCATTGGAAAAAATCTGCCTCTTCCCTTGGAGAAATCTAATAAAACTTCAGGGATAACCTTAAAATCCTATTCTATGAATTGCCACAAAAAATAATGAGAAAATTCAAGGGCTCGGTTTTATCATATTTTAATGCTTATTAGCCTTCAAATTTGGCTAAAAATCATCGTTTGAGAAAATATGCCCCTTTCCATAGAGAAATATGACGAAACTTCAGGAATAACCTTACAAAGCTTTTCTAAGCTTGGCTACAAATAAACATGTAAATTTTCAACCGCTCGGTTTTGTTATATTGTCGTGGGCATTGTTGTAGAAAATCTGCTCTTTCCCTTGGAGAAATCTAATAATACTTCAGGAACAATCTTACAATCCCTTTCTAAACATGGCCACAAAAGGTCATGTAAGAAGTCATCTGTAAAAAATCTTATGAAGCTTCAGGGACAACCTCTAGGTAACAGATAACAGGTAGCAGGTAGCAGGCTTCAGGTTGGAGGTAGTAGGTAGTAGGTAGTAGGTAGCAGGTAGTAGGTAGCAGGTAACAGGTAGCAGCTTATAGGTAACAGGTAGCAGGTAACGGGTAGTAGGTGGCAGGTAACAGGTAGGAGGTAGTAGGTAGCAAGTTATAGGTAGCAAGTAGCAGGTAGCAGGTTACACGTAGCAGGTTGTAGGTACCAGGTAGCAGGTTGCAAGGAGCAGGTAGAAGGTTACAAGTTACAGATTGTAGGTTTTAGGTACTAGTTGGTACCTTGTAATTTGTAATAGATGAGTGCATAATAGATCAACTTCATAGCTAAGGTAACAAGTACCCTGATCCCTTAGCAAACCCCAATTGAATTTGGGACCCCGACTTTAAGCCCTAACCATATTAGTCCCTCAACCCTAAATAACCTGATTCCCTAAAAAACCTTAAAACCTAAATCCTAAACCTTATTTATCAATTTTTTAAAGAATATGATTTTATTAAAACTTATACTTTATTAACACTATCAATCACTAAACTGTGTATTAATGACTTGACCAATTCGATCACTGGTTGATTTTGTAAAATATTGAGTAAAACAAAATCATGGAATTGTTTATTATCACCATCTTAGTAAAAATTCTTTACAGAGAACATGCATGAGTAACTCCACTTTCACCATTAATTTCTTAATAAAACTATTATAGAATATACTAGTGATCAAATGAGTAAATTCACTAATAATAAACAAGAACTTTGTATCATGGTTTGTAGTTATAATAACAAACGCAAGAAAGGTTTTTCCTATTCAACTTAACAACAACAACAAATAAATCAAACCAATAAATAAGATATACATGTTTCTAAGTATTGCTGTAAAAAACCATGCCAAAATTCAAGCTCCGGGTGTAACATCCTAAATTTTAAAATAGAGAATAAATTAAGGAAATAAATATTGAATAATTGAATGCGAATTATTTAATGCCCCAAAATATCGAAAATAATTAAATTAAGATTTTTAGGAGTTCTTAGTAACTTATGAGGACCGAATAAGCCAAAAACTAACCCAGATAAAATATATGTGTCAGACCAAGTATCTCTGATTGAGATGCCATTGGTCAGGGCTGTAGATAATATTACTGGGAATCCGAATATGTATTCCGAATAATTTTTAGATAAAGTATTGGGCCCGAACAGAGAGCCTGTTTATTGAAAAATGGAAGAGTTTAGTGATAGGCTTAAAACTTAAGCAAAAACCTCACCTCTTTCACTCTAAATTCTCGTGACTCTCACTCTCCCTTATGCAAACTAACCTCTTCATCTTTCTATCACCTTCCCACTCATCTTCTTTACTCTTCTCCCCCTTATACACCTAAGAAAAAGCTTGGTGCCCTCTTCTTCCTTCACTTTCATTTTGAAGGAGCAAGGAGAAGACAATGGATACTTGAAGCTTCTCCCATTCTCCTCTCCATTTTTGTCATAACCTCCCTCCTTCTTGATTCTCATTTCGTTTTTGGAAAAAGGTAAGTTTCTTGCCTTTTCTTATGTTTTGAACCTAGAAAATGGGTAGTTATAATTTGGAAGAGTAGTTAAGGTAAGTGGGTATTGAATAGAAGCTTTAAATAAGGAAAACCAAAGGTGGGGTGAAATAAATGAAGGCATTTATGAGCAATAAATGGGGTGCATGAAAATAGGGTTGAAGGATGAGGAATATTAAAGTGCATTTATGAAATGGTTGAGTTTTAATAAAACCCTAACTTATGAAATTAGGGGAAATATATAAGGTGAATGTGAAAGGCATTAATTGATGATGAGAATATTACTAATGATGAGGTATTGCCATAAATGATGATTGGTGATGGTGGTTGGAAGCCATAAATGAAAAACCCACTTGAGAAGTTAGGTGTGAAAATGGCACATGTGGGTAACTTGACTACTTAAGTTGTAGCTCTTGATAATAATGGATTTTGATTAAAGGGAAGGAATTCTCGAAGCCTAATTAGGAAAATAAATGAAGCTTGTAAATTAATTACCACATGATGAAGAGTCATGCATATGTAGAAGTATATATATTAAGAATAATGCTTGAATTGATGATTAATGTGGTCCTACAATTGATTAATGTAGGATTTGACTATACTTGTGAGGCGGGATCATCGAACCCGGAGGTCTACTTCTCTTGAGGTAGGAGAGGGGTGTATTTTCTAAATGTATAATGCCTTGTATGTTGATAATGTATGTATTGATGCCAAGTTGTATGTTTTCATTGAATGGATGTAGTGTCTTAAGTATGGCTTGATGAATATTTGAAATCCTTGACTAGGATTACTCTTGAGCTTTATGAATGACATGTTTTGGAAGAATGATATGTATGATGAAATACATGTTATTAACATTGTGTTTAAGTATGAGCTATATCTTAGATGAGAGGGTGAGGAAACCCTTATGAGATTGAGGTATGCATGAGCATTAATGTATATATATATATATATATATATATAGCATGGCATGCATAAGCACATTTGTAATGTGAATAACCTTGTGGGGTTCCACGAAGGGAGTACCCGACGTGATGATGTTGAAATATTATGATATGAATAACCTTGTGGGGTTCCACGAAGGGAGTACCCGATGTGATGATGTTGAAATATTATGATATGAATAACCTTGTG
Organism: Clitoria ternatea; assembly: GCA_037962975.1. NCBI lineage: Eukaryota > Viridiplantae > Streptophyta > Magnoliopsida > Fabales > Fabaceae > Clitoria > Clitoria ternatea. The sequence continues at coordinate 62,951,002 of CM075674.1, forward strand.
GGGTTCCATGAAGGGAGTACCCGATATGATGATGTTATGATAATTGATGAATGAATAACCTTGCGGGGTTCCACGAAGGGAGTACCCGACGTGATGACGATATGAAATTGTAATGAATGACATTGCGGGGTCCCATGAAGGGAATACCCCTTATGAGGTGGGAAACCAACGTGATGATAATTAATATAAGTGGTTGTGATCACTATTAGAAGGAAGTCGGATTCATGCATATGCATCATTAAACACCAGCATGTGCATTAGCCATAGAAGCATGGCATTGAGTGATACCCCAATGAGGAAGTTATGAAAAGTGTATGTGCAACCCTGTTGATCACTAACAATATTTGTATCTACTGGTTTGGTGTGGCTCAAAGAAATTGTATGGATATGAGTGTTCTATGCATTGGATAATTGAATGATTTTTAGTGTCACTTGAACTTCTTTGAGGGAGAAGACGTTAACTTGCCTTCACATGTATATCATCACTAATTGTTAGATTTTTCATCATTGAGAAAATATACTTACTCTCAATGTGGTCCATCTTTTTAGGTCTTGTGTTATAGGACTTGCCCATGGAGCTCATGTGTGGAGGAATGGTGTGAAGGAAGTCTTTTTAGGTAAAGAATGCCTTGGCCAGCAAACGTTTTGATTTTATGGCTTTTATGTAGACTTTGGTAATGCATATAGATATAATGAATATTTTGTATAGCCATGAATTGATTAAGACACTTGTATGGATGATGAATGGATGATGATAAATTTGGAGGTCATGTAGGAAAATAAGACCCAAGTATTTATGGCTCATTTTCATTGGTGACCTTAACCTTGATTAAATAATGAAAATCATGTATGATGTAGTTAGAATTGATGAATGAAAGTAGGTTAATAAAAGAATTGCATTTTCTTGGAATACTTGTAGTAATGAGATTAACTAGAGTGTGATTCATGAGTTGGAATCAAAATTTTTGGGTATGAATGGTTGGAACAAGTTTTAAATGCTTAACATGAGGTATGTGATGTGATGAATTAAACCAAATTGGCCTGAATTGAGGTTTGGCATGTTAAGTTGTATAATTTCCATGTTTTCTACTTTTTACTGCTATTCTCGCTCAAGCGAGATGGATTCTCACGCAAGTGAGAGTCCGCTGTGTTGGTATATGGCCACTGTCTAATTCTCGCTCAGGCGAGAGTGGGTCTCGCTCAAGCGAGATCGCCCACGCATCAGTTGTTAGCCACTGGGGAAAATCGCTCAGGCGAGTAGGATCTCGCCGGAGCGAGAGTGAGGTACTTTGCCACTGGACCATTTTCGCCTGAGCGAAAGGCCCTTGGATGTGGCACTCGCTCAAGCGAGTGAACGTATGCTAGATTCTGGATGAATTTCACTTACGCTCGCTTGCCTCGCCCAAGCGGATCCTGAGGATCTTGCTCAAGCGGATTAGGGGCTCGCTTAAGCGAGACGACCCCTGATGCTCTTTTTCTTTCCCTCGCTCAGCGTGTTTCATGGCTGGCCCAAGCACCCCACTCAGTCCCGCTCAAACGAGTGTGACTCTCGTTTGAGCGAGCGGTGCTCTGATTCCCCAATTTACATTGTTTTGATTATCCCCTTTTTCCTTTACACCAAATCTTCTACTTGAAATATCTTATGAATGCCTTGAACACATTATGAAGTAATTAAACCTCATGATGATGAACTACTTTGAATCCAATCATATAGCATTAATTTAACTAATTATTTCCACTGTTTTCAATTAAGACCTCTCATCGATTATTTGTTACTTACATTCTCATATCTCCATATATAAGATAGGTCTTTCATAGATCCAGGGTATTGAATGATAGCTTCACCCCTTTTATGTTTGCATAATTTAATGATATTAAGATCGTGAAAAATTTACCCCCATTTTCGGGGTATTTCACCGGGTAACATTTTCCAATTGCTGGGACTTTACACTCAACACCTTTCGTTTAGAAAAATCTACCTCTTCCCTTGGAGAAAACTAATGAAACTTTGCGGACAACCTTACAATGCCTTTCTAAGAATGACCGCAAAAAATCATGCAAAAATTCAACTTCTCGATTTTATGATATTTTTCGTTGGCATTAGCTTCAAATTTAACTAAAAATTCATCGTGGATTTTACACTAAATATCTTTGTTTTAGAAAAATATGCTAATTTTCTTGGAGAAAATGAATGAAACTTTAGGAACAACCTTACACTAACTTGCTAAACATGGCTATATAAAATCATGTTAAAATTCAACCGCTGAGTTTTGTCATATTTTTCGTGCCATTAGCCTTCAAATTTGACTACAAATTGATCGTTGGAAAAAAAATTATGAAACTTTGTGAAGAAAAGGATAACATATTTCAAAGCGTTTCTAAAAAAACGGTACAAAAATTCAAGCTCCTGGTAATATTTTCCATTTCCTGGAATTTTACAATAAATATCTTTGTTTTAGAAAATTATGCCTCTTTCGAGTCAAAAAACTAATTAAACTTAAGAGAAACATCATACAATGCCTTTCTAAGTGTGGGCGTAAAAAATCATCCAAAAATTCAATCGTTCGGTTTTGTCATATTTTTTATGGGTATTAGCCTTCAAATTTCACTAAAAGTTCATCGTTGGAGAAAAATTATGAAACTTCAGGAAATAAGAAGGTAGCGTGTTTCTAAGCATTGCTACAAAAAACGACCCAAAAATTTGAGCTCCGAGTACCATTTCCCATTTGTTAGGATTTTACACTAAATATCTTCGTTTTATAAAAATCTACCCATTCCATTGGAGAAATCTGATGAAACTTTAGGGACAACCTTACAATGCCTTTATAAGCATGACCGTAGAAAATCATGCAGAAAAGAAACCGCTCAACTTTAACATATTTTATTGGGCATTAGCCTTCAAATTTGGCTAAAAATTGATCATTAGAGAAAATCTGTCCTTCCCTATAGGATTCTAATGAAACTTTAGGGACAATCTTACAATTCCTTTCTAAACATGGCCACAAAAAATCATGCAAAAATTCAACCACTCGGTTTAGTGATATTTTCGTGGGCATTAGCCTTCAAATTTGGCTAAAAATTCATCATTAAGGAGAATCTGCCCCTTCCCTTAGAAAAAAATAATGAAACATCAAGGGTAACCCTACAATGCTTTTGTAAGCATGGCGGTAAAAAATCATACAAAAAATCAACCACTCGATTTTAACATATTTGTGGGCATTAGCCTTCAAATTTGGCTAAAAACTCATTGTTGGAGAAAATCTGCTCTTTCCCTTAGAGAGATCTGATGAAACTTCAGGGACTACCTTATAATTCTTTTCTAAGCATGACCGTAAAAAAACATGTAAAATTTTAACTGCTCAATTTTCTTATATTTTCATGGGTATTAGCCTTTAAATTTGGCTAAAAGTTCATTGTTGGAGAAAATCTACTCCTTTCCTTGAAGAAATATGATGAAACTTCAGCGACAACCTTACAATGCCTTGAATAGTATGAAAGCAAAAAAACCATGCAAAAGTTTAATTGCTCGATTTTGTTCTATTTTCGTGGGCAATTAGCCTTTAAATTTGGCTAAAAATTCATCATTGGAGAAAATCTTCTCCTTCGCTTGTAGAAATCTGATGACACTTCTGGGACAACCTTACAATGCATTTCTAAGCATTTCCATATAACATAATAACAAAATTCAACCACTCAGTTTGTCATATTTTTGTGTGAATTAGCCTTTAAATTTGGCTAAAAAATCATCGTTTAAGAAAATCTACCACTTCCCTTAGAGAAATATGATGAAACTTCAAGGACAACCTTAAAATGCCTTTCTAAGCATGGTCGCAAAAATTAACCCGCTCGATTTTCTCATATTTTTGTTGGTATTAACCTTTAAATTTAGCTAAAAATGCATTGTTGGAGAAAATCTGCTCTTCGCTTGGAGAAATATGAGGAAATTATAGGGACAAACTTACAAAGCCTTTCTAATCATGGCCGTAAAAAATCATGCAAAACTTTATTTGCTCAATTTTCTCATATTTTCGTGGGCTATATTTGGCTAAAAATTCATCAGTAAAGAAAATCTGTTGCTTTCCTTTGAGAAATCTAATGAAATTTCAGGGAAAACCTTACAATACCTTTCTATGCATGGCCACAAAAATTCATGTAAAAATTCAACTGCTCGATTTTGTTATATTTTCGTGTGCATTAGCCTTTAAATTTGGCTAAAATTTCATTGTTGGAGAAAATCTGCTCCTTTCCTTGAAGAAATATGATGAAACTTCAGCGACAACCTTACAATGCCTTGAATAGTATGAAAGCAAAAAAACCATGCAAAAGTTTAATTGCTCGATTTTGTTCTATTTTCGTGGGCAATTAGCCTTTAAATTTGGCTAAAAATTCATCATTGGAGAAAATCTTCTCCTTCGCTTGTAGAAATCTGATGACACTTCTGGGACAACCTTACAATGCATTTCTAAGCATTGCCATATAACATAATAACAAAATTCAACCACTTAGTTTGTCATATTTTTGTGTGAATTAGCCTTTAAATTTGGCTAAAAAATCATCATTTAAGAAAATCTACCACTTCCCTTAGAGAAATATGATGAGACTTCAAGGACAACCTTACAATGCCTTTCTAAGCATGGTCGCAAAAATTAACCCGCTCGATTTTCTCATATTTTTGTTGGTATTAACCTTTAAATTTAGCTAAAAATGCATTGTTGGAGAAAATCTGCTCTTCGCTTGGAGAAATATGAGGAAATTATAGGGACAAACTTACAAAGCCTTTCTAATCATGGCCGTAAAAAATCATGCAAAACTTTATTTGCTCAATTTTCTCATATTTTCGTGGGCTATTTGGCTAAATATTCATCAGTGGAGAAAATCTGTTGCTTTCCTTTGAGAAATCTAATGAAATTTCAGGGAAAACCTTACAATACCTTTCTATGCATGGCCACAAAAATTCATGTAAAAATTCAACTGCTCGATTTTGTTATATTTTCGTGTGCATTAGCCTTCAAATTTGGCTAAAAATTCATGTTTGGAGAATATATGTTCGTTCCCTTGGAGAAATCTGCTGAAACTTCAGGGATAACCTCACAATGTGTTTTTAAGCATGGCTATAAAAACTCATGCAAAAATTCAGTTGCTCAATTTTGTCATATTTTTGTGGGCATTATTAGACTTCAAATTTGGCTAGAAATTCATCTTTGGATAAATATATGCTTTTTCCCTTAGAGAAATCTAATGAAATTTCAGGGATAGCCTTACAAGGCCTTTCTAAGCGTGACCGCAAAAAATTTTGCAAAAATATAACAGTGCGGTTTTATCATGTTTTCAAGTGCATTAGACTTCAAATTTGGCTAAAAATTTATCGTTGGAGAAAATCTGCCTATTCCCTTAGAGAAATCTAATGAAACTTTAGAGACAACCTTAAAATCCTATTCTAAGCATTGCCACAAAAAATAATGATAAAATTCAAGTACTCAGTTTTGTCATATTTTAATGCATATAGCCTTCAAATGTGGCTAAAAATCATCATTTGAGAAAATATGCCCCTTTCCATGGAGAAATATGACGAAACTTTAGGACTAACCTTACAAAGCTTTTCTAAGCTTGGCCACAAATAAACATGCAAATTTTCAGTGCTCGGTTTTTTCATATTTTCGTGGGCATTAGCCTTTAATTTTTGCTAAAGATTCATTGTTGGAGAAAATCTGCCCTTTCCCTTGGAGAAATCTGACAATACTTCAGGAACAACCTTATAATCCTTTTTTAGGCACGACCGTAAAAAATCATGTTATAATTCATTTGCAAGAAATTTGATGAAGCTTCAGGGCCAAGCTCTAGGTTGCAAATAACAAGTAGCAAGTAGCAAGCTTCAAGTTACAGGTAACTAGTAGCAGTTAGCAGCTTGTAGGTAGCAGGTAGCAAGTGGGAGGTAACAGGTAACAGGTACCAGGTAGTAGGTAGTAGGTAACAGGTAACAGGTAACAGGTAATAGGTAACAGGTAGCAGGTAGTAGGTAACAGGTTACAGGTAGCAAGGAACAGGTTACAGGTTACAGGTAGCAGGTAACAGGTAGAAGGTTGTAAGTAGCAGGTTACAGGTTGTAGGTTTTAGGTACTAGTTTGTATCTTGTAATTTGTAACAGATAAGTGGATAATAGATCAACTTCATAGTTAAGGTAACAAGTACCCTGATCCCTTAGCAAACCCTAATCGAATTCGGAACCCCGAGTTTAAGCCCTAACCATATTAGTCCCTAAACCCTAAACAACCTGATTCCCTAAAAAACCTTAAAACCTAACTCCTAAACCTTATTTATAAATTTTTTAAAGAATATGATTTTATTAAAACTTATACTTTATTAACATTCTCAACCACAAAACCGTGTATTAATGACTTGACCAATTCAATCACTGGTTAAGTTTGTAAAATATTGAGTAAAACAAAATCATGAAATTGTTTGTTATCACCATCTAAGTAAAAATTCTTTTGAGAGAACATGCATAAGTAACTCTATTTTCCCCATTAATTTCTTAATAAAAATATCATAGAATATACTAGTGATCAAAGGAGTAAATTCACTAATAATAAACAAGAACTTTGTATCATGGTTTGTAGTTAGAATAACAAACACAAGAAAGTTTTTCACTATTCAACTTAATAACAACAAATATCAAACCAATAAATAAGACGCGTGTTTCTAAGTATCGCTGCAAAAAATCATGCCAAAATTTGAGCTCTGGGTAACATTTTCCAATTGTTGGGACTTTACACTAAACACTTTTCTTTTAGAAAAATCTACCTTTTCCCTTGGAGAAAACTAATGAAACTTTGGGGAAACCTTATAATGCCTTTCTTAGAATGGTCGTAAAAAATTATGTGAAAATTTAACTTCTCGATTTTGTGATATTTTTCATTGGCATTGCCTTCAAATTTAACTAAAAATTCATCGTTGGAGAAAAATTATGAAACTTTAGGAACAAGAAAATTGTGTGTTTCTAAGCATTACTGTAAAAATCGATACAAAAATTTGAGCTCCAGCTACCATTTTCCATTTGCTAGGATTTTACACTAAATATCTTTGTTTTAGAAAAATATGCCAACTTCCTTGGAGAAAACTTATGAAACTTTAGATACAACCTTACAATAACTTACTATAATGGCTATAAAAAATCATATTAAAATTCAACCGCTCAGTTTTGTCATATTTTTCATGCCATTAGCCTTCAAATTTGACTACAAATTCATCGTTGGAGAAAAATTATGACACTTTGGGAAGAAAAAGACAACGTATTTCAAAGCGTTTCTAAAAAACCGTACAAAAATTCAAGCTCCTAGTACCATTTTCCATTTCCTAAAATTTTACACTAAATATCTTTATTTTAGAAAATTTTGCCCCTTCTGATGGAGAAAACTAATTAAACTTAAGAGAAACACCTTACAATGCCTTTATAAGCATGAGCATAAAAAATCATCTAAAAATTCAACCACTTGATTTTGTCATATTTTTTGTGGGTATTAGCCATCAAATTTCACTAAAAGTTTATCGTTTGAGAAAAATATGAAACTTCAGGAATAAGAAGGTAGCGTGTTTCTAAGCATTGTTAGAAAAAATGACCTAAAATTTTTAGCTCCGGGTACCATTTTCCATTTGTTAGGATTTTACACTGAATATCTTTGTTTTACAAAAATCTGCCCATTCCCTTAGAGAAATCTGATGAAACTCAAGCGACAAGCTTATAATGCCTTTATAAGCAAGGCCATAGAAAATCATGCAGAAAAACAATCGCTCAGTTTCAACATATTTTATTGGGCATTAGCCTTTAAATTTGGCTAAAAATTCATCATTGGAGAAAATCTGCCCCTTCCCTGTAGGATTCTGATGAAACTTTAGGGACAACCTTACAATGCCTTTCTAAACATGGCCACAAAAAATCATGTAAAAATTGAAACGCTCAGTTTAGTCATATTTTCGTGGGCATTAGCCTTCAAATTTGGCTAAAAATTTATTATTAAAGAGAATCTGCCCCTGCCCTTGGACAAATATGATGAAACATCAGGGGCGATTCTACAATGCTTTTGTAAGCATGGCCGCAAAAAATCAACCACTCAGTTTTAACATATTTTCGTGGGTATTAGCCATCAAATTTGGGTAAAAATTCATCTTTGTAGAAAATCCACCCCCCCATGCAGAAATCTGATGAAACTTCAGGGAGAATCCTCCAATGTCTTTCTAAGCATGATCGTATAAAAGCATAATAAATTCAACTGTCAGGATTTGTCATATTTTCGTGGGCTTCATATTTGGCTGAAAATTCATCTAGGGAGAAATCTGCCTTACCCTTGGAGAAATCTGGTGAAACTTCAGAGATAACCATACAATGTCTTCCTAAGCATGGAGGTTAGATATCATGCAAAAATTCAACCGTAAGGTTTTGTCATATTTTTCTAGTGATAGCCTTTAAATTTGGCTAAAAATTGATCATTGGAATACCTTACAAAGCATTTCTAAGCATGTCTAAAACTTTAAGGAATACCTTACAAAGCATTTCTAAGCATGTCTAAAAAAATCATGTAAAAATTCAACTGCTCGGTTTTGTCATATTTTCGTGGGCATTAACTTTCAAATTTGGCTAAAAATTCATCGTTGGAGAAAATCTACTCCTTCTTTTGGAGAAATCTGATGAAACTTCAGGGACCACCTTACAATGTCTTTCTAAGCATGGTCGTAAAAAATCATGCAAAAAATCAATTGCTCGATTTTTATATACTTTCGTGGGAATGTCTTCAAATTTGGCTAAAAATTCATCATTGGAAAAAATCTGCTCCATCCCTTAGAGAAATCTGATGAAACTTTAGGGACAACCTTACAATGAATTTCTAAGCATGGCTATACAAAATCATCCAAAAATTAAACTGCTCGATTTTGTCATATTTTCGTTAGCATTATTAGCCTTGAAATTTGGCCAAAAACTCATCGTTGGAGAAAAATTGCTCCTTCCCCTGGAGAAATCTGATGAAACTTCAGGGACAACCTTACAATGCCTTTCTAAGCATGGCCGTAAAAAATGATGCAAGAATTCAGTTGCTCGATTTTGTCATATTTTCATGGGCATTAGCCTTCAAATTTGGCTAAAAACTCATCGTTGGAGAAAGTATGCTCCTCCCCTTAGAGAAATTTGATGGAACTTCTGGGACAACCTTATAATACATTTCTAAGCATGGCCATAAAACTCATGCAAAAATTCAACCGGTCGGTTTTACAATATTTTCGTGGGCATTAACCTTTAAATTTGGCTAAAAAATAATCGTTCGAGATTATCTGTTTCTTTCATTGGAGAAATCTAATGAAACTTCAGGGACAACCTTATAATTCCTTTCTGAGCATGGCCGCAAAAAATCATGCAACACTTCAACAACATGGTTTTCTCATATTTTCGTGGGTAATTCCTTCAAATTTTGTAAAAAATTCATCATTAGAGAAAATCTGCTCCTTCCCTGAGAGAAATCTGATGAAATTTGTCAGACAACCTTACAATACCTTTCTAAGCATGGTTGAAAAAGATAATACAAAAATTCAATTGCTCGATTTTGTCATATTTTGGTAGGCTTAAATGCCTTCAAATTTGGCTACAAAATTAACGTTGGATAAACTATACTTCTTTCATTGGAAAATTCTGATGAAACTTCAGGGACAACCTTACAATGCTTTTCTAAGGATGGCCTTAAAAAATTATTCAAAACTTCAACTACATGATTTTTTTCATATTTTGTAGGTATTAGCCTTTAAATTTGGCTAAAAATTCATTGTTGAAGAAAATCCGCTCCTTCTTTTAGAGAAATCTAATGAAACTTCTAGGAAAACCTTACAATGCCTTTCTAAGTATAGCCGTAAAAAATCATGCAAGACTTTAACTGTACGTTTTTCTCATATTTTCATGGATATTACATTCAAATTTAGCTAAAATTTCATCGTTGGAGAAAGTTTGTTCCTTCTCTTAGAGAAATCTGATAAAACTTCTCAGACAACCATAAAATGCCTTTCTAAGCATGGCAGTAAAAAATATGCAAAAATTTGATTGCTCGATTTTCTCGTATTTTGGTAGGCATTAGCCTTCAAATTTGACTAAAAGTAATCGTTGGATAAAATATGCTCCTTCTATTGGAGAAATCTGATAAAACTTAAGGGACAACCTCATAATGCCTTTCTAAGCATGGCCGCAAAAAATCATGCAAAACTTCTACTGCATGATTTTTTAGATTTTTGTGGCTATTAGCCTTCAAATTTAGCTAAAAATTTATCGTTGGAGAAAATCTGCTGCTTCCCTTGAGAAATTTAATGAAACTTCTTGGAAAACCATACAACGCCTTTCTAAGCATGGCTGTAAAAATGCATGTAAAAATTTAACCGCTCGATTTTCTCATATTTTCATGGGTATTAGCCTTTAAATTTTGCTAAAAATTCATTGTTAAAGAAAATCAGCCCTTCGCTTGGAGATATATGATGATATTTTTAGGACAACCTTACAAAGCCTTTGTAAGCGTGGCCGTAAAAAATCATGCAACACTTTATTTGCTTGAGTTTGTCATATTTTTGTGGGCATTAGCCTTCAAATTTGGTTGAAAATTCATCGGTGAAGAAAATCTACACTTTTCCATTGAGAAATCTGATGAAATTTAATGGAAAACCTTACAATGCCTTTCTAAGCATGGCTGTAAAAAATCATGTAAAAATTCGACTGCTCGATTTAGTCATATATTCGTTGGCATTAGCCTTCAAATTCTGCTAAAAATTCATCATTGGAGAAAATCTACTCCTTCCTTTGGAGAAATCAGATGAAACTTTAGGGACAACCTTACACTTCCTTTCTAAGCATGGCTGCAAAAAATCATGCAAAAATTCATTTGCTTGATTTTGTCGTATTTTGTCAAGCATTAGTCTTCAAATTTGGCTAAAAACTTTTCAATGAAGAAAATCTGCACTTTATCTTTGAAAAATCTGATGAAATTTAGGGGAAAAACTTACAATGCCTTTCTAAGCATGACCACAAAAAATTATGTTAAAATTCAACTGGTCCATTTTGTCATATATTCATGGGCATTAGCCTTCAAATTCTGCTAGAAAATCATCGTTGGAGAAAATCTGCTCCTTCCCTTGAAGAAATCTGATGAAACTTCAAGGATAACCTTACAACGCCTTTAAAAGCATGGCTGTAAAAAAATCATGTAAAACATCATTTGCTTGATTTTTGTCGTATTTTGGTGGGCATTAGTCTTTAAATTTGGCTAAAAATTCATCGTTGAAGAAAATCTACAATTTCCCTTTGAGAAATCTGATGAAAGTTAAGGGAAAACCTTAAATGTCTTTCTAAGCATGGCCGAAAAAATTATCTAAAAATTCAACTGCTCAATTTTGTCATATATTTGTGGGTATTAGCCTTCAAATTTGTCTAGAAACTCATCGTTGGAGAAAATTTACTCCTTCCCTTGGAGAAATTTGATGAAACTTCTGGGAAAACCTTACAATGCCTTTCTAAGCATGGCCATAAAAAGGCATGCAAAAATTCATCCACTCAATCTTCTCATATTTTCATGGTGTTATTCAAGTGGCCTCAATACTCAAGAGGGGGGGTGAATTGAGTGTTTAATAAATTTAACTTGGGATGCCCTTGAACTTGGTTCTTTATGCAACCTTAATGAGATATGCAAAACTTCTCAAGCAGCAACAATCAAATGCACAATAATTTGTTTCATTTGAGATAAAGAGCTTCTTTGAGACAAGTGAAACTTAACAAAGAAATGAGAATCAAGAGAGAATAATGGTTTGGTAATTTTATCAAACAGTTGGTGTGTAGGTAGTTTAGTAACTTCTTATGAACACAATTAATTCAAGCAATCAACTCAGGCAATTTAACAAATAGTTAGTATGCATACATAAGTAAAGAGTTCAAGGTAAGAAGAAATGCAAACCAATTTAACGAGTTCCACCAATCCGGTGTACGTCTCGCCTTCAAGCAACCCACTTGAAGGATTCCACTATTGAAGATTTGAGATACAAGCTTTGAGCAATTATCTCCTAGTGTCCCACACTCAAGAACCCAATTCTCATAAGCAAAGGGCAACCCACCCAATCTCACAATCTCTCAATATCCCAAAGGTTGAACCCCAACCTTTGTAACCACTCAACCTAGAGTGAACTTTGGTGTTTGGTGTTTGTGTTTACAAGCAATATACTCTCTCAATAGAGTGGATAAGCAAATGAAGAGCTCTCACAATTTCTAACTCTCAACAGGAGAGAATATACAAGTTCTAAGCTCAAGGATTCAGAATATACAAAGAAAATGAACTTACTAAGCACAAATGTAAGTAAAGATTGATTGCCTCTTGTTGTGTATTTTGTGCTTGAGTTTTGGATCCATTTATAGAGCTTTAAAGGTCCTCCTAGCCATTGCAAATGAGTTTCAGGTTGTCCCTTCATGTAGTGGGTGTTTTTATCTCAGTTTCCCACTCAAAAGTGTCTTTTTAATGGTGTTTCCCACTACTTGAATCGATTCATACCTTTTCGAATTGATTCAAGGCATTCTGATTTGGGCATTTTGGGCTTCCAAGTTCATGTGAATCGATTCAGGCTTTGGTGAATTGATTCAAGCCATTCTGTTTTGAGTTCCTGGGTTGTCAACTTTGTGTGAATCGATTCAGGGTGTTGTGAATCGATTCAGAACATTCTATTTTCATATTTTGGGACTTCCAGACCTCTAAATCGATTCATGCGTATGTGAATCGATTCAAGCAATGTTATTTGTTGTTTTTCCATGCTTTTTGATGTTTCCTTGATGCATTTTGAGTCATGGTTCCTTTCCTTGATCTTCATGCATTGTTTTCTTGATTCTTTGATCATATAGGGGCATGTTCTTCATGATTCCTTGAATCTTTGATTTGAGTGCATCAATTGAATTCTTTGATTTGTTCATTTCACTTGTTTTTGATCCATGAATGATACTCTTCCTGTTCTTGTGTACTTGTCATTATCAAAATCTATCTACAACATGCAAATACATTTTCCCTTTTTTAATGATGACAACCAATGGGCATCTCTTGGGGTGTTAGTATTAATATTTAAGTAACAGTTGAGAAGGAACCACTTGTTTGAACAATTTCAAGTTTTTAGATTAGAATGTGTCTCCCCCTTTGTTTTTTTCTCAGTTAGATATGTATATTCATCTGATCGTACATTTTTTTATCCCTTTAGAAAAGTATTTAATATCTAATATCTCTCCCCCTTTGTCATTATCAAAAACAATATAAGCTTGAGGAAAGAAAAGGAGATACTCATTGCATAATGAAGGATTGATAACCAGCAAGTTTGATTAACCATGAGAATTAACAACATAAAATCCAAGCAAAAATATAACAATGAGAAATGCCTCAGAAGGGCAACAAAGTTTTAAATAAGATAACCATAAGACATAACAATGTCAAGAAAAATGTAGAAAAGAAGGCCAACTAAGGCTGAGGGAATTGAAGGCTGGAGATCTGGGTGGCAAGCTCTGTGTAGCGTTCCTCCATGTTTGCTTTAAGTTTATCAAGCCGAGTGTTGATATTTGCTTCCATTGCATCAAAGCAATGATCCATATGAGCAGTGAGGCGAGCAAAGAGGTCATCAGCAGGAGCGAGTAGAGGAGGTGGAGGAGCAGCAGGCTCATTATCATCACGAGGACGGCGGAGATATTGCCAAAATCCATGATACTCAATAATGTTCATCTTGGTGAGATGAGATTCGCCAATGGGTCCTTTTGGTGTGACCAGTTCTTTGACTTCGTTTTTTAGATCCACCTTGTAATGACGAAGTAGCTTGATGATAAAAATAACATATGGGAGGCGTGTGAGGTTTTTAGCATCAAGCATGTGATGCCTCACAATGTTGATCCAATTGATCTTTTTCTGGTTGAGAATAACCCAAAGGAGTAGGATTTAAGACTCATTGAGTCTAGCATAATTTCCACCTAAAGGGAGGAGGATTTTGACTAAGACATAGTGCAAGAGGCGGTGATCAATGCTTAAGGTGCCAACAGTACTTGCAGGAGCGGTGAGATTGAAGAATGCCCTGGCCTCTAATGGGTTGTAGTTCCAGGAAGGTGATAAGTCTTGAAAAGACTTAATTATTCCACTGTTTATTTAACATAATTTACTAAGTATTGTCTAGTCTTGATATTATTATTTAATAATTTGTTAATAATTCATGTTTTAGTTATTTATTTCAAAAGTATGCTATTTATGTAAGAAACCGATTGAAAATATTAATTAGATAAGGAATTTTGAAGTATTTACAAATTTACTAAGCAGCCAGCATATAAATGCTAGGCAATTAGCTGTCTAATGGTGCAGGAACAGGGCGTACTTGAGAAAAGAAGACAAATCCGAGTGAAAATTACAAAAGCCAAGCGAGATTTGGGAAATCCGAGTGAGACTTCTCAATTCCGACTGAAAAGAGTCCAAAGACCGACTGAGTGAGACTTCAAAGACACTAACTCCAAAAGAGAACAAGGACTCAGAATATTGCATGAAGAACCCGAGCGCCAACTGCAGAATACCGATTGAATAATCAATCCGCTCAAGCGAAAACTCAGCAGCTAAAGCATAAAGGCAGTAATTTAAACACTGTTCCTTCCCTCCAACAACACACTTGGTGCAGTACTGTCCCGCTTCCAGTGCCTTCCTCTCTACTACTGCAACCTTAAGTAACTTAAGAAGTGAGCTGTCAATTAGCTGGTGCTGAGTTGTACATTAGCTAATGATGAACTGGAATCTGCTACGAGCTGAGCTGTGATTAGTTAATTATTCTGTAATTATTCAATTAGTTAGTTTAGTTTAATTAAGAACTCAGTTTTCAGATATTAGTTAAGTTAGTTAGTTTAGTTAGATGCCTATATATATTCATGTACATACTCTGTAAGAACAGAACAGCGTACAAAATAATACACTTCATTTTTCCATTTCCAATCTCTCACTACATTTTCATCTCTCTAAATCCTCCCATCCATGTCTCTCTGTATTCCTTCGATGAATCCAACGTCGATGGAGTTCTAATCCCCTAAGGTTGGGATTGTGAAGGTCAGCAATGGAGTCTTGAAGCTGTGAGCAAGTAGATCGATTTCTAAGATCCTGAGGCGAACAAGCTGAGGAGTGGAGCAGAATCGCTGGATTGACAAATCCAGAACCGATGAAGAACTTCGCCAGTGAGGAATCATGGCTGAAGCTTAGGTAACTTCCAGCTTTCTAACTAGTTCAGGCCTAATCAATTTAGGTGAATAGTTAGAGTTCAACCTCCAATTTCGCATTAGATTCTTAGGTTAATCGAGCACTTAAGGAATTAAGGTTCATTGCTTAAGGATTAGTGTTTTTCACCTAAGGAATTAGGGAATAACCACCAGTGGATTGTCCTCTAGATTGTGAAGTTTGATTATTCTTATTTGCATGTTTCTTGAGGAAATTGTGAGCCGAAGCAATCCTGACCTGTTTTCTATTAATCACTTTCCACATTTCACTTTAACTCTGTTGCTGAAAATACAAAAACAACTATAAAACACTAAAACCATAAAAACCAAATGAACTTCATGTATTTTTTGTTGGTTCAGCTTGTACTAGTCCTAGATTGAGGTACTTACCACAATCCCTATGAGACGATCAAATATTCTACAATTTTAACGACTGGTGCGCTTGCCATAAGTGTAAATCCGAGAGTCACATTTTATTTTACTAAGATTTTTGCACCAAATTAATGGCTCAGGATTTCAGCATCAAGTTAATGGCGCCGTTGCCGGGGATTGTTGAGTAATATCAACAATCCTTGGACCGGTACTAGACTGAACCATTTGCTTTTGTTTCTGTTTGCAGTCAATACGTATTTTTTTTAGTAGTTATTGTTTTGTGTAGTCGTAGCTGTGAGTTGCTTTGTTGTGTAAACAATTGTTGTATGCACAGAGGAGAACCTTTCTTCTTTGATCCTGACATCGATTTGTTAGAACGTAAACTGAGAAAAGAGAAAAAGCAAAAAGAACAACAGGAAATGGAACAGAGGAGAGTTACACTAGGTGACTACTCCAGACCGACTGAAGAAGGATCGCAGGCTAGCATCCTTAGGCCACCAATTGCAGCTAACAATTTTGAACTTAAACCAGCTTTACTGCAGCTGGTAAGAAATGAACAATTCAGAGGAAGTGAGGTTGAGGATCCAAATTTGCATTTAGCAACCTTCCTCCAAATCTGTGATACAGTAAAAATGAATGGGGTCCCTGATGAAGCAATCCGACTAAGGTTGTTTCCATTTTCTCTAAGGGACAGAGCAAAAGCCTGGTTGCAGAGTCAACCGAGAGGCAGCATTTCCACCTGGGAGGATTTGCAAAGGAAATTTTTGATTAAATACTTCCCTCCTTCTAAATATGCAAAGCTGCGTAATGAAATCACATGTTTCCAGCAAAGAGAAGGTGAGTCCTTGATGGAAGCATGGGATCGGTATAAAGAAAGCCTGAGGAGATGTCCTCATCATCAGATTTCTGATGTACAGCAGGTGACTATTTTCTATAATGGTGTCAGGCCAGCTACCAGAGTCTTGATTGATGCCTCGGCTGGAGGCTCATTAATAACTAAAACTGTAGAAGAAGCTATAGAGCTGATTGATGTGATGGCTTCTAATGAATGTCTAATTAGTGAGAGGAACCAAGTCCCTAGGAGAGGAATATTAGAATTAGAAGCACAAGATGCTTATCTGGCTCAGAGCAAACTATGACTCAGGCTTTGGAAAAATTAAGCATTCAGATTTCAGAACTCCAAAAGCCGAGTCAAGTTTCTATGATTAGTTGTGACTTTTGTGAGGGAGACCATGAAAATGGAATGTGTGATCCAGTTGTGCCTTCCGAGCAAGTGAATTATATGGGGCAGCAACAGTATCAAAGGAATTATCCTTCTAATTCCTTCAATCCTAATTACAGGAGCCACCCCAATTTTTCCTGGCAGAAAGGTCCACATTTGAATCAGAATATCCCACCGAGTCAACCCACAAATAGACCACAACAACCTTCTCACCCTCCTGTTAAAGAAAAATCCGAACTCGAGAATGTACTTTCTCAGTTTATCCAGGCCACTCAGGCCAGTTTTAAGAATCAGGAAGCATCCATAAGAAATTTAGAAAATCAAGTAGGACAGCTTTCTAAACAATTAGCTGAGAGGCAAGCAGGCAATTTCCCTGGAGATACCGAGGTAAATCCAAGGGAACATTGCAAGGCCATAATTACTAGGAGTGGAAAAATTATTTCTCCATCTCCGGGTCAAGAAATAAGTTCAGAAAAAGAAAAAGAAATAATACAAGAAACCGAGCAGGACAATAAAGATGAAGTAGAAAATAAAAATGAATCAGAAAAAGAAAAAGGAAATAAAGTCCATCAAAAGAAAAAGAAAAAGAAAAAGGTTGATCTGATTCTGGAGGAAGCTTCTAAGCTGACTCCTGAAAAACTGAGGAATGCTCCATTTCCGCACAGGTTTAAAAAGCAAATAGAGGAGCAGAAGTTTGCTAGGTTCTTAGAGGTCTTCAAGAAACTTCACATTAATATCCCTTTTGCTGAGGCATTGCAAGAGATGCCTTCCTATGCAAAATTTTTAAAAGAACTATTGTCTAAGAAGAGGAAGCTTAGGGGGGATGAAATGATTACTCTCACTCAAGAGTGTAGCGCAATCATTCAAAAAAAACTTCCCCAAAAGCTAGAGGATCCTGGATCTTTCACAATACCGTGTGCAATAGGGGATATTCATGAAGGAAGTGCTCTCTGTGATCTAGGAGCCAGTATAAACCTGATGCCTCTATCTTTGATGAAAAAACTGGGAATTAATGACTTGCAACCGACTCGCATGTCCTTGCAGTTGGCTGACAGGTCCATTAAATATCCCCAAGGGATGCTGGAAGACTTGTTAGTAAAAGTAGATAAATTTATCTTTCCAACAGACTTCATAGTGTTGGATATGGAAGCTGACCGAGAGATCCCTTTGATCTTAGGTAGACCCTTCCTAGCTACTGGCAGAGCATTGATTGATGTAGAAAAGGGTGAACTCATGCTGAGAGTTCAGGAGGAGCAAGTAATTTTTAATGTCTTCAATTCCATGAAACATCTGACTGAACGGATGGATTGCCTAATGATTAAAGAGGTTGAAAATTACCAGACTCCATTACTGTTAAAAACTAAGGAAGAGGCTCTATGAACTTTTTTAGAGGATGACTTTGACTCCAAGACTGAGTCAATTGACTCTCACTCAGAAATACTGGACCTACTGGAAGTTTTGGAAGTAGGTGATTTCGAAAAGAAAAATGATTTGGAAAATACTGAAGCTGAGAAAGGAAAGGAATTTTCGGAAGAAAAATGTGATTTAAAACCTTTACCTTCTCATCTGAAATATGTTTTCCTGAGAGGAAACGACACTCATCCTGTCATTATTAATGCCGACTTAAAAGAAGAGGATGCGAATAAACTAGTTGGGGTATTAAAGGCTCATGAATCTGCCATTGGCTGGAACATTTCTGACTTGAAGGGAATCAGTCCATCCTTTTGTATGCACAAAATCCTGATAGAGGATGACTATTCCCCTGTTGTACAACCATAACGCGGACTGAACCCCATTATGAAGGAAGCAGTGAGAAATGAAGTGGTCAAGCTCCTTGATGCGGGAATCATTTACCCGATCTCGGACAACACTTGGATTAGCCCAGTCCAAGTGGTGCCCAAGAAGGGAGGAATGACGACTGTAAGAAATGACCAGGGTGAAATCATTGCCACTCGGCCAACTACAGGCTGGAGGATGTGCATTGATTACAGAAGGCTGAATAACTTTACTCGGAAAGACCGTTTCCCCCTTCCGTTTGTTGATCAAATGCTCGAGAGGTTATCAGGACATGAGTACTATTGTTTTCTTGATGGGTACTCGGGTTATAACCAAATTGTGGTTGACCCGAAGGATCAAGAAAAGACTGCATTCACATGTCCCTATGGAATTTTTGTATACAGGCGCATGCCGTTCGGCTTGTGCAACGCTCCAGCAACCTTCCAAAGGTGCATGCTGGCAATTTTTGGGGATATGGTGGAGAAATTTATTGAAGTATTCATGGATGACTTCTCAGTATTTGGGAGCAATTTTGACACATGCCTCAGCAACTTAGCTAAGGTGCTGATGAGATGCCAAGAGACCAATCTCGTTCTTAACTGGGAGAAATGCCACTTTATGGTTAAGGAAGGGATAGTCCTTGGCCATAGGATCTCTGCTGAGGGCATGCAGGTGGACCGAGCAAAAATTGAAATTATTGAAAAACTTCCTTCTCCGATCAATGTGAAAGGAGTAAGGAGTTTTCTAGGATGTGCTGGGTTCTATAGAAGATTCATAAAAGATTTTTCAAAAATAGCTAAGCCTTTGACCGACTTGCTTGTGAAAGATCAGGTGTTCGAATTTAATGAAAACTGTGTCAAGGCATTTGAAAAATTGAAACAAAGTTTGACTTCAGCTCCGATCCTTGCATCACCCGACTTGTCTTTACCATTTGAATTGATGTGTGATGCAAGTGACTTTGCAATCGGAGCTGTGTTGGGTCAGAAAAAAGGGAAATTAACTCATGTGATCTATTATGCTAGTAAAGTGTTAAATGAAAATCAAATACATTACACCACGACTGAAAAAGAAATGCTTGCTGTGGTGTATGCATTTGATAAATTTCGTGCATACTTGATTGGTGCCAAAGTCATCGTATATACAGACCACTCGGCAATCAAGTATTTACTAGCTAAAAAAGAGTCTAAACCGAGATTGATTAGGTGGGTTCTGTTACTCCAAGAGTTTGACTTAGAAATACGAGACAAAAAAGGAGTAGAGATCTCAGTTGCAGACCAATTGTCTCGTCTGGAAGTTGAGTCGGATTCTGTCTTAATAAAAGAAGAATTTCCAGACGAAAAGTTGATGGCAATTATAACTAGGCCATGGTACGCTGACATGGCAAACTTTAAAAGTGCCTCAGTGGTACCTGATGGTTGGACATCCCAAATGAGAAAAAAATTCTTTCATGATAGTAAGGCTTTTCTTTGGGATGATCCATTTTTGTTTAAAATAGGCATAGATGGAGTAATCAGGCGTTGTGTGCCTGAATCCGAGCAAGAAAGGCTCTTGTGGCACTGCCACGATTCCTATTACGGAGGTCATCATGGTGCCTCCCGTACCGCAGTAAAGGTGTTGCAGAGTGGCTTTTATTGGCCAACTATCTTTCAGGATTCCAAAGAATATGTCAAAAGGTGTGATAAATGTCAAAGGAGTGGAGGTCTCTCTGCTAAAGCTGGCATGCCTTTGACAAATATTCTAATTGTGGAATTATTTGACGTTTGGGGTATCGACTTCATGGGTCCCTTCCCTAAGTCGCTCTCCAACGAATATATTCTTGTTGCTGTAGACTATGCCTCCAAATGGGTGGAGGCAATTCCGACCAGAACCAATGATGCACAGGTTGTGCTTAGGTTCATCAAGAGGAATATTTTCTCTAGGTTTGGAGTTCCGAGAGTAATTATTAGTGATGGGGTTCACATTTTTGCAATAAGATAATGGAAAAAGCCCTGCGTCACTATGAGGTTTTACATAAGATATCCACTCCTTACCATCAACAGACTTGTGGACAAGTCGAACTGTCAAATAGAGAAATCAAGAGAATTTTAGAAAAAGTGGTCGGAAAATCCAGAAAAGATTGGTCGGTAAAATTAGATGATGCATTGTGCGCTTACCGAACAGCTTTCAAAACCCCGATTGGCATGTCCCCGTATCAATTGGTGTACGGTAAGGCTCGCCATCTCCCTGTGGAGTTGGAACACAAAGCGTGGTGGGCCACAAAGCTATTAAACATGGACTGTGACCAATCTCAAGAGGAAAGAGTTTTGAAACTCCATGAATTAGAGGAGTTCCGACTCAACGCTTATCAAAGTGCCTCCATTTATAAGGAGAAAACAAAGAAATGGCATGATAAGCGAATTAATAAGAAAGAGTTTCAGAAGGACGATCAGGTTTTGTTATTCAATTCCCGACTAAAACTCTTCCCTAGAAAACTTAGATCCAAGTGGTCCAGGCCTTTTACTGTAAATGAGGTTTTTCCTCATGGTGCAGTCGAACTGAAAGATCCGACTACCGATCGGATTTTCAAGGTGAATGGCCAGCGACTCAAACTCTACTTTGGAGGAGAGTTTGATAGGCAGAAAACCTCCTTGTTACTGAAGCCATCTTCTTATATACAATAAGGTCAAGCTAGTGACCTTAAAGAAGCGCTCTAGGGAGGCAGCCCTACCCTCCGATTGTTTTGTTTTGAAATTTGAGTCAGAATGAAAAAAAAAGAGAAAAAAACTAAATAAATGAAGTTTGTGAAGTTGAAGAAGGAAATCCGAGCTAGATTCTTCTATTTTCGCTCAGGCGAAGCACGTGTAGCTTAGGCGAGACACTGCTGGGTGTTGTTTCACAGTTAAGCAAGAAATTACTGAGTTTTGAGTAAAAATAGTGCACTCGGATAACTGTTACTTATTTCTAATCCTTCTTCCCGATTGAATTTCACTCGTCATTTTTCAATAAAATTTCAAATTCTAATGCGAATAAAAGGAAGACTTTGAAGGATTTCTGATCGTTGATGTAATGAACGGGTCAGATAGTGAAAAGTGACTTACTTCAGTCGGCTTTTCATCACTCGGATTCCTCATCACAATCAGTATTGTATCCATTAGTCTCATATGCACGCGGTCTTTCGGTTTCCTTCATTCTTTCTTTCTTTCACTCAGCCTTACTCTCATTCGTTCTTTCTTCCACGCACTTCTCTGTTCACTCGTATCTCAAGGCAGTTGTTCACTCGTCCATTCATTGTCACACTCGGTTCTCATACACTTTTCTTCATTTTCTCATTCTTCATTCACTCAGTATTTTTTCCATTCAGTATATCATTCACTCGTTCTTTCAATTTACCTTATTTCCATTGTGTTCCTTACCCATCTCTCCGTAATTCTCTCATTAACTCATTTTACATTCACTCGGTTTATTTCAGTCAGTTTCTTATCCCTTCGTTTTTCTACTCGTCTCTCTCTCTGTCTTTTGTTCACGTATATGTAATACACATATATTGTTCACTCGGCCATTTGTTCGCTTGTTTTCCTCACCGCTTCCTTCCCCGACCTCTTCCACTCAGTATTTTCATTCACTCAGTTTCCCCTGAAGTTGTTCAGTTATCCACTCAGCTTATCATCGTCTTCTTCTGTCGTTCGCTCGTTTTTTTTATTCACCCGTTCATTCATTCATTCTTTCATGTTCTTCCACTCGTTTTTCCGTTCTTACATCTACTCGTTGTTTGTTCATTCGTTTTTCACTTTTACCTGGTATAATCCACTCAGTATTCATTTACTCGTTGTTTTATTCCACCTACTTTCTTTCTCGGTTTTTTCACGTACTTTTCTTTTTCATCTACTCGTGTTTCATTTGCGATTGTCACACTCAGTATTTCCAGTCACTCAATTTCCTGTCATCTCGTTTTTCATTCCCCTAGTTTCTCCATTCACTCGGCCCCTCGCTGTATTCGTTTTGTTTAATCGGCCTTTCATTTACTCGGTATTTCATTCATTCCATTTTCCACTCCTGTCATTTTTGTTTTTCGCCCGAACTCTCATTGTCATTCACTCATTCTTCATATCTCAGATCTAGATCACTCGGTTTCTTTCACTCGCTCCTTCATTTACTCATCTCTTTCATCGATCGGTATACCCTTTACTCATCTCCACTTGGAATATTCTCAGTCATTTCCTAATTTATTCTTTCAATTACTTGATTTTCTCAACCACCCTCAATCCACTCGTTCCTAAATTCACTCGGGTACCATTCCACTTCTTGTTTCATTTCTTCAGCTTTACTTTCAGTTTTCCGTTCATTTGTTATTCATCAGTATTTCCATTTACGCATTCCTTCTCCGCAATTATTGTTTGTTTACTTTTCCAACTCGTTCTTCATTTCTTAGATTTTTATCACTCGGTACCTTTCTCCATTCTCACTCGGTTATCATCGTTTCACCCTTTTCACTCTTTTCGCTCATTATTCATTTACTCGGTATTCCTTCATTCGTTCATACTTCTATTCGTTTCTTTTATTATTCGCTTCTTGATTCACTCGTATTTCATTACAATGGTTCACTCGTTTCTCTTACGTTCTATTTCATTTATTTAAAGTTTTCTTTTGCCCATTTTGTCTTATCGTGTGTTCATTTATTCATCTTCCATTCTCCTATGTCCATTTGGCATCACATTGGTATCATCCCACTCTTACTCGATCTTCTACCCCTCTATTAATTGAGTATTCTAAAAAAAAAAATTCTAAAATATATATATATAAATAAATAAATAATAAACAACATAATAATAATAGTAGTAATACATATATAATCAAGTAATAATTAAAGCTGAACACATTTACGCGTTTCTTGAAAATTGAATTCAACAATATAAAAGAGAAACCCTTTCAACTTCCAACCCACAGTACCTATGCTGAACTTGGGCTGAAGACGAAAAGACACTTTCTGGTTTCTAAGAAAGGTATCACCTTTCCACTTCTTTCACTGATTTCGTGCATTTGTAAGTTCATGTTTATTATCTTCTTGTTCATTGTTATTGTTTTCCGCTATTCACAAGCCATGCGTCTTATAGTTTTGGGTTGCTGTTGGATTGCTGTTCTTATTTTTTTTGTTTACTTAGGTTGGTTATCATCATTATTTTAACATTAATCATGAAAAGAAGATCACAAAGACTTCTGCAGAAACCTAGACCAAATTTTGCAGAAGGAAGTGTGTGAAGGAAACAAATAGATAACGAAAGAGAAGTGGCAACCATAACTATATCTGATTCGTCTGTACATGTACCTAGTCGAAGTCAGGAGCAAAGGGATATATCTCCTCTGGTTCAAAGGAATGTATCTCCTGCGAGTGAGGAAAATGAATCACAAGAGGTTGAAAGTGTTAAGGCTGTTGAAAACTGTGCTATGAAGTTTAAAGCCACAGAACCAGAACGTCCCGAGCAATCTGTAGGAGCTGGTTCTTCTTCTTCTTCTACTGACATTCTTTTAGTGTTACAGGAATTACAGGTTGTGAAGAAGATGCAACTTGAAATTTATGATCGGGTTTTGAACCACGATTAGATGCTCAGGAAGATTGCCACGAAACTGAGGGTTGAACATTCAGTAGAAATGGGAGTCCCACTGGATAGAAATGCGTGGTTAGCTTCCATTGGATTCATGATTCCCTCCCAGCAGGACAAAGACGGTGAAGATCAGAATGTTTAAGCAGTTGTTCCACGTTTTTTATGATGTTTCCTATGTAATTAATTTAATGTTATTGTAACTGTTTTCTGAACAGTGAACTTGTTTCTATTTTTATTATGTAATGAAAATTTTATTTTCTGTTAATTTGTTGTTTTATTCAGTTTGTCACATGTATTGGTAAAATTTATGAGTCCCAATCCGATTACACGTTTTCCATCCACAGTCACTCAGGTAAAAAGGGAAGTCTCTTTCCAACTTATTCTTTAATTAATATTCTTAATTATAAGTTGCAAAAGTATGCTTATTGTTCTTTCACTCCGTCTTCATAATTTAAAAGTTGCTGATTCGTTAAGCTGTAGTCGGATAAATTAATTGATCGGTTTTTGCTTAACTCATGATCCCTGCCCATAACTATTCTTCATCATTACTTAAATTGTTTACACGGCATGCTAGTTAGCAATCTGAATGTATGAATTTTACATTAAGTTTGGGGACATGACTGGCTGATTAACTATTATATATGAGCTTTTGAGCCTGTATTATTCTTTTTCGAGTGAATCTGCATGCTGGTTAGTGAGACAGAATTTGCTTCAGTACTTACTAATTGATTGTATGCTAGCCAATTAGAAATGATGAAGGCCTTCTTTGATTATTTAGCCACGGCCAAAAATTTGCCATCCTAATTTCATTAATCATCCTTTGACCTAATAATTATGTTTGAGCCTGAGACCTTTTCATTCGTTTTATACACCTAACGTTACAAGCCTAATTATCCAAGAAAAACCCGACTAGAGTACCCTGGATGTTCCACTGGTGAATTACTCGGTTTTTGCTTATTGCTAGGGACTAGCAATTTCTAAGTTTGGGGATGAAGAGTGTGCCTAACAGTAATTAAGGACACACTCCGACCTTAATTATGGATAAATATGTAGAAAAATAAAAGGAAGAAAGGCAAAGCCGAGAGAAAAAAAATGAATAAAGTCAGAAAAGAAAAAGAGGTGCAAAGCACCACAAAGAAAAAAAAAGAATTTTTCGATTGAAAAAGATGGAAAGAAAAGAAAGAAAAGGAAAGGAAAAGTCCGAAGGACTAAAAGAAAAAGAAGGTGCAAAACAGCACGAGTTATTAAGTAGCATTCAGTCAGAAAAATAAAGAGAGTTGTTAGTAAAGGCAATTAAGTTAGAATTGAGGCAAGGCATCAGTGGATACATCTTGTAACCTATCTATGACTCGGAAAAACAATAATTGAGCCTGTAGCCAAGCCCCATTATAAGCTTAAAAAGCCCTTACTGATCCGATTGAGTTGGCATATTTCATGATGTTTAGAACTGTTGCAAGCCTATGTTGATCTAACTAGTATGCAGGTGATGAGTGCATTCGAGTCACCTTACACACCGAGAGAAGAGTTAAACACCGACCAGTGAGGAAAGCATCAGCAGCTTGTCTTCCAAAGGAGGTGTAAGTATTTATACTTTTACAAATTGCGAAAAGAAAGCATGATCGGTATTCAATAATTATAGTATGAATTAAGTTAAAGAAAGGTTGATTGTGTTGATCAAAGGCTGTTAGTTAATAAGTCTGAATATTTGCTTGAGGACAAGCAAAGTTTCAAGTTTGGGGATGTGATAAGTCTTGAAAAGACTTAATTATTCCACTCTTTATTTAACATAATTTACTAAGTATTGTCTAGTCTTGATATTATTATTTAATAATTTGTTAATAATTCATGTTTTAGTTATTTATTTCAAAAGTATGCTATTTATGTAAGAAACCGATTGAAAATATTAATTAGATAAGGAATTTTGAAGTATTTACAAATTTACTAAGCAGCCAGCATATAAATGCTAGGCAATTAGCTGTCTAATGGTGCAGGAACAGGGCGTACTTGAGAAAAGAAGACAAATCCGAGTGAAAATTACAAAAGCCGAGCGAGATTTGGGAAATCCGAGTGAGACTTCTCAATTCCGACTGAAAAGAGTCCAAAGACCGACTGAGTGAGACTTCAAAGACACTAACTCCAAAAGAGAACAAGGACTCAGAATATTGCATGAAGAACCCGAGCGCCAACTGCAGAATACCGATTGAATAATCAATCCGCTCAAGCGAGAGTTTAATCCGCTCAAGCGAAAACTCAGCAGCTAAAGCATAAAGGCAGTAATTTAAACACTGTTCCTTCCCTCCAACAACACACTTGGTGCAGTACTGTCCCGCTTCCAGTGCCTTCCTCTCTACTACTGCAACCTTAAGTAACTTAAGAAGTGAGCTGTCAATTAGCTGGTGCTGAGTTGTACATTAGCTAATGATGAACTGGAATCTGCTACGAGCTGAGCTGTGATTAGTTAATTATTCTGTAATTATTCAATTAGTTAGTTTAGTTTAATTAAGAACTCAGTTTTCAGATATTAGTTAAGTTAGTTAGTTTAGTTAGATGCCTATATATATTCATGTACATACTCTGTAAGAACAGAACAGCGTACAAAATAATACACTTCATTTTTCCATTTCCAATCTCTCACTACATTTTCATCTCTCTAAATCCTCCCATCCATGTCTCTCTGTATTTCTTCGATGAATCCAACGTCGATGGAGTTCTAATCCCCTAAGGTTGGGATTGTGAAGGTCAGCAATGGAGTCTTGAAGCTGTGAGCAAGTAGATCGATTTCTAAGATCCTGAGGCGAACAAGCTGAGGAGTGGAGCAGAATCGCTGGATTGACAAATCCAGAACCGATGAAGAACTTCGCCAGTGAGGAATCATGGCTGAAGCTTAGGTAACTTCCAGCTTTCTAACTAGTTCAGGCCTAATCAATTTAGGTGAATAGTTAGAGTTCAACCTCCAATTTCGCATTAGATTCTTAGGTTAATCGAGCACTTAAGGAATTAAGGTTCATTGCTTAAGGATTAGTGTTTTTCACCTAAGGAATTAGGGAATAACCACCAGTGGATTGTCCTCTAGATTGTGAAGTTTGATTATTCTTATTTGCATGTTTCTTGAGGAAATTGTGAGCCAAAGCAATCCTGACCTGTTTTCTATTAATCACTTTCCACATTTCACTTTAACTCTGTTGCTGAAAATACAAAAACAACTATAAAACACTAAAACCATAAAAACCGAATGAACTTCATGTATTTTTTGTTGGTTCAGCTTGTACTAGTCCTTGATTGAGGTACTTACCACAATCCCTGTGAGACGATCAAATATTCTACAATTTTAACGACTGGTGCGCTTGCCATAAGTGTAAATCCGAGAGTCATATTTTATTTTACTAAGATTTTTGCACCAAATTAATGGCTCAGGATTTCAGTATCAGAAGGAGAGGGTTCTTTGCCATGAAAGTGGGCATTACTTATAGGAAGTTTTCCAACTTGGTTCATGACTTCATTGTCAGGCACAATGGTCTTGCCTTTCACTTTGGCATAATATCGATCATCTTGTAGGCATAATGTGAAGTAGAGCACACGGATCAATTCGGGGTAAATTGCAATCTCCTCAAGAGCCATGAAGCCAACAAGTTCTTGTTGGTGAAGAGTAGTGATGAGGGAAAGACCAGAGGATTCAAAAAAGGGAACATCAAGCCAATGCTGTGAGATTAATTATTTTTCATTAAAAGTGTTTTGGTACCTTTCTAATTCCTTTTGTGTGGTGAAGAAGCGTGATAAGTCAGAATGTTAGGGGATAGAAGAGTGGACAACATTTGCTCTTTGTTTCTTTCTTGGATGGTATGAAGAGGCCATGAGGAGTAGAGGTTTGGAAGGGAGGTTTCTAAAGTGAGAGAGGTGTTTTTAGAGAGAAAGAGGAGAAAAGGAGTAAGAGAGTTTGAAGTAAAATGAAAAACACGAGCCCAATAGCGTGATATAGGTAAAATCACTCATTTGAATCGATTCAGAGGGAATGTGAATCAATTCAGATGTTGCTGTGTGTAGAAATTAAGGAGCATCAGGGGTTTGAATCGATTCAAACTTTGCGTGAATCGATTCAGGCCTCTCTGTTTGTAAACAATTTGAAGAATCAGGTCTGTGAATTGATTTAGGGGACTTGTTGAATCGATTCAATCGATTCTCTTTCCTTTTGAACTACAGTTTTAAACTGCTAAATCGATTCTAGGCACAGGGCAACGCTTGTGGATCATTAAAACATCAGTTTTTATGGTTCTTTTTACCTTCTAAAGCAATCAAACATTCATAAATAATATTTAATTCAAACAATTATTCAATTCACCTCATGAATTATTCATTCTTAAGAATCATAATACAATCAACATTCATGATTCACAAGATAACTATCATGTCTAAGAGAATCAAGTCATATACTTATTCAAATCTCATGCTCAATGATAAGAATCAATCAACATAGATAGTCAAATGTTTTCACCAATTTGTTTGAAATGAATATAATTAATTCACATTAGACATCTTTAATATTCCTAATTCTCTCCTAATATTTATGAATTGTTCCTTTGCAAGAGGTTTTATGAATATATCAGCTAATTGCTTAGAGGTTTCAACATGTTCAAGCACACAATCACCCTTTAAGACATGATCTCTAATGAAATGGTGTCTAACCTCAATATGTTTGGTTCTAGAATGCATCACGGGATTCTTTGAAATATTAATGGTGTAACACCTAAGTTTAATTTGAGAATAAACCGAGACTAGGAAAATTTTCCAAAAATCAAAGGGAATTCAAGGGCAAGATGAGCAGTGGAGGGTTAAGGAGAATGGCATCAGGACAAGAAGGAAAGCAAATCAGTTACAAGGCAGACAGCGGAAGATGCAGAACCTGAGCGAACCCAACAGCGCCCACTCGCTCGGGCGAGATTCAACATCGCTTGAGCGAGACGACTCAACACGCTTGGGCGAAGCACGCATAGCTTAAGCGGAACCCAACTCGAGACCTTCCTTTCGCTCTCACTCGCTGGAGCGAACATTTAGTCGCTGAGGCGAGCAACTCCACTCGTTATTCCCTCACTCAGATTTAGAGTCTAGTTCACTCGGAAAAGTCTTTACTCTCGATTCATTCGGATTGACCCTTACACGTACAAGCTTCATTCAGAAGTTTACATCACACTCCTTAACTTCATTCACTCGGGTCACAGATGTTGACCACTTGGGAAATGATTCCCATAGCCATTCCACTCAGAATCTATAAGGACTTCTCACTCGGAATATCTTTCATGGTCTTTTACCACTCGGGGGTATTTCACTCGTTTTTCACTCGGCATATATAATCTTTCTCACTCAAGTTATCCTACTAAGTCAAGCCTCACTTAAGGACCTTCGAGCTTCTAATAAGTTTACTATAATGGAGTTCACTTAGGGCCTTAGGCATCATTCCTCTATCGGGAAACATTCACTCGGCAAGTTCTCACTTGAAAATATTTAATTATTCTCCACTCGAGGAGATCCTAACAGTTTATCACTATGAAGGTGTTCAGATCAATTCCCACTCGGGATTATACGACCTCATTCACTCGGAAACATCTAAACCTATCCTCACTTGGGATAAGGTCACTATCTCGCTTCCCACAACAATAACTTAGCTCCATTTTTTAACTTATGGTCATACCAACCTCACACGCTCGGAAAAATGTGTATATATATCACTCGGACCTTCACACACAACATAGAATAAACATACAGTATGATTTATATAGGAATATATATAAATATTTACAGGCACATTGTCATACTCTCAACCCAAGAGAGTTCAAATTCAGATATAAAGTTACTAAGACCAAAATACGAGCCGGCCAAGGCTTAACAAAACCTTATACACAGTATATACATATACACATATATTCCCATAGTGCACAAGCACTTTACTCGGCATGCAGCTCCTCCTTCATTCATCATTCCGAGAGACATTCACTGTAAAATATAGCCACAGTAGGGGGTGAGTATCTTAGATATTAAATGATAGATACTGACTCGGATTATTCCTCAATTATGCAACAGTATAAATGTACACAGCTACCATAAAACATACACAATACCAATTAATCAGAACACACATACGACATTGTTTGATCATAATCCATCAGTTATCTCTTGGCTATATGCACATATCATTTCAATAACATTAACATATATTCATAGATCAGATTTCAGTCAACATCAACACTACATGTACACAGATTAATTCACTCGGTTTCGCATTCATGTGTAATCGGTTTTCATTCGTTTCAACGTAGGCTCTCAGCCTTCTATTCAGCTCCCAGCTGCTTGGCCGTTTTACAGGTACCCAACCGTTTGTCCTCACAGGTGACACCAATGCTCTCAGCGCCAACGGCGGTGTTCACGGGCAGCCTGAGTCCCACTTAAAGGCTACCTTGAGTCCCACTCAAAAAGATTTCATAGCGTCTCACGCTTTTAATAATCGATGGTAGTGTCTCACACTACATGCTCCCAGCATTAACGCATCCCATGCGCCACACGCGGATTCATCACACAACACAAGTTTCATACACAACTTTCATTCAACAATACATACATCACATATAATCGGTGTAACACATCATCAGACTCACTAAATCCATATTTTCTCACATGCAGTCAGCATTTCAAACTCATAATAACCAGCATGCCACATAAGTCACACGGTAATCATCAACAACACTTCAACACATTCGTTTTATGCAACCATTCAATATTCTCGAGGCTATCAACATATATTTCATGGACGAAACTAAACATGCAACACTCAATTCTTAATCATCATGCATCCGGGTATCATATACTCTTCATGCAAATAAAACACAGAATCAGACACAGAATCAGCAAGCCATTAACACCCGGAACCCGTCCATAACCCATGCATTTAAGATATAAGATACCCCCTACCAACTAAGAGACTCCAAGAGGCTCTTCTATTTTGACGTTGATCCTCTGCCTTGTTGCTTTGTCCAGTACTCTCACTCGTTCAGCCCCCTTGAACGCCGTTGTATTCTGCAATCGGCTCGGGAACAGGGAGCTGTTCTTCTTCCGCTTCGATGATCGTCCTTCACCAACAGAAGGAAACTCTGAATCTTCTGCAGCACCGTCGTCGTGGGTTTCCAGAAACAGAGAACAGAGAACAGGGGAGAAGAAAAAAAGCGAAGAAGAAGAAGAGAAGAGAAAACGAAGAGAAGAGAAGTAGCGGAAGAGGAAGTCTGAAGGGAAATGAATAACAACAGTGGCTCTGGACATATGTATATGCGTAGTGTAACATCCCAATTTTGAGGAGTAATACCAAATAAAAATAAACCATTAAGATTCTGATTGCAAAGAAGGAAAATTAATTATTAATTATAATCAACTTAATCTAAGAAATAGTGACAAATTAATTAAGCTTGGGTGGTAGGAGGTGGCTGCTCCCGATTGGGAGCCACATGAGTGGGACTGCAATTCACGTTTTCCCATCCCACTCTCCCTCGTGTACGCATATATTTATATATGTGCCTTTGGTCACTGAAGTTACGCATCTCCTTCAGACTCCTTCTTCTTCTCTTCTCTTCTTTTTCCTTCTTGTACTCTCTTCCCTCTTGCCCTTCGTCTTCCTTTCCCTGTTCACTGTTCTGTTCCTGAGAACGCACAACGACGATACTGTAGAAGACTTGGAGTTCCTTCGGCTGGTGAGGGACGATCGTCAGGGTGAAAGACGAACAGCCCCTGTTTCACGGTGCGACTACGACCAAGGAGGCCAAACGAGTGTGAGCCTGGGCGAGGCAATCAGACCAGCATCGAGAAACAGAGGAACCCCTTGAACTTCCTTCAGTAGGTAGAGGGCGCTTGCATGTCAAATGCATGGTCCACGAACGGTACCAGATGAATGTACTGCTTTAAGTGTATGTATGTGTCTGTCACGATTGTATATTATGCATGATTATTGACCTTGGACTCTATGTGTATGACGAGTAGTTAGATAATATTTGCATGTAAACAAGATAGTGGTAATGTAGTCTGTTAGCCTTCCTGATATAGCCGAGTGAGATGCATGGTTCTACCTCTGTTAATACTGTGAGAATATGAATGTGTGACTGTTAGTTAATTCGTCCGATGTTATTACCTTGATTGTTTGATCACTGTGCATGTTGGTGTGATTGGCAAAGTAAAGATAGAGACCGTGTTGAATATGCTCCTACCTTGATGTTTACGAAGGAAGTATTAGTTGAGTGATGTTGCTTGCTGGTTAAACGCATAAGTTGCATATGTAGGAATGGGGTGACCCGTGGAAGGTCATGAGCCCCGAGGGAATGACTTCCAGCTACAGACCTTGGCTAGATCATGAGAGAGCTCGTGGTAGCCGTAGGAGCTAGAGAGGAGTCTCGAGACGCCAATGGGAGGCCAGTACCACGCGGGAAGAGCTGATGGACGAGAGGCCAGTAAAGGGGGGGACTGTAACTGAAAGTCATTACTTAAGTCGGGTCCGCAGGCATGCATGTAGTGATGATATTGATTAGGATAGTACGCGTGGCATGTGTTAGGTGTAATGAATGAATTCTGAGTGTGTGGATGTATGTGCATGTGTGAATAAGGACGAACTTTATGTAGTACGTATGTGAGTGTATGTTATTGATATTGTTCTAATTTGCATGGCCTTAATTTAATCTGAATGCGACCGAGTGAACGTAAGTGTGCGTCTGACACTGAGACCGAGTTCTTGGCTGTCATTTTCCATGTAAAAGCTTACCCCTACTGTGGCTACATTTTTCAGTGAACATCTCTCGGAATGAAGGATGAAGAAGGAGTTGAGGGCAGAGCAGAGAACCTGAGCGCTATGGAATATATGTGTATATCTATATACTTTATATAAGGTCTCGTTAAGCCTTGGCCGGCTCATATTTTGATTTTAGTCCTTATATCAGAAATTGAACACTTTCGGGTAGAAGGAACATGTTAATGCGTTTGTAATTATTTAAATACTTCCCTATATATATATTGTGTGTTCATTCTTTACTGTGGGTGATGTCCGAGCGATAAACCTGGATGTATAAGTATACTTTCCGAGCGTAGAAAGTTAGTGTGACTATGGGAAGAAGTGGAGCTAAGTTGTTGTTGGGGAAAAACGAGATGGCAAGTCATTCCGAGTGATGAGAGGTTGAATTGTCCGAGTAATTGAGGTCGTATAGCCTGGAGTAGGAGTTGGTGCGAATCCTGTGAGTGATAATTGTGAGGTTTTCTGAGTAGAGGATAATCAATGATTCTAAGTGAGAACCCGCCGAGTGAGTTCACCGACTAGGGAACGACACCTAAGACTCTAAGTGGATTTGTTGTAATAAATCAGTAAGCAGCTAGGGAACCCGAGTGAGTCTTGACTTAGTAGGAAAATTAGAGCAGGAAATATTATGGTTATCGAGTAAAAGGTGAGTAGAATGCCCTGAGTGGCGTAATGGACGTGCATGTTATCCCGAGTGAGAAGTCTTCATAGATTCCGAGTGAGCGGCTTTGAGAATCATTCTCGGATTGCCAATACGTATACGTATATAATCCAATCGAGTGGAGCAGCGGAGTATGATACGCTGTTAGGATGGAACTGGTGAGTATTAAGGTTAGCCCGAGTGGATTAGGAAGTGAACCTTCCCGAGTGAACCATACACTAAAACCGGGTGGAATGACAGGGTACCGAGTGTAGCATCGCTTCAGCAAATGTAGTACGGAGTGGAGATCTTGAGTAGAATCGCCCGAGCGTAGTTAGCCCTCGCTTGAGCGAGTGTACTTGGTGCCATTGGGTTCGCTTAAGCGTTTCTTCCTCTTGCTGTTCGTGAGTTTCTCCCTTGTCTTCTTCCCTTTCCTTTCCTTTCCTTTCCTTTCCTTTCCTTGTCGTACTCAGTTTTATTAATTCAAACAGATTATGCACGGTTTGTTAACCTTAAAATTTGGAAAATTTCCCTTGTTGATTTTATTTATTTAATTAAAAACCAGAGTGTTATACGTAGAAGAGAAGAAGAGTGGGGTGGGAGTTCGTGAACGTCAGTCCACTCACGTCACACACCAATCACAAGCAGCCAGCTATTAACAATTAATCACAATTAATCAGCCATTATTCTCTTAAGTTAAATTAATTAAGTTAATTATAATTAACAAGTAATTTTCCACTTTGCAATTATTATTCTAATGGCTTAATTTCATTCGGTAATTAATTTTTAAATCGGGATGTTACAAATGGCACTTGTATTATCACATTTAAGAGGCACATGGTCTAATATAACACCAAAATCTAGAAGTTATTGACTCATCCAAAGGATTTGAGCATAATAACTACCAGTTGCTACGTATTCTGCCTCAGCTATTGATAATGCCACACTTACTTGTTTCTTGCTATGCCAAGATACAAGAGAACTATCAAGCAAGTGACAAGTACCACTAATGCTTTTCCTATCAAGTTTACATCCTACAAAGTCAGGATCAGATTAACCAACAAAAGTGCATTCAACCCCTTTGGGGTACCATAAACCAACATCTTGAGTTCCAACCAAGTATTTCATTATTCGTTTTATGATAGTCAAGTGTGATTCTTTTGGACATGCTTGATATCTTGCATACATACACATGGCAAACATTATGTCTGGTCTACTTGTAGTAAGATAGAGTAAAGATCCAATCATACCTCGATATTTGGTAATTTCCATATCTTTACCTTTCTCATCTTTGTCCAAGTAGCAAGATGTGCTCATAGGGGTGGCAATTTTATTTGCCTTGTCCATGTTAAATTTCCTAAGCAATTCCTTGCAGTATTTGGATTGACTAATGAATGTGCCTTCTTTGGTTTGCTTAATTTGCAGCCCAAGGAAGAATGTAAGTTCCCCCATCATGGACATTTCAAATTCATCCTGCATTAACTTAGCAAACTCCTTGCAAAGTGATTCATTAGTAGCACTAAAAATGATATCATCCACATATACTTGAACCAAAAGTATGTTATTCTTTTTGTGCTTGATGAATACTATTGTGTCAACCTTTCCTCTTTTAAAATTGTTTTCTAAAAGAAATTTGCTCAATCTTTCATACCAAGCTCTTGGAGCTTGTTTTAAACCATATAAAGCTTTTCTTAGTTTGAAAACATGATTTGGAAATTGATAATTTTCAAAGCCAGGAGGTTGATCAACGTATACTTCTTCTTGAATGTATCCATTCAAGAAGGCACTTTTGACATCCATTTGGTACAATTTGAAATCTCTACAACATGCAAAGGCTAACAATAGTCTAACAGCTTCCAACCTAGCTACGGGCTAGTCTATGCCCTCTTCTTGATTGTAATCCTTAGCAACTAATCTAGCTTTATTTCTAGTGATTATTCTATTTTCATCTAGCTTGTTCCTAAATACCCATTTGGTACCTATTATTTGGTGATCATTGGGTCTTGGCATAAGTTCCCAAACTTTATTTCTTTTAAATTGGTTTAATTCTTCTTGCATGGCCAACATCCAATGTTCATCAATAATAGCCTCATTTATATCTTTGGGTTCTATTTGTGATACAAAAGCTAAGTGATTGCATGCATTTCTAATAGCGTTTTGAGTACTTACACCTTTTGTTATTTCAACTATGATATTATCCAAGGGGTGATTCTTTATGGTGATCCACTCCTTTTGTTGAGGTTCATCATTTTGTGTTGCATCTCCTTCATTTTTGTTTTCTCCTTCATCTTCCAAGTTCATTTCTTGGAAGGTACCTACAAGATCATCAATTTCCTTTCTCGGAGGATTTTGGTTAAGTTCATCAAATTTGACATGTATAGATTCTTCAATTGTACATGTTTGTTTGTTAAAGAGTCGATATGCTTTACTAATGGATGAATAACCTAAGAATATTGCTTCATCAGATTTTGCATCGAATTTGCCGAGATTTTCCTTTCCATTGTTTAAAACAAAACATTTGCATCCAAATACATGAAAATAAGAAATATTTGGTTTTCGTCCTTTATAAAGCTCATAGGGGGTTTTCTTTAAAATAGGCCTTATCAAACATCGGTTCATAACATGGCAAGCGGTATTTACCGCATCGGCCCAAAAATATTTCGCAATATTATTTTCATTTAGCATAGTTCTTATGAGCTCCGCTAAAGATCGATTTTTCCTTTTAATAACCCCATTTTGTTGTGAAGTTCTTGGAGCTAAAAAATTATGTTCAATGCCAAATTTTTTGCAAAACTTTTCAAAAGATTGATTTTCAAATTCTCCCCCATGATTCGTTCAAATGGATGCTATTTTCAAGTTTTGTTCATTTCGGATGAGCTTGGCAAGTTTCTTAAATGCATGATATGCTTCATGTTTATGAGTAAGAAACAATGTCCATGTATAACTAGAGTAATCATCCACAATCACAAGACCATAATAGTTTCCACCAAAACTTTTGATTTTTGAGGGTCCAAATAAATCCATGTGTAAAAGTTGTAAAGGTCTAGTTATTGAAACAATATTTTTGGCTTGAAAAGAAACCTTTACTTGATTTCCTTTTTGGCAAGCATCATAAAATTTGTTTTCAAATTTCAGCTTTCGTAAACCAATTACTAAATCTTTTGAAACTAGTTTGTTAAGATGGTCTATATGAATGTGAGCAATTTTTCTATGCCATAGCCATGATTCATCTTCTTTAGTTAAGAAGCATTACACATCATTTAAAGCAAGACAATCTAGATTAATCATATAGATATTATCAACTCTTTGACCAATGAACTTTACTTCCTTGTTTAATTTATTTTCAATTATGCAACAGTTTGATTCAAAAACAATTTTATAGCCCTTATCACATTATTGACTAATGCTAAGCAAGTTATGTTTAAGTCCCTCAACATATAAAACATCATTTATAGAAGTGGAAGAATTTTTACCAACATTTTCGATTCCTAGTATTCTTCCCTTTGTGTTATCTCCATAGGTGACAAATCCTTTACTTCGTGGAGTAAATGATATGAACTTACTTTTGTCCCCCGTCATGTGTTTTGAACACCCACTATCCAAGTACCAATAGGTGTTACTTGCTTTAAAGCATACCTACAGAACATGTTAAATTAGAGAACTTGGTACCCATTTTATGTTGGGTCCTTGTAGGTTAGTTTGAGGTAATGTTCCTTTAGAAACCCATACTTTTCTCACAACCTTTGGCCCTAGTTTTCTAACATTACAATTAGAAGCATTGTGTCCTTTAAAACCACAATAATTGCATTTCATGAAAGGTGATGCATTTTTACTAGATGGTATAAAGAAGTTCTTATAGTTCTTTTGTTTCTTATAGGCATTGAAACCTAATCCAGTTTTATCAAACATGCATCTTTGATTTCCAAGTAATATATTCAATTTATCTCTACCATTTATAAACTTCTCTAAGGTTTTATTTAAATCCAAAACCTTAGTTTCTAGCATGTCATATTTCTTTACAAAATTACAAGGATTATTCTTAGAGCATGCTTGAACATTTGCTAATTCCTTTTTCAAACATTCATTTTCTTTGCCAAGTTCTACAAGATGTATTTCAAGAGTATCAATAGTTTTTCTAGATAATTTATACTTGCTAGACAGTTTAACAAATTTATCATACAATTCATCAAATGCATCAAGTATCTCATCTTTATCTAATTCATGAAGGTTTACCTCATTGTCTTCATCTTGATGGTTGGCCATGAGACAGAGATTTGCTTCTTCATTTTCGGATTCGTCCAAACTGCTCACTCCGTTGTCATCCCATGCTATGTATGCTCTCCTTTTTCCTTTTTAATCCTTGTTTTTCTTTTTGAGACTTGGACAGTCCATTTTGAAATGTTTTTCCCTTCCACATTCAAAACAATTTGGTAAGGAGTTGTTATCTTTGGGGTGAATTTCTTACCTTTAAAAGTGAAGCCCTTTTGAAATCTTTTGTTTCTCATTAGCCTTCCAAAGCGCTTCACAAATAATCCTAACTCATCATCATCATTTTCTTGGTCACTTTCAGATTTGTCTTCTTCAATAGAGGTGGCTTTAAGAGCTAGCCCCTTCTTCTTGGAAGACTTTTCTTCTTCCTCTGCCATCCTCAATTCTTTTAACTATTGCTCCTGTTCTTGTAACTTACCAAATAGAGTAGCAAGAGACATTTCATTGATGCTAGGAGATTGTTCGATGGCGGTGACTAGAGGTTGCCATTCCCTGGTGAGACTTTTTAACACTTTGTGAATAAGTTCTTTGTTAGTGTAAGTTTTTCCAAGAGTAATGAGATGATTTATAATAAGGGTAAACCTCTTTTGTATATCAACAATTATTTCCCTAGAATTTAATCTAAAGATTTCATACTGACTGGTTAAGGTACTAATCTTAGAGTCTTTGACATCATTTGTACCTTCATGGGTTATTTGTAAGGTATCCCACATATCCTTGGCGAATTTACATGTCATTACTCTAAAGAATTCATCAGGGCCTAAAGCTAAGGTGATTAGATTTTTGGCTTTATAGTTATATTAGACTTTCTTTTCTTCTTCGCTAGTCCAATCATCCATCAATTTTTCTACTTGTTTACCATCTACTATATGCATTGGTACAAAAAGACCATTTTTAATAGCATTCCAAACTTTCAAGTCTATAGATTGCACAAAGATTTTCATTCTTTCTTTCCAAAAAGCGTAACCCTCACCATTGAAAGTAGGAGGTCTATTTGTGGCACCACCCTCAGGAAAAAGGTTTAGAGAATTTGAGGCCATTTTTTCTCTTGAAGCTATTAAGCTTGATCTACCAAGAGTCAAGCTCTGATACCACTTGTTATTCAAGTGGCCTCAATACTCAAGAGGGGGGTAAATTGAGTGTTTAATAAATTTAACTTGGAATGCCCTTGAACTTGGTTCTTTATGCAACCTTAATGAGATATGTAAAACTTCTCAAACAGCAACAATCAAATGCATAATAATTTGTTTCATTTGAGATAAAGAGCTTCTTTGAGACAAGTGAAACTTAACAAAGAAATGAGAATCAAGAGAGAATAATGGTTTGGTAATTTTATCAAACAGTTGGTGTGTAGGTAGTTTAGTAACTTCTTATGAACACAAATAATTCAAGCAATCAACTCAGGTAATTTAACAAATAGTTAGTATGCATACATAAGTAAAGAGTTCAAGGTAAGAAGAAATGCAAACCAATTTAACGAGTTCCACCAATCTGGCGTACGTCTCGCCTTCAAGCAACCCACTTGAAGGATTCCACTATTGAAGATTTTAGATACAAGCTTTGAGCAATTGTCTCCTAGTGTTCCACACTCAAGAACCCAATTCTCACAAGCAAAGGGCAACCCACCCAATCTCACAATCTCTCAATATCCCAAAGGTTGAACCCCAACCTTTGTAACCACTCAACCTAGAGTGAACTTTGGTGTTCGATGTTTGTGTTTACAAGTAATATACTCTCTCAATAGAGTGGATAAGCAAATGAAGAGCTCTCACAATTTCTAACTCTCAACAGGAGAGGATATACAAGTTCTAAGCTCAAGGATTCAGAATATACAAAGAAAATGAACTTACTAAGAACAAATATAAGTAAAGATTGATTGCCTCTTGTTGTGTATTTTGTGCTTGAGTTTGGGATCCATTTATAGAGCTTTGAAGGTCCTCCTAGCCGTTGTAAATGAGTTCCAGGTTGTCCCTTCGTGTAGTGGGTGTTTTTATCTCAGTTTCCCACTCAAAAGTGTCTTTTTAATGGTGTTTCCCACTACTTGAATCGATTCATACCTTTTCGAATCGATTCAAGGCATTCTGATTTGGGCATTTTGGGCTTCCAAGTTCATGTGAATCGATTCAGGCTTTGGTGAATCGATTCAGGCCATTTTGTTTTGAGTTCCTGGGCTGTCAGCTTTGTGTGAATCGATTCAGGCTGTTGTGAATCGATTCAGAACATTCTATTTTCATATTTTTGGGACTTCCAGACCTCTGAATCGATTCATGCGTATGTGAATCGATTCAAGCAATGTTATTTGTTGTTTTTCCATGCTTTTTGATGTTTCCTTGATGCATTTCATGTCATGGTTCCTTTCCTTGATCTTCATGAATTATTTTCTTGATTCTTTGATCATATGGGAGCATGTTCTTCATGATTCCTTGAATCTTTGATTTGAGTGCATCAATTGAATTCTTTGATTTGTTTATTTCACTTGTTTTTGATCCATGAATGATACTCTTCCTGTTCTTGTGTACTTGTCATTATCAAAATCTATCTACAACATGCAAAGACACATGGGTATTAGCCTATAAA
The DNA here is from genome assembly GCA_037962975.1 of Clitoria ternatea. Lineage (NCBI taxonomy): Eukaryota > Viridiplantae > Streptophyta > Magnoliopsida > Fabales > Fabaceae > Clitoria > Clitoria ternatea. The sequence goes on from CM075674.1 coordinate 62,991,523, forward strand.
TTTAACTAAAAATTCATTGTTGGAGAAAATCTGCCCTTTGCTTGGAGAAATATGATGAAATTTCTAGGACAACCTTAAAAAGCCTTTCTAAGCATGGTCGTAAGAAATCATCATTGGAGAAAATCTACTCCTTCCCTTGAGGAAATCTAATGAAACCTCAGGTACAACCTTACAATGCCTTTCTAAGCATGGCTGCAAAAAATCTTGCAAAAATTCATTTGCTTGATTTTGTCGTATTTTGTCGGGCAATAGTCTTTAAATTTGGCTAAAAATTTATCGGTAAAAAAATCTACACTTTCCCTTTGAGAAATCTGATGAATTTCATGGAAAACCTTACAATGCTTTTCTAAGCATGGCAATAAAAAACATGTAAATATTCAACTGGCCGATTTTGTCATATATTCATGGGCATTAGCCTTCAAATTCTGCTAAAAAGTCATCGTTGGAGAAAACCTACTCCTTTCCTTGAAGAAATCTGATGAAACTTTAGGGACAACCTTACAATGCCTTTCTAAGCATGACTGTAAAAAAATCATGCAAAAATTCATTTTCTTGATTTTGTCGTATTTTGATGGGAATTAATCTTCAAATTCAGTTAAAAATTCATCGTTGAAGAAAATCTACACTTTCCCTTTAAAAATCTGATGAAATTTAAGGGAAAACCTTACAATTCTTTTCTAAGCATGGCCATAACAAATCATGTAAAAATTCATGCTCTAAGCTGCGGATTTTTTTGACAGAATCATGATATGATTCTTGAAACATTGCAGCCTCCGCAGCAACCTCAGCGATACGCGGCATAGAAGCAAGGAAATCATCATTGGAATGGCAATCGTTACGAGGGCATACGTGGCAATGAGATATTGAAGCGGCAAAACGTGGTTTCGAGGTGCTTTAATGACAGGCGTGGCAAGTAATGACAAAAGCAATAAATGCATGAAAACACTTGTCCGTAAATCCTGAACTAGCAAATACCGCCTAAACCCATGCCTATAAAAGCTAAAAGTGTTATAGCTTATTAAAGTGACTCCGCCAGTCACTATAACAAGCTAGGGGGCATATGATCCGGTCCCAACACCGGTCCCCAAGAGCATGGTTTTAATGCTTTGCCAGATCAGTATTTTGAACAGGAGAAGTACGTCTCAAATACCTTATAATTACTTTTATACGGAGTACATACCGCCATGGCATGTAACCCCGCCAGGTCACGTAACTCCGCCAGGGCACGTTACTCCGCCAAGGCACGTTACTCCGCTAAAGCTTATTACTCCGCCAAGGTGGAAAACATTGAATATCTTATACACATGCATAAAGTATTTCCAATGCATATTACTCCGCCAAGCCATAGGCTTAATACAGGCGGAATATTGAATTTCCCATACTGCGTAGCGAGCCCATACTTGTAACCCCGACACGAGATTGACTCTGTCTTGAGGGTTGAAAATGGGAATCACGCTGTCACGCATAAAAGGGAACAATGAATAAAATAATAAAGCATTAACGCTTTCCAGGCAAGTGGAAACACCCACTACAGTGATTGTGCTCGTGAACGACACTGGGACCCATTACCTTTCTTGCATTATGCCAGAAAACAAGGAACGGGTCCTACCAATAATAGAGCACCAGTAACAGGTATATAAACCTCAGCAAAAAGGTATAAGGCCCCCCCTCAATTCTGAACCTTACACTTTTACTTGCATAATTCTCTTAGATTTGCTTTCTAAGTCTTACAGTATTTCAGAATACTGACTTGAGCGTCGGAGAATAATTGCAGGTACCACCACCAATTGTGTCAAGGCAAAGAAGGTTACTTCAAGCGGACTTCCACACCGCCCAGAGTGCATTGTATTCCGCCCCAGTATACAAGGATACTCCGTATTTGCACATATACAAATATCTCCTTGTACCAGATTGACATTATATGTACATTTTGAATTGTTCATCAACCATACTTTTACACCCCCAGTAAAGAACAGTTCATTGGCACGCCCAGTGGGACCTGTAAAATTGGTAATCCCATAATCCTTGAGCAATTCCCATTACATTCATCATTAATGGAGAGACCAGAACCAGAAATACAGATAGAGGATTCTCCTCCACGCAATCCTAGACGTCTCAACTTTGACAACGATGCTCACAAAAAGGCAACGCATGTTGACTCTCCAGATCCGAGAGATGACATGATCAGAATGCTGAAAGAAGAAATTGCAGAGCGTCGTCGTGAGAAGGCAAATCCTATGCACGAGAGAGCAGGCCCTGCAAACCAGCCTCGCCATGAATCGCATGCATAGGAGGAATCGAGTACTCCAAATTACTCTCGCATCCCTACTTACATGGAAGAGCAACGAAGCCTCCCACTGGCAAATACTCAACATCATGAGGGGAGAAGAGCAGTTTCAACGTATCCCCCTCGGGATACAAGATGAGTATCCCATTTTCCAAAAGAGTCATGAACACGTATGTTCCCAGACATTTGCAAACTATGCAACCCATTTCCATAGGAAAATACACTAGGGAAACAGATCCTTCTAAGCATTTAGATGCTTACATCTACGAGGCTATGTTCTTAGGTGCAGAAGAAGATGTCATGTGCAGAATGTTCCCCAGGACCCTTACAGGTGAAGCTCTTAGCTGGTTCAAGAGTTTACCTTCAGGTTCCATTGATTCATGGGAGGACTTGGCTACAGCTTTTGGCAGTCACTTTGTAATCTCTAGGGATACGCCTAGAACCTCCCACACCTTGGCTCAGATCAAACAAGGTGATAAGGAGTCTCTAAAAGATTTCCTGAAGAGATTTTACAAAGAGGCGACCATGGTCCCTGACTTGACGGAAGCAATTCAATTGCATATCCTCATCAAAGCCATGCAACCGAAATCACCCTTTGCTTTATCATTGGCAAAAGGACCTCCATCCACCATGGAGGAGTTTCGCAGAAAGGCATCTAAGTACGTAGGTATTGAGATGCACTTGGAAGCCACTGCATCTCGCATTAAGCCACCTCCTTCAGCACCACACCATGACAAAGTGAAGGAAAAATCATCCAGGAATGATAAGTTCCCTCAGAAAGACAAAGCAGGGAACCAATCCTTCAAACAGCAAGATAAACGAGTGTTCAATTTCGCTCATTATGCACCCCTGAACACAACATATGAACAAATCTTGCGTGAAATAGGATGGACTACCCTTAACGTCTATGGGATTCAACGTCCACCTCCAATCAGACGAGGTGGGAACCCAAAGAAATATTGTGAGTTCCACGAATCAGTTGGCCATACCACGGAGGAGTGTAAGCAACTCAAAAACACCATTGAGGTGCTTATTCGTGAAGGCAAGCTGAAACATTATTTGTTTAAGGGTAAATCTCTTGATGAGCCAGAGAGGTTTGAGAAAAGATCTCGTGATCGTTCTCCTGATCCTGATAACACTCGGGAGCCTAAATGCACGGCGGCAACAGAAAAACAAAAGGGCATTGTTCTGGAGTCCGCCCAAAGAGAACCAAGCCTAGAACCCAAATCGAGGGGCAAAAGGCAGGTTGTAGACATGATAGCTGGAGGCTTCGCCGGGGGCGGACCCTCAAACTCCGCCAGGAAAAATCATCATCGCATGATCTTGTCTGTGCAAGGCAAGAGCAAAGAATATCGCCCATTCAGAAACGGGGTCCAGACTCCACCTATAACCTTCACGGACGATGATTTTGGCCCTACTATTCCTGAAGGAGATGATGCAGTAGTGATTATTGCGGTAATCGCTAATATGGATGTAAAACGCATCCTAATTGATCAGGGAAGTTCCTGCGATGTTATCTTTTATGACTGTTTTAAACGTATGGGACTAACTGATGCAGATTTGCAGCCATATACACAGGACCTTACAGCCTTCAATGGTGCCAAACAACCCACTAGAGGCTACTTAGATACGAGAATTACCTTTGATGGCGAACCTGGAGCAAGGACTGTGAAATCCAGGATTCTTGTCATTGATGTGAAGTCTCCCTACAATGGCATCATTGGGCGGCCTACCCTGAATGCCATGGAAGCCATCATTTCAACTCCCTATTTGTTAATCAAGTTTATTGACAAAGATAATCAAGTCTCATTTGTGAGGGGTGACCAAGAAATGGCTCGCTATTGCTACAATTTGAGTCTTAACATGGTGAAGCTGGAAGCCGTGTCTAAGAAAAGAAAGTTGAATGAAGGGGGCAGTGCGGCGGCGTCCGTTAATTTGGTGGATCTTGACCCCAGGGCGGAGTCTTCTATAGACCCACTAAACCCTTTGAAACCAACTTCTGATGGCGGATCCAAGTCTATTGTTTTGGGTAGCACCCCGGAACAGATTACAAACATCAATGACAAGCTTGAGGCTAACATGGAGGCAAGACTAATTGCACTTCTCCATGAGTATAAAGAAATCTTCACTTGGACCGCTGCAGACATGCCTGGCATGGATCCCAACTTTTGTTGTCACCGCCTGGCGGTGTATCCTGAAACTAAGCCCGTGGCACAAAAGAAACGGCGTATGGGTCCTACTAAGCAAAAAGCTGCTTGTGAACAAACAGAGGAGCTCCTCAAGGCGGGGTTCATCAGGGAACTCCGTTACTCCTCCTGGCTCTCTAACGTGGTCATGGTACAGAAAGCCAATGGCAAGTGGCGTATGTGCATAGACTACGTTGACTTAAATAAATGTTGTCCCAAGGATCCATACCCTCTCCCCAACATTGACAGATTGGTTGACGATTCCTCTGGATACAAGTATCTATCTTTTATGGATGCTTACTCCGGGTACAACCAAATTCCAATGTGTGAGGATGATCAAGAGAAGACAGCATTTGTTAATGACAAAGGAGTCTTTTGCTACAACGTCATGCCATTTGGGTTAAAGAACGCCGGGGCAACCTACCAGCGTATGATCAACAAAGTTTTTGAGGGTATGCACACAAAGCTGGTAGAAGTGTATATTGATGATATTATTGCCAAGACCCCAGAAGGAGGAGATCATGTTGAAGATCTACGCCTCATTTTTCAACGCCTATAACAATACGACATGAGACTCAACCCATTAAAGTGTACATTTGCTGTCCCTGGGGGCAGATTTCTGGGTTTCATGCTAACACAAAGAGGTATTGAGGCTAATCCTGATAAATGTCGCGTAATCCAAGAGTTGCAGAGCCCCAAAACATTGAGAGAGGTACAATCCCTCAATGGAAAAATCGCTGCTCTAGCACGGTTCATGCCAAAAATGGCTCATCGCTCTCTTCCCTTGTACAAAATGTTGAAAAAAGACAAAAAATTCAGTTGGGGCCCAGAGCAAGAGGCAGCTTTCCAAAGCTTGAAAAATGTCTTGCCCAGCCCTCCAATCCTGGTAAAACCAAGCCCGGGTGAGCAACTCATTGTTTATTTGTCTGTTTCAGATGAAGCTTTGGCAGTAGCCATGGTTAAGGAAACGGCTGAAGGCCAACGACCGGTGTATTTCACTGGTAAAACATTGCATGGTGCAGAGTGCCGTTATCAAAAGATTGAAAAGGCAGCACTTGCAGTTGTTTGGGCTTCACGACGTCTAAGACCATACTTCCATGCCCATCCTATCCTGATTCGCACAGACTTGCCACTCCGTACTATACTGTTCAAACCAGACCTAGCTGGAAGAATGATCAAATGGGCCGTAGAACTCTCTGAATTTGACATATCCTACGAACCAAGAACTGCTATCAAGGCACAAGTCCTAGCAGATTTCATAGTTGAGTTAACAGGTTCTAGCCCAGATGCAGATCACTCACACTGGACGGTATACGTAGATGGGTCTTCCAATAGCAAAGGATGTGGAGCAGGAATTGTTATGGAAAGTGATGACGGGGTACACCTTGAAATTTCACTGCACTTTACCTTCACTACGTCTAACAATCAGGCGGAGTATAAAGCCTGCTTGGCCGGACTCAGAGCAGCACAAGATATTGGGGCCAAAACTGTCACCCTATGCAGTGATTCTCAATTAGTAATCTCACAAATTCTTGGTGAGTATCAGGCTAAAGAACCTCTTCTACAACAATATCTAGACTGCGTCAATGAGTTAAAGCAGCGCTTCGATGAAGTCACTTTCAAGCATGTACCCCGTGAAGAAAATACACGTGCTGATATCCTCTCCAGGTTGGCTAGCACAAAGAAGGCAGGATGCACAACTACGGTTGTACAAAGTACCTTGGCGGAGCCAAGCATTTCCTTTCCTTCCTCAGCGTATATGATTAAAAGCCGCTCTTTTGATGATAATTCCTGGGTAGCACCGATAGTTCGTTACCTTGTTAATGGATAATTACCCACGGATGATCTTGAGTGACGAAAACTGAAGAAAGAAGCACCTTACTATACACTCCTAGACGGACAGTTATACCGCCGAGGAATCTCTATTCCTTACTTGATATGTATAAACAAAAATGAGGTGCAAGCTGTATTAGAAGAAGTCCATGAAGGGCAATGTGGACACCATCCAGGGGCACGTAGTCTTATGTAAAAAATACTCAGGGCGGGGTACTGGTGGCGCACCCTGAAGCATGACTCCGCCTCGTATGTTCAAAAGTGCGATCAATGTCAACGATTCGCAAATCTCCACCATACTCCGGCGGAAGAAATGTCATCATCAATAACGCCTTGGCCTTTCTATCAATGGGGCATGGATATCTTGGGTCCATTCCCAACTGCACCCGGCGGTATCAAATACTTGATAGTTGGTGTTGATTACTTCACCAAATGGATTGAAGCAGAGGCAGTGGTGCATATTACATCAGCCAGGACTCGTAGATTCGTATATGAAAATATCATTGCATGTTTCGGAGTCCCTGGACGCATAGTCACTGATAATGGCACCCAATTCACAGATCGTAAGTTCACTGAACTCCGGGAAAATCTCAGCATTACGTAGATTTTCTCTTCTGTGGAACACCCTCAAACCAATGGCCAAGCTGAAGTTACCAACAGAGAAATCTTGAAAGGCCTTAAGAAATGCCTTGGTGAAGCAAAGGGAGATTGGGCAAATCAATTATGCCACGTTCTATGGGCATATAGAACAACCCCTCACTCCACCACAATTGAATCTCCATATCGGCTGACATATGGAGTCGAAGCTGTTATTCCCATTGAATTGGCAGCCCCATCAGCTCGAGTCCTCCATTTCAACAAAGAAGCCAATCAACAGAACCTCGCCCATGAACTCGAGGTCTTGGCAGAGTTGAGAGAGGAGACCTTTGTGAGAGACCAAGCTGTTAAAGCAAAGGCCGCCAAACGGTATAACACACGTGTTTTTGAACGCCGTTTCAAAGAAGGAGATTTGGTCTTGAGAAGGGCCAATATCGGTAACAAATTTGCACACCAAGGCAAATTGGCACCAACATGGGAAGGTCCATACCGAGTCGTCGAAATTCTGGGCAAAGGCACATACCGCCTAGAAAACTTAGATGGCACTCCGGTCAGGAATAAATGGAACATTTTAAATTTACGCATATATTACAGCTAGTTGGGTAACATGGTATGTTCTTTTCTTCCTAACTCAAGGTTTTTTCCAGCTGTGCTTTCCTTGAAAAGGTTCTGATGAGACATATCCCAACTCAGCTCCTTATGTAGTTCCATCATTAATAAAATGCCTTCCTACATTCAGTCTTCATTCTAACTTTCAGTTAATTATCCATGGCAGAACTTGTTCCCATGCAGATAAGACACCGACTCCAAGAATTGAAGCATAATGGCATAACTCTTTATTCCATAAAGATCATCCAACATGCAACAAAGCTTCACAAACGGAGTCAAAAAACTCCTTGGGGGGAAAGGATTGGTGTCACAACTATATGCTGCACCATACCGACCCGAAGGTCCAAAAAACTCCTTGGGGGGAAAGGATTGGTGTCACAGCTATATGCTGCACCATACCGACCCTAAGGTCCAAAAAACTCCTTGGGGGGAAAGGATTGGTGTCACAGCTATATGCTGCACCATACCGACCCTAAGGTCCAAAAAACTCCTTGGGGGGAAAGGATTGGTGTCACAGCTATATGCTGCACCATACCGACCCCAAGGTCTTGCAGGCTTCCTGTGGAAAGGATTGGTGTCACAGCTATATGCTGCACCATACCGCCCCCAAGGTCCTGCAGGCTTCCTGTGGAAAGGATTGGCGTCACAGCTATATGCTGCACCATATCGACCCCAAGGTCCAGCAAAATTCCTGCGGAAAGGATTGGTGTCACAGCTATATGCTGCACCATACCAACCCTGGATTCAACAATTTTCACATGATCAGGGATGAACGCTCCATCCAAAACTTGACTCCGCCTAACTGCGAATGTTTAACGGAGTACATAATCAACAAACCCAAGCACTATCGACAAGTTCAAGTAAGTATACTACTTGTAAAAACTGTGCTTCATTGAAATTCCTAAGAGGCTACTATGCCTCATTATTGAATTTACTTCATTGAAATTCTCAAGAGGCTACTCCGCCTCATTATTGAATTTACTTCAATGAAATTCCTAAGAGGCTACTACGCCTCATTATTGAATTTACTTCATTGAAATTCTCAAGAGGCTACTCCGCCTCCTTGCAGAATTTACTTCAATGAAATTCTTAAGAGGCTACTACGCCTCATTATAGAATTTACTTCATTGAAATTCTCAAGAGGCTACTCCACCTCCTTGCAGAATTTACTTCAATGAAATTCCTAAGAGGCTACTCCGCCTCCTTGTAGAATTTACTTCAATGAAATTCCTAAGAGGCTACTACGCCTCATTATTGAATTTACTTCATTGAAATTCTCAAGAGGCTACTCCGCCTCCTTGCAGAATTTACTTCAATGAAATTCTTAAGAGGCTACTCCGCCTCATTATTGAATTTACTTCATTGAAATTCTCAAGAGGCTACTCCGCCTCCTTGCAGAATTTACTTCAATGAAATTCTTAAGAGGCTACTCCGCCTCATTATTGAATTTATTTCATTGAAATTCTCAAGAGGCTACTCCGCCTCCTTGCAGAATTTACTTCATTGAAATTCCTAAGAGGCTACTCCGCCTCCTTGCAGAATTTACTTCAATGAAATTCTTAAGAGGCTATTCCGCCTCATTATTGAATTTACTTCAATGAAATTCCTAAGAGGCTACCCCGCCTCATTACTGAATTTTACTTCACCAAATTCCTAAAAACGTTATTCCACCTCATTATACTTAGTCATATTTTATTAAGTCCTCAAATGATTACGCTGCCTTCTTAATATCGTTTTACAAGGCATAAATCCGACGGACTCAGACATTGTTTGTATGAACAAGTATAAATTTATAAAAAATATACTTTATTGAATATTGTCAAAGATTGATAATTGCAGGTACCACCACCAATTGTGTCAAGGCAAAGAAGGTTACTTCAGGCGGACTTCCACACCGCCCAGAGTGCATTGTATTCCGCCCCAGTATACAAGGATACTCCGTATTTGCACATATACAAATATCTCCTTGTACCAGATTGACATTATATGTACATTTTGAATTGTTTATCAACCATACTTTTACACCCCCAGTAAAGAACAGTTCATTGGCACGCCCAGTGGGACCTGTAAAATTGGTAATCCCATAATCCTTGAGCAATTCCCATTACATTCATCATTAATGGAGAGACCAGAACCAGAAATACAGATAGAGGATTCTCCTCCACGCAATCCTAGACGTCTCAACTTTGACAACGATGCTCACAAAAAGGCAACGCATGTTGACTCTCCAGATCCGAGAGATGACATGATCAGAATGCTGAAAGAAGAAATTGCAGAGCTTCGTCGTGAGAAGGCAAATCCTATGCACGAGAGAGCAGGCCCTGCAAACCAGCCTCGCCATGAATCGCATGCACAGGAGGAATCGAGTACTCCAAATTACTCTCGCATCCCTACTTACATGGAAGAGCAACGAAGCCTCCCACTGGCAAATACTCAACATCATGAGGGGAGAAGAGCAGTTTCAACGCATCCCCCTCGGGATACAAGATGAGTATCCCATTTTCCAAAAGACTCATGAACACGTATGTTCCCAGACATTTGCAAACTATGCAACCCATTTCCATAGGAAAATACACTGGGGAAACAGATCCTTCTAAGCATTTAGATGCTTACATCTACGAGGCTATGTTCTTAGGTGCAGAAGAAGATGTCATGTGCAGAATGTTCCCCAGGACCCTTACAGGTGAAGCTCTTAGCTGGTTCAAGAGTTTACCTTCAGGTTCCATTGATTCATGGGAGGACTTGGCTACAGCTTTTGGCAGTCACTTTGTAATCTCTAGGGATACGCCTAGAACCTCCCACACCTTGGCTCAGATCAAACAAGGTGATAAGGAGTCTCTAAAAGATTTCCTGAAGAGATTTTACAAAGAGGCGACCATGGTCCCTGACTTGACGGAAGCAATTCAATTGCATATCCTCATCAAAGCCATGCAACCGAAATCACCCTTTGCTTTATCATTGGCAAAAGGACCTCCATCCACCATGGAGGAGTTTCGCAGAAAGGCATCTAAGTACGTAGGTATTGAGATGCACTTGGAAGCCACTGCATCTCGCATTAAGCCACCTCCTTCAGCACCACACCATGACAAAGTGAAAGAAAAATCATCCAGGAATGATAAGTTCCTTCAGAAAGACAAAGCAGGGAACCAATCCTTCAAACAGCAAGATAAACGAGTGTTCAATTTCGCTCATTATGCACCCCTGAACACAACATATGAACAAATCTTGCGTGAAATAGGATGGACTACCCTTAACGTCTATGGGATTCAACGTCCACCTCCAATCAGACGAGGTGGGAACCCAAAGAAATATTGTGAGTTCCACGAATCAGCTGGCCATACCACGGAGGAGTGTAAGCAACTCAAAAACACCATTGAGGTGCTTATTCGTGAAGGCAAGCTAAAACATTATTTGTTTAAGGGTAAATCTCTTGATGAGCCAGAGAGGTTTGAGAAAAGATCTCGTGATCGTTCTCCTGATCCTGATAACACTCGGGAGCCTAAACGCACGGCGGCAACAGAAAAACAAAAGGGCATTGTTCTGGAGTCCGCCCAAAGAGAACCAAGCCTAGAACCCAAATCGAGGGGCAAAAGGCAGGTTGTAGACATGATAGCTGGAGGCTTCGCCAGGGGCGGACCCTCAAACTCCGCCAGGAAAAATCATCATCGCATGATCTTGTCTGTGCAAGGCAAGAGCAAAGAATATCGCCCATTCAGAAACGGGGTCCAGACTCCACCTATAACCTTCACGGACGATGATTTTGGCCCTACTATTCCTGAAGGAGATGATGCAGTAGTGATTATTGCGGTAATCGCTAATATGGATGTAAAACGCATCCTAATTGATCAGGGAAGTTCCTGCGATGTTATCTTTTATGACTGTTTTAAACGTATGGGACTAACTGATGCAGATTTGCAGCCATATACACAGGACCTTACAGCCTTCAATGGTGCCAAACAACCCACTAGAGGCTACTTAGATACGAGAATTACCTTTGATGGCGAACCTGGAGCAAGGACTGTGAAATCCAGGATTCTTGTCATTGATGTGAAGTCTCCCTACAATGGCATCATTGGGCGGCCTACCCTGAATGCCATGGAAGCCATCATTTCAACTCCCCATTTGTTAATCAAGTTTATTGACAAAGATAATCAAGTCTCATTTGTGAGGGGTGACCAAGAAATGGCTCGCTATTGCTACAATTTGAGTCTTAACATGGTGAAGCTGGAAGCCGTGTCTAAGAAAAGAAAGTTGAATGAAGGGGGCAGTGCGGCGGCGTCCGTTAATTTGGTGGATCTTGACCCCAGGGCGGAGTCTTCTATAGACCCACTAAACCCTTTGAAACCAACTTCTGATGGCGGATCCAAGTCTATTGTTTTGGGTAGCACCCCGGAACAGATTACAAACATCAATGACAAGCTTGAGGCTAACATGGAGGCAAGACTAATTGCACTTCTCCATGAGTATAAAGAAATCTTCACTTGGACCGCTGCAGACATGCCTGGCATGGATCCCAACTTTTGTTGTCACCGCCTGGCGGTGTATCCTGAAACTAAGCCCGTGGCACAAAAGAAACGGCGTATGGGTCCTACTAAGCAAAAAGCTGCTTGTGAACAAACAGAGGAGCTCCTCAAGGCGGGGTTCATCAGGGAACTCCGTTACTCCTCCTGGCTCTCTAACGTGGTCATGGTACAGAAAGCCAATGGCAAGTGGCGTATGTGCATAGACTACGTTGACTTAAATAAATGTTGTCCCAAGGATCCATACCCTCTCCCCAACATTGACAGATTGGTTGACGATTCCTCTGGATACAAGTATCTATCTTTTATGGATGCTTACTCCGGGTACAACCAAATTCCAATGTGTGAGGATGATCAAGAGAAGACAGCATTTGTTAATGACAAAGGAGTCTTTTGCTACAACGTCATGCCATTTGGGTTAAAGAACGCCGGGGCAACCTACCAGCGTATGATCAACAAAGTTTTTGAGGGTATGCACACAAAGCTGGTAGAAGTGTATATTGATGATATTATTGCCAAGACCCCGGAAGGAGGAGATCATGTTGAAGATCTACGCCTTATTTTTCAACGCCTACAACAATACGACATGAGACTCAACCCATTAAAGTGTACATTTGCTGTCCCTGGGGGCAGATTTCTGGGTTTCATGCTAACACAAAGAGGTATTGAGGCTAATCCTGATAAATGTCGCGTAATCCAAGAGTTGCAGAGCCCCAAAACATTGAGAGAGGTACAATCCCTCAATGGCAAAATCGCTGCTCTAGCACGGTTCATGCCAAAAATGGCTCATCGCTCTCTTCCCTTGTACAAAATGTTGAAAAAAGACAAAAAATTCAGTTGGGGCCCAGAGCAAGAGGCAGCTTTCCAAAGCTTGAAAAATGTCTTGCCCAGCCCTCCAATCCTGGTAAAACCAAGCCCGGGTGAGCAACTCATTGTTTATTTGTCTGTTTCACATGAAGCTTTGGCAGTAGCCATGGTTAAGGAAACGGCTGAAGGCCAACGACCGGTGTATTTCACTGGTAAAACATTGCATGGTGCAGAGTGCCGTTATCAAAAGATTGAAAAGGCAGCACTTGCAGTTGTTTGGGCTTCACGACGTCTAAGACCATACTTCCATGCCCATCCTATCCTGATTCGCACAGACTTGCCACTCCGTACTATACTGTTCAAACCAGACCTAGCTGGAAGAATGATCAAATGGGCCGTAGAACTCTCTGAATTTGACATATCCTACGAACCAAGAACTGCTATCAAGGCACAAGTCCTAGCAGATTTCATAGTTGAGTTAACAGGTTCTAGCCCAGATGCAGATCACTCACACTGGACGGTATACGTAGATGGGTCTTCCAATAGCAAAGGATGTGGAGCAGGAATTGTTATGGAAAGTGATGACGGGGTACACCTTGAAATTTCACTGCACTTTACCTTCACTACGTCTAACAATCAGGCGGAGTATGAAGCCTGCTTGGCCGGACTCAGAGCAGCACAAGATATTGGGGCCAAAACTGTCACCCTATGCAGTGATTCTCAATTAGTAATCTCACAAATTCTTGGTGAGTATCAGGCTAAAGAACCTCTGCTACAACAATATCTAGACTGCGTCAATGAGTTAAAGCAGCGCTTCGATGAAGTCACTTTCAAGCATGTACCCCGTGAAGAAAATACACGTGCTGATATCCTCTCCAGGTTGGCTAGCACAAAGAAGGCAGGATGCACAACTACGGTTGTACAAAGTACCTTGGCGGAGCCAAGCATTTCCTTTCCTTCCTCAGCGTATATGATTAAAAGCCGCTCTTTTGATGATAATTCCTGGGTAGCACCGATAGTTCGTTACCTTGTTAATGGATAATTACCCACGGATGATCTTGAGTGACGAAAACTGAAGAAAGAAGCACCTTACTATACACTCCTAGACGGACAGTTATACCGCCGAGGAATCTCTGTTCCTTACTTGATATGTATAAACAAAAATGAGGTGCAAGCTGTATTAGAAGAAGTCCATGAAGGGCAATGTGGACACCATCCAGGGGCACGTAGTCTTATGTAAAAAATACTCAGGGCGGGGTACTGGTGGCGCACCCTGAAGCATGACTCCGCCTCGTATGTTCAAAAGTGCGATCAATGTCAACGATTCGCAAATCTCCACCATACTCCGGCGGAAGAAATGTCATCATCAATAACGCCTTGGCCTTTCTATCAATGGGGCATGGATATCTTGGGTCCATTCCCAACTGCACCCGGCGGTATCAAATACTTGATAGTTGGTGTTGATTACTTCACCAAATGGATTGAAGCAGAGGCAGTGGTGCATATTACATCAGCCAGGACTCGTAGATTCGTATATGAAAATATCATTGCACGTTTCGGAGTCCCTGGACGCATAGTCACTGATAATGGCACCCAATTCACAGATCGTAAGTTCACTGAACTCCGGGAAAATCTCAGCATTACGTAGATTTTCTCTTCTGTGGAACACCCTCAAACCAATGGCCAAGCTGAAGTTACCAACAGAGAAATCTTGAAAGGCCTTAAGAAACGCCTTGGTGAAGCAAAGGGAGATTGGGCAAATCAATTATGCCACGTTCTATGGGTATATAGAACAACCCCTCACTCCACCACAATTGAATCTCCATATCGGCTGACATATGGAGTCGAAGCTGTTATTCCCATTGAATTGGCAGCCCCATCAGCTCGAGTCCTCCATTTCAACAAAGAAGCCAATCAACAGAACCTCGCCCATGAACTCGAGGTCTTGGCGGAGTTGAGAGAGGAAACCTTTGTGAGAGACCAAGCTGTTAAAGCAAAGGCCGCCAAACGGTATAACACACGTGTTTTTGAACGCCGTTTCAAAGAAGGAGATTTGGTCTTGAGAAGGGCCAATATCGGTAACAAATTTGCACACCAAGGCAAATTGGCACCAACATGGGAAGGTCCATACCGAGTCGTCGAAATTCAGGGCAAAGGTGTATTTGTATGTTGATGTAGGTTTTGATAATGACACAACAAATGAAGAAGTATCAAAGAATGTTATCATGCAATTAATTATGTTTGATGTTTAAATTTGATGAATAATTTAAAGGCATTTAAAGTGGCTTGAATCAAGTGAAAAATGATCAACAAAGTGCCTAAGGTTCCAAAATAATAAAGCCATACGCATTTATTTAGCAAAGGAACAAAAAGCACATGGAAAATGAAGGAACAGCTTGATGAATCGATTCAGCCATAAGCATGAATCGATTCATGCGTTTATATTGGGCCAGGATATGCAAAATTAAGCTTGAATCGATTCCTCCCTCATCATGAATCGATTCACACGGTTTAGTTACCCCAGGATGTGATTTTTCACATCATGAATCGATTCCATCTTCCCTTGAATCGATTCCCACGTTGAAAATTTACCCAGTGACTTTGTTTTAATTGCATGAATCGATTCATATGCCATAAGAATCGATTCATGAGGCTGTCAGAAGGTAGAAACATGCGCAGACTCTAATTCCCCTTCGGTTCACTCAAATTGAAGAAGTCCTAGGCAATATTCCATGACTTGTCCCTCTCCACATGCATGTGTTACATTGGTAATGCAATTAATTTGAATATTAGACAAACATGCTTCTTGATGCACATGCAATATTCTCTTGGAGACACTAAAAGGTTTATTGGAATTGGAATGCCAAGTTGAATGGAGACACACATGCCTAACATTTCAAGCTCCAAGGAATTAAATATTACACATGTCATGCCTCATGGAGCCTATAAATAGAGAAGGAGTTGAAGGCAAAACTTGCACCAAGCATTTGAAGCATTTCCATTTGCTTTCTTCCTCCTCCATTCTCTTGTTCTTCTACTTACTCTCTTTATTCTTTGATTGGTATAATTCTTGAGAGTTAATTTGTGGGAAGATTATATTTGTGTACTTAACTTGCATATCCTCTCTTTGAGAGTTATTATCTTGTGTAAGCTTTTAACTTGTATATCCACTCTAGTGAGAGAGTTTCCTTGTATGCTCAAACATCAAACATCTTAGAAATTTTGGGTTGGGTTTCAACCTTGTAATTGTGAGATTGAGAGATTGGGTGGGGTGCCCTTGTACTTGTGAGGATTGGATTCTTGAGTGTGGGACACTAGGAAGTCGCAATTGCTCAAAGTGTATCTCTAATCTACAATAGTGGAAATCCTCTAAGTGGGTTGCTTAGAGGCGAGACGTACACCGGCGTGGTGGAACTCGTTACATCGGTTTGCAAAGCTTCTCTTCCCTTAAACTCATTTATTATTGAGAACTTCACTTGCATGCTAAAACATCTACATTAATTTGGTGTGGTTTAAACCCTTGAATTAATTGTCTCAAATATTGTTGAACTTGAACATTGTTCTATTGAGTTAAATAATCTTGTTAACAACTTGATAAATCTATTGGACATTATCTAGTTAATTTTAATATTGGAATTAAGTGTTAAATACTAAGTGTCTCAAGAATTGAATAAACCAATAGTGGGTCTTAATTATTAAAATCAATTCTTGAACATAGCATCTTTAACTCAATCCTTTATTATGATATGTGTTTCATAATTGTCTCATCTCTTGCATTGTATTATTTGTGTATCACTAATCATTTTGAAGGGGCTTCCAAGCAAAAATTTGAAATACTCAATTCACCCCCCCTCTTGAGTATCGAGGCCTTGGCTAACAAGTGGTATCAGAGCTTGACTCTTGGTAGATCAAGCTTAACGGCTTCAAGAGATCAAGATGGCCTCTACTTCTTATGATACACTTCCAATAAATAGACCACCAATCTTCAATGGTAAGGACTATGTCATTTGGAAAGAAAGGATGAAAATCTTCATCCAAGCCTATGATATCAAGGTATGGAATGCTATTCAATGTGGCCCTTTTATTCCTAAATACATAGTTAATAATATAGAATGTATGAAGCCCATGAACCTATGGACTAAGGAAGAAGAAAGGAAAGTACAATTTAATCTAAGAGCTAAAATCATTATCAAATTAGCATTAGAATCCAATGATGTTGCTAGAATTAATATGTGTAATAATGCTAAAGAAATATGGGAAACTCTTGGAAAAATCTATGGAAATACTAATGTTGATAAAGATGCAAGGATTAGTTCCATTTCTTGTCAAGATGGAGAGCTCGAAATAAGTCAAGGAGAAGAGTTCAACAAACCGGGAGAAGAAATTACATGCCTAATGACAAAGCACTCCCAAGATGATGAGGTATGTTCATTAAATGCTTTTGGTGAAAATCATGATGAAAATGAAATTGACAAAAATGAATTGTTAGAAGCTTTTGAGGAATTGCATGAAAAGTTTATTTTACTATCAAAGAAATATGCATGCTCAAAACAAAACATCTTGAAACTTGAAAGACAATTGCATGATTCTCACATAGAAAAAGAAACTCTTAAAATTCAACATGGTAAATTAGTTGCTTCAATTATTCCTCCAAGGACTTATAATAAGGATTGTATGCTTATTGAAAAATGTATGCTTCTTGAAAATGAAAATAGAGAACTAAAAGAAGCACTCAAGATGCTCACAAGTAGTCAAAAGAATTTAAGTGCATCTCTTAAAAATCAAAAGCATACAAGGAAAATAAGTCACTACAAGAATCCCTTAGTGCTCTATAAAGAAAAATCTAAATCTATTCTTAGATATACTAATCATGAAAGAAAAAGGAACTCTATGACAAATAGTTTTAAAAGGAAGCACATAGAACACAATAGGAACCATTGCAATCATACTATAAATTACTCTTTGAATGCAACTTGCGCTTATTGTGAAATATATGATCATATACCTTCAAATTGTTTTATAAAGAAATCACGTCAAAAATGCATGAGAAAAGTATGGATTCCTAAAACAATTTTTGAAATCCCAAACTAACAAAGAAGGATCCAACTCTCAAAGGGTACCATGAAACTTGATACTTTGTAGGCTTATTCTAAATCGACAATCTCTCATTGACGAATGAAGAATCAAGACTCACAACCTTCACTTCAAAGAACAAAGGATGAAAAAGACAAGGACACACATCTTACAAAATTCAAAGGTACAATTGGATCCTTAACTCATTTGAACAAATGACATGGTTGTTACGATTAGTTGATTATAAGTTTGTTTAGAAGTGATATCCTATAAAATCAAATTCCATACTTGTTCACAATAAAATTTTGATTTGATATTTATGTTTGAACAAGAAAGGTGTGAAATCTTGAAAGGGATAAATAAACAACTATTTAGGATTAATGATGTATACCCTTATGTTTTTGATGATCTATATGAATAGTGATAAGGTTGATAAATGACTACTTTGATGACATGTCTTAGCACCATGAAAAACTTGATTAAAGTTGTTTGCATCCATATATGTTAAGAAAAATCAAATTATTGAAACGACAAATCTTAGTTGTTGATTCTAAATGATGCATGAGATTTTGATTGAACATGAATACTTGATGATGCATCATTCATTAAACAAGAGATATGTGCTTAAACTAGTGGTATCTAAATGACTAAACATCATCAATTGAAAAGGATGAGAACATGGGGACATACATTGTTTGATATGAAGTTTGTTGATAATTCTCAAGTGGGTAAATATTTTATAAAAACAAAACTTCATACTTATTGATATATGCTTGAAAGGTATGACAAAATTTTTGGTATCAAAGTACTTAAATTGGCAAATCTATCTAGATATTTCACAAATAGCATCAAGGTAGTTATCTTGTTTCTACACTTCTAAGTGTTTACTTGAAAGGATATTCTTGTATGTTTTGATAATACCAAATGAAGAAATTTTTTTAATTGAAATAATTGTACATTTATTACAAATTATTACCCTTAAGTTCTTACTTAGTTCAATACTTTTGGTTTCAACAAAATCATTGGCAATTTGATAAAATCCTTACAAAATTTGTATTTCATAAAGTTTGTCTAGATTTAATTCTTGATCAATGATTTTTTAAATCTCCATGTAGCATTAATTGGATCATTTTATAAAGAGACCTAAAATTTTGAATTCAAAATTTCAAATTCAAAATTTGAATTCAAAAATTTCAAAATCATTTGAATTCAAAATTCAAAATTGCAAAGGCATGTGCTACTCTTTCCCATGAATCCATCCTCGAAACTCTAAGTGCAAAGCTTTAACAAGGCTAAATGATAAAAGTTGATTTCCCAAGCACAAGATTCCCTTTCACGCGACATTAGACTTGATCAAATTAGTGAAATTGGTTTCATAACAATTGGTATCAAACTTTATCAAATTGATTTCACATGTTAATAAGTGCTATATGTCTTTACAAGTGATATCAATTACAATAGTAAGGGGGAGCACACATATGAATAATGATTATCCTTGATTTCACCTCGTTATAATTATGATTATGGTACTTATGCTTACAATCTTGTTTCTATTTCTCCTATATGCTTAATTGGAAAATTATTCTTGTGCATTTAGTAATGCCAAAAAGGGAGACGGACATAAAAGGAATTAGGAATTTTAGAAATTGCTTAAATGGGCTTATTTTTTGTCACATTCACTTACACTTTGAACAAAATTTTTTTTGAAAATCTTGAAGATTTTTACTTATTTCCTTCATAAAGTTTTCATTACTTTGAACATAGTGCTTTACTTTGTGATATACATACAAGTTTTTTTTTAAGGTAAATACATACTCACACTTTCAATAATGTATGCATATATCTCTAAGTGGTATATATTTTTTTTTGATATCAAAGAGGAGAAAATTATGTGCTTATTTGACATAATATGTGAGAATCATGTGACGCTTACCATACTTAAAAGTGATATTAATTACATGATTGAAAATGAGTTAGCAATCTATTATATGTTGGCTTGACAAATGAATTATGTGATTGACTATTGACTCTAGATGCAACAAAATGATATACATCATTGATCATGTTATGAGCCTTGAGTTGAAATCCTTTTCATGAAATACTTGCTCTAAATCTCTCTAAATACATGAGTTTAGATGTTGGTGGCATAGAATATAATTAAGATGATGATCTTTTTGATGATGCCAAAGGGGGAGAGATTAGTGAAAGGATTAGTAAAAAGGATAAAATGTTATTTATGCCAAAAAGAGGAGAATTATAAAGAGAGAAAATATCAAGATAGAACATGTAATATTTCTTATATTCTTTAATCATGTTCCCTCTTTTAAATTGCCTCCAAGTTTGCTAAAGGTTCATGTGTGTTGGTTGAAATCTCATGAGTATTTGTTCATCTTTATCCTCTCTTAGTATCTAATTTTTATGGTTATTATTTGAGGCACAAATTACATTTTTTAAGTGATATATGTTACATTGTCATCTTACTTCAAAATGTATGCATCTACCCCTAAGTTGTATATGCTTATAAGGAAATCTTTTTGATGATGCCAAAGGGGGAGAGAAATACATACATTTAAAGGGGGAGAGATATATATACAAGAAAGGGGGAGAAGATATACACTTTCTAATTGACATAAAAATATCTTGTAAAAGGTGAGAAATACTTAAAGTATTGTATGATTAAAAGGGAGATAACTAAGAAGGAGAGAACATATATTAAGGGGGAGAAACCATATATTAAGGGGGAGAGACCTTTGTTTCTTAAATACTTTCTTGATTTCTTGTGTCTATGATTTCATCAACATGTGGTATCAAATTGTATATGATAGGGGGAGTCTTTATTGCAATATATATGAATTGTTATAATACTAACACCCCAAGAGACAAACATTTGTTGTCATCATCAAAAAGGGGGAGAATGTATTTGTATGTTGATGTAGGTTTTGATAATGACACAACAAATGAAGAAGTATCAAAGAATGTTATCATGCAATTAATTATGTTTGATGTTTAAATTTGATGAATAATTTAAAGGCATTTAAAGTGGCTTGAATCAAGTGAAAAATGATCAACAAAGTGCCTAAGGTTCCAAAATAATAAAGCCATACGCATTTATTTAGCAAAGGAACAAAAAGCACATGGAAAATGAAGGAACAGCTTGATGAATCGATTCAGCCATAAGCATGAATCGATTCATGCGTTTATATTGGGCCAGGATATGCAAAATTAAGCTTGAATCGATTCCTCCCTCATCATGAATCGATTCACACGGTTTAGTTGCCCCAGGATGTGATTTTTCACATCATGAATCGATTCCATCTTCCCTTGAATCGATTCCCACGTTGAAAATTTACCCAGTGACTTTGTTTTAATTGCATGAATCGATTCATATGCCATAAGAATCGATTCATGAGGCTGTCAGAAGGTAGAAACATGCGCAGACTCTAATTCCCCTTCGGTTCACTCAAATTGAAGAAGTCCTAGGCAATATTCCATGACTTGTCCCTCTCCACATGCATGTGTTACATTGGTAATGCAATTAATTTGAATATTAGACAAACATGCTTCTTGATGCACATGCAATATTCTCTTGGAGACACTAAAAGGTTTATTGGAATTGGAATGCCAAGTTGAATGGAGACACACATGCCTAACATTTCAAGCTCCAAGGAATTAAATATTACACATGTCATGCCTCATGGAGCCTATAAATAGAGAAGGAGTTGAAGGCAAAACTTGCACCAAGCATTTGAAGCATTTCCATTTGCTTTCTTCCTCCTCCATTCTCTTGTTCTTCTACTTACTCTCTTTATTCTTTGATTGGTATAATTCTTGAGAGTTAATTTGTGGGAAGATTATATTTGTGTACTTAACTTGCATATCCTCTCTTTGAGAGTTATTATCTTGTGTAAGCTTTTAACTTGTATATCCACTCTAGTGAGAGAGTTTCCTTGTATGCTCAAACATCAAACATCTTAGAAATTTTGGGTTGGGTTTCAACCTTGTAATTGTGAGATTGAGAGATTGGGTGGGGTGCCCTTGTACTTGTGAGGATTGGATTCTTGAGTGTGGGACACTAGGAAGTCGCAATTGCTCAAAGTGTATCTCTAATCTACAATAGTGGAAATCCTCTAAGTGGGTTGCTTAGAGGCGAGACGTACACCGGCGTGGTGGAACTCGTTACATCGGTTTGCAAAGCTTCTCTTCCCTTAAACTCATTTATTATTGAGAACTTCACTTGCATGCTAAAACATCTACATTAATTTGGTGTGGTTTAAACCCTTGAATTAATTGTCTCAAATATTGTTGAACTTGAACATTGTTCTATTGAGTTAAATAATCTTGTTAACAACTTGATAAATCTATTGGACATTATCTAGTTAATTTTAATATTGGAATTAAGTGTTAAATACTAAGTGTCTCAAGAATTGAATAAACCAATAGTGGGTCTTAATTATTAAAATCAATTCTTGAACATAGCATCTTTAACTCAATCCTTTATTATGATATGTGTTTCATAATTGTCTCATCTCTTGCATTGTATTATTTGTGTATCACTAATCATTTTGAAGGGGCTTCCAAGCAAAAATTTGAAATACTCAATTCACCCCCCCTCTTGAGTATCGAGGCCTTGGCTAACAAAAGGCACATACCGCCTAGAAAACTTAGATGGCACTCCGGTCAGGAATAAATGGAACATTTTAAATTTACGCATATATTACAGCTAGTTGGGTAACATGGTATGTTCTTTTCTTCCTAACTCAAGGTTTTTTCCAGCTGTGCTTTCCTTGAAAAGGTTCTGATGAGACATATCCCAACTCAGCTCCTTATGTAGTTCCATCATTAATAAAATGCCTTCCTACATTCAGTCTTCATTCTAACTTTCAGTTAATTATCCATGGCAGAACTTGTTCCCATGCAGATAAGACACCGGCTCCAAGAATTGAAGCATAATGGCATAACTCTTTATTCCATAAAGATCATCCAACATGCAACAAAGCTTCACAAACGGAGTCAAAAAACTCCTTGGGGGGAAAGGATTGGTGTCACAACTATATGCTGCACCATACCGACCCGAAGGTCCAAAAAACTCCTTGGGGGGAAAGGATTGGTGTCACAGCTATATGCTGCACCATACCGACCCTAAGGTCCAAAAAACTCCTTGGGGGGAAAGGATTGGTGTCACAGCTATATGCTGCACCATACCGACCCCAAGGTCTTGCAGGCTTCCTGTGGAAAGGATTGGTGTCACAGCTATATGCTGCACCATACCGCCCCCAAGGTCCTGCAGGCTTCCTGTGGAAAGGATTGGCGTCACAGCTATATGCTGCACCATATCGACCCCAAGGTCCAGCAAAATTCCTGCGGAAAGGATTGGTGTCACAGCTATATGCTGCACCATACCAACCCTGGATTCAACAATTTTCACATGATCAGGGATGAACGCTCCATCCAAAACTTGACTCCGCCTAACTGCGAATGTTTAACGGAGTACATAATCAACAAACCCAAGCACTATCGACAAGTTCAAGTAAGTATACTACTTGTAAAAACTGTGCTTCATTGAAATTCCTAAGAGGCTACTATGCCTCATTATTGAATTTACTTCATTGAAATTCTCAAGAGGCTACTCCGCCTCATTATTGAATTTACTTCAATGAAATTCCTACGAGGCTACTACGCCTTATTATTGAATTTACTTCATTGAAATTCTCAAGAGGCTACTCCGCCTCCTTGCAGAATTTACTTCAATGAAATTCTTAAGAGGCTACTACGCCTCATTATAGAATTTACTTCATTGAAATTCTCAAGAGGCTACTCCACCTCCTTGCAGAATTTACTTCAATGAAATTCCTAAGAGGCTACTCCGCCTCCTTGTAGAATTTACTTCAATGAAATTCCTAAGAGGCTACTACGCCTCATTATTGAATTTACTTCATTGAAATTCTCAAGAGGCTACTCCGCCTCCTTGCAGAATTTACTTCAATGAAATTCTTAAGAGGCTACTCCGCCTCATTATTGAATTTACTTCATTGAAATTCTCAAGAGGCTACTCCGCCTCCTTGCAGAATTTACTTCAATGAAATTCTTAAGAGGCTACTCCGCCTCATTATTGAATTTATTTCATTGAAATTCTCAAGAGGCTACTCCGCCTCCTTGCAGAATTTACTTCATTGAAATTCCTAAGAGGCTACTCCGCCTCCTTGCAGAATTTACTTCAATGAAATTCTTAAGAGGCTATTCCGCCTCATTATTGAATTTACTTCAATGAAATTCCTAAGAGGCTACCCCGCCTCATTACTGAATTTTACTTCACCAAATTCCTAAAAACGTTATTCCACCTCATTATACTTAGTCATATTTTATTAAGTCCTCAAATGATTACGCTGCCTTCTTAATATCGTTTTACAAGGCATAAATCCGACGGACTCAGACATTGTTTGTATGAACAAGTATAAATTTATAAAAAATATACTTTATTGAATATTGTCAAAGATTGATAATTGCAGGTACCACCACCAATTGTGTCAAGGCAAAGAAGGTTACTTCAGGCGGACTTCCACACCGCCCAGAGTGCATTGTATTCCGCCCCAGTATACAAGGATACTCCGTATTTGCACATATACAAATATCTCCTTGTACCAGATTGACATTATATGTACATTTTGAATTGTTTATCAACCATACTTTTACACCCCCAGTAAAGAACAGTTCATTGGCACGCCCAGTGGGACCTGTAAAATTGGTAATCCCATAATCCTTGAGCAATTCCCATTACATTCATCATTAATGGAGAGACCAGAACCAGAAATACAGATAGAGGATTCTCCTCCACGCAATCCTAGACGTCTCAACTTTGACAACGATGCTCACAAAAAGGCAACGCATGTTGACTCTCCAGATCCGAGAGATGACATGATCAGAATGCTGAAAGAAGAAATTGCAGAGCTTCGTCGTGAGAAGGCAAATCCTATGCACGAGAGAGCAGGCCCTGCAAACCAGCCTCGCCATGAATCGCATGCACAGGAGGAATCGAGTACTCCAAATTACTCTCGCATCCCTACTTACATGGAAGAGCAACGAAGCCTCCCACTGGCAAATACTCAACATCATGAGGGGAGAAGAGCAGTTTCAACGCATCCCCCTCGGGATACAAGATGAGTATCCCATTTTCCAAAAGACTCATGAACACGTATGTTCCCAGACATTTGCAAACTATGCAACCCATTTCCATAGGAAAATACACTGGGGAAACAGATCCTTCTAAGCATTTAGATGCTTACATCTACGAGGCTATGTTCTTAGGTGCAGAAGAAGATGTCATGTGCAGAATGTTCCCCAGGACCCTTACAGGTGAAGCTCTTAGCTGGTTCAAGAGTTTACCTTCAGGTTCCATTGATTCATGGGAGGACTTGGCTACAGCTTTTGGCAGTCACTTTGTAATCTCTAGGGATACGCCTAGAACCTCCCACACCTTGGCTCAGATCAAACAAGGTGATAAGGAGTCTCTAAAAGATTTCCTGAAGAGATTTTACAAAGAGGCGACCATGGTCCCTGACTTGACGGAAGCAATTCAATTGCATATCCTCATCAAAGCCATGCAACTGAAATCACCCTTTGCTTTATCATTGGCAAAAGGACCTCCATCCACCATGGAGGAGTTTCGCAGAAAGGCATCTAAGTACGTAGGTATTGAGATGCACTTGGAAGCCACTACATCTCGCATTAAGCCACCTCCTTCAGCACCACACCATGACAAAGTGAAGGAAAAATCATCCAGGAATGATAAGTTCCCTCAGAAAGACAAAGCAGGGAACCAATCCTTCAAACAGCAAGATAAACGAGTGTTCAATTTCGCTCATTATGCACCCCTGAACACAACATATGAACAAATCTTGCGTGAAATAGGATGGACTACCCTTAACGTCTATGGGATTCAACGTCCACCTCCAATCAGACGAGGTGGGAACCCAAAGAAATATTGTGAGTTCCACGAATCAGCTGGCCATACCACGGAGGAGTGTAAGCAACTCAAAAACACCATTGAGGTGCTTATTCGTGAAGGCAAGCTGAAACATTATTTGTTTAAGGGTAAATCTCTTGATGAGCCAGAGAGGTTTGAGAAAAGATCTCGTGATCGTTCTCCTGATCCTGATAACACTCGGGAGCCTAAACGCACGGCGGCAACAGAAAAACAAAAGGGCATTGTTCTGGAGTCCGCCCAAAGAGAACCAAGCCTAGAACCCAAATCGAGGGGCAAAAGGCAGGTTGTAGACATGATAGCTAGAGGCTTCGCCGGGGGCGGACCCTCAAACTCCGCCAGGAAAAATCATCATCGCATGATCTTGTCTGTGCAAGGCAAGAGCAAAGAATATCGCCCATTCAGAAATGGGGTCCAGACTCCACCTATAACCTTCACGGACGATGATTTTGGCCCTACTATTCCTGAAGGAGATGATACAGTAGTGATTATTGCGGTAATCGCTAATATGGATGTAAAACGCATCTTAATTGATCAGGGAAGTTCCTGCGATGTTATCTTTTATGACTGTTTTAAACGTATGGGACTAACTGATGCAGATTTGCAGCCATATACACAGGACCTTACAGCCTTCAATGGTGCCAAACAGCCCACTAGAGGCTACTTAGATACGAGAATTACCTTTGATGGCGAACCTGGAGCAAGGACTGTGAAATCCAGGATTCTTGTCATTGATGTGAAGTCTCCCTACAATGGCATCATTGGGCGGCCTACCCTGAATGCCATGGAAGCCATCATTTCAACTCCCCATTTGTTAATCAAGTTTATTGACAAAGATAATCAAGTCTCATTTGTGGGGTGACCAAGAAATGGCTCGCTATTGCTACAATTTGAGTCTTAACATGGTGAAGCTGGAAGCCGTGTCTAAGAAAAGAAAGTTGAATGAAGGGGGCAGTGCGGCGGCGTCCGTTAATTTGGTGGATCTTGACCCCAGGGCGGAGTCTTCTATAGACCCACTAAACCCTTTGAAACCAACTTCTGATGGCGGATCCAAGTCTATTGTTTTGGGTAGCACCCCGGAATAGATTACAAACATCAATGACAAGCTTGAGGCTAACATGGAGGCAAGACTAATTGCACTTCTTCATGAGTATAAAGAAATCTTCACTTGGACCGCTGCAGACATGCCTGGCATGGATCCCAACTTTTGTTGTCACCGCCTGGCGGTGTATCCTGAAACTAAGCCCGTGGCACAAAAGAAACGGCGTATGGGTCCTACTAAGCAAAAAGGTGCTTGTGAACAAACAGAGGAGCTCCTCAAGGCGGGGTTCATCAGGGAACTCCGTTACTCCTCCTGGCTCTCTAACGTGGTCATGGTACAGAAAGCCAATGGCAAGTGGCGTATGTGCATAGACTACGTTGACTTAAATAAATGTTGTCCCAAGGATCCATACCCTCTCCCCAACATTGACAGATTGGTTGACGATTCCTCTGGATACAAGTATCTATCTTTTATGGATGCTTACTCCGGGTACAACCAAATTCCAATGTGTGAGGATGATCAAGAGAAGACAGCATTTGTTAATGACAAAGGAGTCTTTTGCTACAACGTCATGCCATTTGGGTTAAAGAACGCCGGGGCAACCTACCAGCGTATGATCAACAAAGTTTTTGAGGGTATGCACACAAAGCTGGTAGAAGTGTATATTGATGATATTATTGCCAAGACCCCGGAAGGAGGAGATCATGTTGAAGATCTACGCCTCATTTTTCAACGCCTACAACAATACGACATGAGACTCAACCCATTAAAGTGTACATTTGCTGTCCCTGGGGGCAGATTTCTGGGTTTCATGCTAACACAAAGAGGTATTGAGGCTAATCCTGATAAATGTCGCGTAATCCAAGAGTTGCAGAGCCCCAAAACATTGAGAGAGGTACAATCCCTCAATGGCAAAATCACTGCTCTAGCACGGTTCATGCCAAAAATGGCTCATCGCTCTCTTCCCTTGTACAAAATGTTGAAAAAAGACAAAAAATTTAGTTGGGGCCCAGAGCAAGAGGCAGCTTTCCAAAGCTTGAAAAATGTCTTGGCCAGCCCTCCAATCCTGGTAAAACCAAGCCCGGGTGAGCAACTCATTGTTTATTTGTCTGTTTCAGATGAAGCTTTGGCAGTAACCATGGTCAAGGAAACGGCTGAAGGCCAACGACCGGTGTATTTCACTGGTAAAACATTGCATGGTGCAGAGTGCCGTTATCAAAAGATTGAAAAGGCAGCACTTGCAGTTGTTTGGGCTTCACGACGTCTAAGACCATACTTCTATGCCCATCCTATCCTGATTCGCACAGACTTGCCACTCCGTACTATACTGTTCAAACCAGACCTAGCTGGAAGAATGATCAAATGGGCCGTAGAACTCTCTGAATTTGACATATCCTACGAACCAAGAACTGCTATCAAGGCACAAGTCCTAGCAGATTTCGTAGTTGAGTTAACAGGTTCTAGCCCAGATGCAGATCACTCACACTGGACGGTATACGTAGATGGGTCTTCCAATAGCAAAGGATGTGGAGCAGGAATTGTTGTGGAAAGTGATGACGGGGTACACCTTGAAATTTCACTGCACTTTACCTTCACTACGTCTAACAATCAGGCGGAGTATGAAGCCTGCTTGGCCGGACTCAGAGCAGCACAAGATATTGGGGCCAAAACTGTCACCCTATGCAGTGATTCTCAATTAGTAATCTCATAAATTCTTGGTGAGTATCAGGCTAAAGAACCTCTGCTACAACAATATCTAGACTGCGTCAATGAGTTAAAGCAGCGCTTCGATGAAGTCACTTTCAAGCATGTACCCCGTGAAGAAAATACACGTGCTGATATCCTCTCCAGGTTGGCTAGCACAAAGAAGGCAGGATGCACAACTACGGTTGTACAAAGTACCTTGGCGGAGCCAAGCATTTCCTTTCGTTCCTCAGCGTATATGATTAAAAGCCGCTCTTTTGATGATAATTCCTGGGTAGCACCGATAGTTCGTTACCTTGTTAATGGACAATTACCCACGGATGATCTTGAGCGACGAAAACTGAAGAAAGAAGCACCTTACTATACACTCCTAGACGGACAGTTATACCGCCGAGGAATCTCTGTTCCTTACTTGATATGTATAAACAAAAATGAGGTGCAAGCTGTATTAGAAGAAGTCCATGAAGGGCAATGTGGACACCATCCAGGGGCACATAGTCTTATGTAAAAAATACTCAGGGCGGGGTACTGGTGGCCCACCCTGAAGCATGACTCCGCCTCGTATGTTCAAAAGTGCGATCAATGTCAACGATTCGCAAATCTCCACCATACTCCGGCGGAAGAAATGTCATCATCAATAACGCCTTGGCCTTTCTATCAATGGGGCATGGATATCTTGGGTCCATTCCCAACTGCACCCGGCGGTATCAAATACTTGATAGTTGGTGTTGATTACTTCACCAAATGGATTGAAGCAGAGGCAGTGGTGCATATTACATCAGCCAGGACTCGTAGATTCGTATATGAAAATATCATTGCACGTTTCGAAGTCCCTGGACGCATAGTCACTGATAATGGCACCCAATTCACAGATCGTAAGTTCACTGAACTCTGGGAAAATCTCAGCATTACGTAGATTTTCTCTTCTGTGGAACACCCTCAAACCAATGGCCAAGCTGAAGTTGCCAACAGAGAAATCTTGAAAGGCCTTAAGAAACGCCTTGGTGAAGCAAAGGGAGATTGGGCAAATCAATTATGCCACGTTCTATGGGCATATAGAACAACCCCTCACTCCACCACAATTGAATCTCCATATCGGCTGACATATGGAGTCGAAGCTGTTATTCCCATTGAATTGGCAGCCCCATCAGCTCGAGTCCTCCATTTCAACAAAGAAGCCAATCAACAGAACCTCGCCCATGAACTCGAGGTCTTGGCAGAGTTGAGAGAGGAAACCTTTGTGAGAGACCAAGCTGTTAAAGCAAAGGCCGCCAAACGGTATAACACACGTGTTTTTGAACGCCGTTTCAAAGAAGGAGATTTGGTCTTGAGAAGGGCCAATATCGGTAACAAATTTGCACACCAAGGCAAATTGGCACCAACATGGGAAGGTCCATACCAAGTCGTCGAAATTCTGGGCAAAGGCACATACCGCCTAGAAAACTTAGATGGCACTCCGGTCAGGAATAAATGGAACATTTTAAATTTACGCATATATTACAGCTAGTTGGGTAACATGGTATGTTCTTTTCTTCCTAACTCAAGGTTTTTTCCAGCTGTGCTTTCCTTGAAAAGGTTCTGATGAGACATATCCCAACTCAGCTCCTTATGTAGTTCCATCATTAATAAAATGCCTTCCTACATTCAGTCTTCATTCTAACTTTCAGTTAATTATCCATGGCAGAACTTGTTCCCATGCAGATAAGACACCGGCTCCAAGAATTGAAGCATAATGGCATAACTCTTTATTCTATAAAGATCATCCAACATGCAACAAAGCTTCACAAACGGAGTCAAAAAACTCCTTGGGGGGAAAGGATTGGTGTCACAACTATATGCTGCACCATACCGACCCGAAGGTCCAAAAAACTCCTTGGGGGGAAAGGATTGGTGTCACAGCTATATGCTGCACCATACCGACCCTAAGGTCCAAAAAACTCCTTGGGGGGAAAGGATTGGTGTCACAGCTATATGCTGCACCATACCGACCCTAAGGTCCAAAAAACTCCTTGGGGGGAAAGGATTGGTGTCACAGCTATATGCTGCACCATACCGACCCCAAGGTCTTGCAGGCTTCCTGTGGAAAGGATTGGTGTCACAGCTATATGCTGCACCATACCGCCCCCAAGGTCCTGCAGGCTTCCTGTGGAAAGGATTGGCGTCACAGCTATATGCTGCACCATATCGACCCCAAGGTCCAGCAAAATTCCTGCGGAAAGGATTGGTGTCACAGCTATATGCTGCACCATACCAACCCTGGATTCAACAATTTTCACATGATCAGGGATGAACGCTCCATCCAAAACTTGACTCCGCCTAACTGCGAATGTTTAACGGAGTACATAATCAACAAACCCAAGCACTATCGACAAGTTCAAGTAAGTATACTACTTGTAAAAACTGTGCTTCATTGAAATTCCTAAGAGGCTACTATGCCTCATTATTGAATTTACTTCATTGAAATTCTCAAGAGGCTACTCCGCCTCATTATTGAATTTACTTCAATGAAATTCCTAAGAGGCTACTACGCCTCATTATTGAATTTACTTCATTGAAATTCTCAAGAGGCTACTCCGCCTCCTTGCAGAATTTACT
Source organism: Clitoria ternatea (assembly GCA_037962975.1). Lineage (NCBI taxonomy): Eukaryota > Viridiplantae > Streptophyta > Magnoliopsida > Fabales > Fabaceae > Clitoria > Clitoria ternatea. Next base: position 63,022,754 of record CM075674.1, read on the forward strand.
TCAATGAAATTCTTAAGAGGCTACTACGCCTCATTATAGAATTTACTTCATTGAAATTCTCAAGAGGCTACTCCACCTCCTTGCAGAATTTACTTCAATGAAATTCCTAAGAGGCTACTCCGCCTCCTAGTAGAATTTACTTCAATGAAATTCCTAAGAGGCTACTACGCCTCATTATTGAATTTACTTCATTGAAATTCTCAAGAGGCTACTCCGCCTCCTTGCAGAATTTACTTCAATGAAATTCTTAAGAGGCTACTCCGCCTCATTATTGAATTTACTTCATTGAAATTCTCAAGAGGCTACTCCGCCTCCTTGCAGAATTTACTTCAATGAAATTCTTAAGAGGCTACTCCGCCTCATTATTGAATTTATTTCATTGAAATTCTCAAGAGGCTACTCCGCCTCCTTGCAGAATTTACTTCGTTGAAATTCCTAAGAGGCTACTCCGCCTCCTTGCAGAATTTACTTCAATGAAATTCTTAAGAGGCTATTCCGCCTCATTATTGAATTTACTTCAATGAAATTCCTAAGAGGCTACCCCGCCTCATTACTGAATTTTACTTCACCAAATTCCTTAAAACGTTATTCCACCTCATTATACTTAGTCATATTTCATTAAGTCCTCAAATGATTACGCTGCCTTCTTAATATCGTTTTACAAGGCATAAATCCGACGGACTCAGACATTGTTTGTATGAACAAGTATAAATTTATAAAAAATATACTTTATTGAATATTGTCAAAGATTGATAAGGGTCCAGAGCCTATCCTGGAACAAGGCAATATTATTAAAGTATAAAAAACAAAATTAGAGAAGAACTCCGGAGCTAATCCTCAAGGCTCGGGTGGCACTCCTTCTTGGCGGGGGGAGCTGGGCTGACTCTCACTGGGTTTAGACAAACTTTGTGAGGGGGGCAAGTCCGCCAGAACATACACTGCATTAGGCGCAGGAACATGACCCCCCGAGCAGGCACCATCAATTCACCATTGATAAACTCATAGTAAGGATGAATGCCTGCAATGTTGAGAGCAACGCCTGGGTTACGATGACGGAGTTGGTGAATAGCCATGCTGAAAGCATCATCAATTGCCGCCTCAGCTGCATCCAAAGTCATTTTCAACTCCTGATCAAGCCTTTTATTGGTGGCATCTGAAATGGCTTTTTCAGCTTGCAGCTCTTCAACCTGTTTTTCAAGGTTGCTATATGAAGTGGCCGCTACATCCAACTCCGTCGCCCAGGCGTCTTCAGCAAGAGTCTTATCAATTTCTAAGGAAACCAACCTCTGCTGAAGTTCGCTCACACCCTCGCCCAGTTTTTGGTTCTGCTGATTCAGATTTAAAACTTCTTGTTTCAGCAGAACATTGTCAGCCTTCACTCGGGTCAGCTCGCCCACCTCTTCGCCCAGTTTTGTATTTTGATCTCTCAAACCCGAGACTTGCTTTTCCAGAAGGGCCTTGTCAGCTCTGACCCGTGCCAGCTCCTCTTCCAGCTTCTTTATATCAGAGTCGGCGGTGTCAAGATGTTTATCTTTGGCCTTGATCACCTCCGACAGCTATTCGTTGTCATGCTCTAAGCTGCGGATTTTTTTGACAGAATCATGATATGATTCTTGAAACATTGCAGCCTCCGCAGCAACCTCAGCAATACGCGGCATAGAAGCAAGGAAATCATCATTAGAATGGCAATCGTTACGAGGGCATACGTGGCAATGAGATATTGAAGCGGCAAAACATGGTTTCGAGGTGCTTTAATGACAGGCGTGGCAAGTAATGACAAAAGCAATAAATGCATGAAAACACTTGTCCGTAAATCCTGAACTAGCAAATACCGCCTAAACCCATGCCTATAAAAGCTAAAAGTGTTATAGCTTATTAAAGTGACTCCGCCAGTCACTATAACAAGCTAGGGGGCATATGATCCGGTCCCAACACCGGTCCCCAAGAGCATGGTTTTAATGCTTTGCCAGATCAGTATTTTGAACAGGAGAAGTACGTCTCAAATACCTTATAATTACTTTTATACGGAGTACATACCGCCATGGCATGTAACCCCGCCAGGTCACGTAACTCCGCCAGGGCACGTTACTCCGCCAAGGCACGTTACTCCGCCAAAGCTTATTACTCCGCCAAGGTGGAAAACATTGAATATCTTATACACATGCATAAAGTATTTCCAATGCATATTACTCCGCCAAGCCATAGGCTTAATACAGGCGGAATATTGAATTTCCCATACTGCGTAGCGAGCCCATACTTGTAACCCCGGCACGAGATTGACTCTGTCTTGAGAGGTTGAAAATGGGAATCACGCTGTCACGCATAAAAGGGAACAATGAATAAAATAATAAAGCATTAACGCTTTCCAGGCAAGTGGAAACACCCTCTACAGTGATTGTGCTCGTGAACGACACTGGGACCCACTACCTTTCTTGCATTATGCCAGAAAACAAGGAACGGGTCCTACCAATAATAGAGCACCAGTAACAGGTATATAAACCTCAGCAAAAAGGTATAAGGCCCCCCCCCTCAATTCTGAACCTTACACTTTTACTTGCATAATTCTCTCAGCTTTGCTTTCTAAGTCTTACAGTATTTCAGAATACTGACTTGAGCGTCGGAGAATAATTGCAGGTACCACCACCAATTGTGTCAAGGCAAAGAAGGTTACTTCAGGCGGACTTCCACACCGCCCAGAGTGCATTGTATTCTGCCCCAGTATACAAGGATACTCCGTATTTGCATATATACAAATATCTCCTTGTACCAGATTGACATTATATGTACATTTTGAATTGTTCATCAACCATACTTTTACACCCCCAGTAAAGAACAGTTCAAAGGACTACCTTACAAAGACTTTCTAAGCACGGCCGCAAAAAATAATTCAAAAATTCAACTGCTCGATTTTGTCATATATTTATGGGTATTAGCCTTGAAATTTGGCAAAAAATTAATCGTTGGAGAAAATCTGCTCCTTCCCTTGGAGAAATCTGATGAAACGTCTGGGAAAATCTTACAAAGCCTTTCTAAGCATTGCCGTAAAAAAGTAGGCAAAAAATCAACTGCTCGATTTTGATATATATTCGTCGGCAGTGACCTTCAAATTCTACTAGAAATTCATCGTTGGAGAAAAACTGCTCCTTCCCTTGGAGAAATCTGATGAAACTTTAGGGACAACCTTACAATGTCTTTCTAAGCATGGCTGCAAAAATTCATTTACTTGCTTTTGTCGTATTTTGGTGGGTATTAGTCTTGAAATTTGGCTAAAAAATTATCGGTTAAGAAAATCTACACTTTCCCTTTGGCAAATCTGATGAAATTTCAAGGAAACCCTTACAATGTCATTCTAAGCATGGCTGTGAGAAATCACGTAAAATTTCAACTGGTTGATTTTGTCATATATTCGTGGGCATTAGCCTCCAAATTCTGCTAAAAAATCATTGTTGGAGAAGATCTGCTTTTTTCCTTGAAGAAATCTAATGAAACTTCAAGGATAACCTTACAATGCCTTTCTAAGCATGACTGTAAAAAATCATGCAAAAATTCATTTTCTTGAGTCTGTCTTATTTTAGTGGGAATTAGTCTTTAAATTTGGCTAAAAATTCACCGATGAAGAAAATATGCATTTTCCCTTTGAGAAATCTGATGAAATTTAAGAGAAAACCTTACAATGCCTTTCTAAGCATGGCCGCAAAAAATCATGTAAAAATTCAATTGCTCGATTTTGTCATATATTTGTTGGCATTAGCCTTTAAATTTTGCTTAAAATTCATCGTTGGAGAAAATCTTCTCCTTCCCTTAGAGAAATCTGATGAAACTTCAGGGACAACCTTACAAGGCCTTTCTAAGCATGGCTGCATTTGCTTGATTTTGTCGTAATTTGGTAGGTATGAGTCTTCAAATTTTGCAAAAGAAATCATCGGTGAAGAAAATCTGCATTTGAGAAATGTGATGAAATTTTAGGGAAAACCTTACAATGCCTTTCTAAGCACGGCTGCAAAAAATCATCTAAAAATTAAACTGGCCGATTTTTTCATATATTCATGGGCATTAGCCTTCAAATTCTACTAAAAAATCATCGTTAGATAAAATCTGCTCCTTCCCTTGAAGAAATCTGATGAAACTTCAAGGACAACCTTACAATGCCTTTCTAAGCATAGCTGCAAAAATATCATGCAAAAATTCATTTGCTTGATTTTATCGTATTTTGTCAGAAATTAGTCTTCAAATTTGGCTAAAACTTCATCGATGAAAAAAATCTGCACTTTCCCTTTGAGAAACTTGATGAATTTCAGGGAAAACCTTACAATACGTTTCTAAGATCGGTCGTAAAAAATCATGTAAAAATTCAACTGGCCGATTTTGTCATATATTCGAGGGCATTGACCTTCAAATTTTGCTAAAAAATCATCGTTGGAGAAAATCTACTCCTTCCCTTGAAGAAATCTGATGAAACTTTAGGGAAAACTTTACTATGCCTTTCTAAGCATGACTATAAAAAAATCATGCAAAAATTCATTTGCTTGATTTTGCCGTATTTTGATGGGAATTAGTCTTCAAATTCGGCTAAAAATTCATCGGTGAAGAAAATCTACACTTTCCCTTTGAGAAATCTGATGAAATTTAATAGAAAACCTTACAATGCCTTTCTAAGCATGGCCATAACAAATCATGTAAAAATTCAACTACTCGATTTTGTCATATATTTGTGGGCATGCCTTTAAATTTAACTAAAAATTCCATGTTGGAGAAAATCTGCCCTTCGCTTGGAGAAATATGATGAAATTTCTGGGACAACCTTACAAAGTCATTCTAAGCATGACCGTAAAAAATCATGTAACACTTTATTTGCTCGATTTTGTCATATTTTCGAGGGCATTGACCTTCAAATTTGGCTAAAAAAATGCATGATTCTTTCAGATATTTGTGGGTATTAGCCTTCAAATTTTGCTAAAAAATCATCATTGGAGAAAATCTACTCATTCCCTTTGAGAAATCTAATGAAACTTGTGGGAAAACCATACAATGTCTTTCTAAGCATGGCCGTAAAAAAGCATGCAAAAATTCAAAGACTCAATTTTCTCATATTTTCATGGGTATTAGCTTTTAAGTTTTGCTAAAAAGTTTTGCTAAAAATTCATTGTTGGGAAAAATCTGCCCTTCGCTTGAAGAAATATGATGATATTTCTAGGACAACCACACAAAGCCTTTCTAAGCATGGCCGTAGAAACTCATGCAACACTTTATTTGCTTGAGTTTGTTATATTTTCATGGGCTCAAATTTGGCTAAAAATTCATCTGTGAAGAAAATCTGCATTTTCCCTTTGAGAAATCTAATGAAATTTCAAGGAAAACCTTATAATGCTTTTCTAAGCATGGCCACAAAAAAATCATGTAAAATTTCAACTGCTGGATTTTGTCATATATTCGTAGCCTTCAAATTATGCTAAAAATTCATCGTTGGAGAAAATCTGTTCCTTTCCTTAGAGAAATCTGATGAAACCTCAAGGACAACCTTACAATGCCTTTCTAAGCCTGACTATAAAAAATCATGTAAAAATTCATTGTCGTTTTTACGTGGGCATTAACCTTCAAATTCTGCTAAAAATTCATCGTTGGAGAAAATCTGCTCCTTCCTTTGGAGAAATCTAATGAAACTTCAGGGACAACCTTATAAGCATGGCTGCAAAAATTCATTTGCTTTATTTTTTCGTATTTTATTGGCCAATAGTCTACAAATTTGGCTAAAAATTTATCACTGAAAATAATCTGCACTTTCCCTTTGAGAAATCTAATTAAATTTCAGGGAAAACCTTACAATGCCTTTTGATCTGGTCTAGATATCGGTCTCTAGACTTAGACATCATCTTGTCCATTTAGGAAGGTTAACCGGTATCACAGGTCAACATCCAGACTATAAAAATACCATGCTAGGCGTCCTTCCTTCACCGGTTTATCCGTGATAGCACCTAGGACACCAGATAACCTGATCCGGTTTCACTATTCTGTTATACATTACTGTTCACCTATACTTCGAGAGGATGAGTGGCTTTTCCATTTCCCATGGTTGATACCCTGCACAGCGGAAGGTATCTACGTCACCGGTCAAAAGGTACAAAGTACAGCTACAGGAGTGATACACGGAAAAGGTGGAACTTCCCTATTCCTATGTTAGAATCGTACACTAATCATCGAACTACTCTTGATTGTACACTGAGCATTGAACTACTCTGGATGGTATGCTGAACACGGTATTAGAGTCTCCTAGCCCCACTTGTTGCCAACGATTCATTTTCCACACTCAACTATAAATAGCATATTCTCATACACATGCAAGGTTACGTTGTTCTAACATTCTACACACTATTGTATTGATCAAGTATTCTCTGAGTTCTCATTCACTCCAGTGACTTGAGCGTCGGAGAATCTTCACAGGTGACACCACCTTTCGCCCCCATCAACGCGAAAGCTTGGTGTGAAGGATCTCTAGGACAACAAGACCAGACTCTCCCACTAAGAGGTCAGATTATAATACCGGATACCCATTGTACCGATGTACAAACACTTAAATCACTAACTTTTGTGGCTGGTTCCCAGTCCGGATCCTTGACCCCGGACCAGACCAGTTCACCTTTCTAAGCATGGCCGCAAAAAATCTTGAAAAAATTCAACTACTCGATTTTGTCATATATATATAATAAATAATATATAATTAGTATATAATTTAAAAAATAAAAATCAATATTCTATAGAATAAAGAATAATATATTTATAATATAAATAAAGAATATTCGTTTAATAAAAAATTGAAAATTCAATTATGGAATTTAATTTAACGATAATTACTCTTAATTATTTTGTAATAGATAATATTAATACTCTAAAAAAGAATATTGATAAATAATAGAATCAACTAAAAACAATTAAAAAAATATTGTAACGTAAAATGTAAAAAAGGAGGATTTGAAATGCGAGATCTAAAAACATATCTTTCTGTGGCACCAGTTGTAAGTACTCTTTGGTTCGGAGCTTTAGCAGGTCTCTTGATAGAGATCAATCGTTTCTTCCCGGATGCATTGATATTCCCCTTTTTCAAATTCTACTGAAAATTCATCGGTTGAGAAAATCTGCTCCTTCCGTTGGAGAAATCTGATAAACTTCAGAGACAACCTTACAATGTCTTTCTATGCATGGCCGTAAGAAATCATGCACAACATCAACTGCACAGTTTTCTCATATTTTAGTGGGTATTAGCCTTCAAATTTGGTTAAAAATTTATCGTTGTAGAAAATCATTTCCTTCTGTTGGCGAATTCTGATAAACCCAAAACCCCAAACCCTAAACCCTAAACCCTAAACCCTAACCCCAAACCCCAACCCCCAAACCCGAAACTCTAAACCCTAAACCCCAAATCTCAAACCCTAAACCCCAAATCCCAAACCCCAAATCTAAAACCCCAAACCCCAAACGCTAAACCCCAAGTCCCAAACCCTAAACCCTAAACCTGAAACCCCAAACCCCAACCCTTAAACCCAAAACCCCAAAGCTCAAACCGAAACACCCTAAATCCCAAATCCTAAACCCTAAACCCTAAACTCGAAACCCCAAACACTGAACCCTAAACTCGAAACCCTAAACCCTAAACCCTAAACCCCAAACCCTAACCCCGAAACCCTAAATCCCAAACCCGAAACCCGAAACCCAAAACCCCAAACCCAAACCCCGAAACCTCAAATCCCATACCCTAAACCCCAAACCCCAAACCCTAAACCCTAAATCCTAAACCCCAAACCCTAAACCCCAAACCCCAAACCTAAAACCCCAAACCCTAAACCCCAAACCTAAAACCCCAAACCCTAAACCCTAAATCCTAAACCCCAAACCCCAAACCCCAACACCTAAGTCCATAACCCCTAACCCCAAACGCTAAACCCCAAACCCCAAACCCCAAACCCTAAACTAGAAACCCTAAACCCTAAACCCCAAACCCTACACCCTAAATCCCAAACCCCCAACCCCAAACCCCAAACCCTAAACCCTAAACCCTAACCCTAAACCCTAAACCTTAAACCCTGAATCTCAAACCCCAAACCCCAAACCTCAAACCCATACCATAAACCCCAAACCCTAAAGACTAAACCCCAAACCCCAAACCCCAAACATTAAATCCCAAAACCTAAACCCCTACACCCCTACACCCCAAACTACTAACCCCAAACCCTAAAACCCAAACCACAAACCTCTAAACCAGAAACCCGAAACCCGAAACCCAAAACCCAAAACCCAAAACCCGAAACCCTAAACCCAAAACCCAAAACCGAAAACCCCAAACCCGAAACCTCAAACCCCAAACCCTAAACCCTAAACCCCAAACCCTAAACCCCAAACCTGAAACCTCAAACCCCAAACCCTAACCCCCAAACCCGAAACCCTAAACCCTAAACCCTAAACACCAAATCCCAAATCCCAAACCCCAAACCCTAAATTATAAATCCTAAACCCCAAACCTGACACCCCTAAACCCTAAACCTCAAACCCCAAACCCCAAAACCTAAACCTCAAAACCCAAACCCCAAACCCCAAACCCCAAACACTAACCTCTAAACCCTAAACTCAAACCCTAAACACAAAATCGCAAACCCACAACCCCAAACCCCGAACCCCAAACCCCAAACCCTAACTCTTAAACCCTAAACCCCAAACCCCAACCCCTAAACCTCAGATCCTAACCCCAAACACTAAACCCCAAACCGCAAACCCTAACCCTAAACCCTAACCCCCAAACCCTAAATCCTAATCACCAAACCCTAAACCCTAAATCCCAAACCCCAACCCATAAACCCCAAACACTAAACCCCAAATCCCAAACCAAAAACCCCAAACCTTAAACCCTAAACCCCAAACCCCAAACCTCAAACCCTAAACCCTAAACTCAAACCCCAAACCCTAAACCCTAAACCCCAAACATCAAACCCCAAACCCTAACTCCTAAACCCCAAAGCCCAAAGCCCAAACCCAAAACCTATAACCCCAAACACTAAACCCCAAACCCTAAACCCTAACCCCCAAACCCCAAACCCTAAACGTCAACCCCAAACCCCAAACCTCAAACCCTAAACCCCTAAACCCTAAACCTCAAACCCCAAAACCCAAACCTTAAACCCCAAACCCTAAACCCTAGACCCCAAACCCTAAACCCCAAACCCCAAACCTGATACCCTAAACCCCAAAGCCAAAACCCCAAACCACCCACCATAAATTCCAAACCCAAACCCCAAACCCTAAACCCTAAACCCATATCCATAAACCCTAAACCCTAAACCCCAACCACAAATCCTAAACCCCAAACCCCAAACTCTAAAACCTAAATCCCAAACCCCAAACCCTACACCCCTACACCCCAAACCCTCAACCATCAACCCTAAACCCCAAACCTCAAACCCCAAACCCTAAACCCTAAGCCTAAACCCCACACCCCAAACCTTAACCCCCGAACCCTAAACCCTAAACCCAAGGCTCTAAACCATAAATCCCAAACCCCAAACCCTAACCCCTAAACCCCAAACCCCAAACCCCAAACCCTAAACCCTAAACCCTACACCCTAAACCCCCAACCCTAAACCCCTAAACCCCTAAACCCCCAATCCCAAACTCCAAACCACAAACCCTAAACCCCAAACCCAAACCCTAAACCATATACCCCAAACCCCAAACCTTAAACACCAAACCCTAAACCTAAATCCT